>JAVYIG010003038.1:0-212500 GCA_035222895.1 Strongylocentrotus droebachiensis
TAAAGCTAGTACAATAATATCATCAGGGTATAAAAAATAATTTGAATTCATGAGTGAATACATACTTTCACAGAAATTTATCATTGCAAAATTAAATCAACCTTCCATATTCTCAAATTTCAGTAGGTATGTATATATTCTGTACTATTTGGTAACTCATGATGTCTTCAGAAAAACATCTCGTCCACCTTACTATAGATATCAATCACCTTTAAAGATGAAGTTGAGTTCTGGTCATGCGATTGCATTGTGAAAGAAACGGTGTGGAAACGACCAGAAAAAGGTTGATCATCTAGCATATAAGAATTGTGTGTATTGCAAGGTTCTGGAATCATCAAAATGATAAGAAAATTTGGCCAAGTCTTGGTAAAGTTACAAACACTTGCACAGAAAAGATGTATATGGGACTACACGAACACGTGGCGTAAAAAGCCGGCCCCCCCGATGGTTTACGATGTTACATGCATATTTTAGAATATGAAGGCATTTTGAAGAGCCAATTTTTTTCAGGGAACATGTCTTAACTGATGTTCTTCCACACTTGCATAATAAGAATGAGTAATGCTCACAAATTATTTTTCACCTCTTCCCAGAACTCAACCTTCTCTTTAAACATGTATGTGAACTTTGGCAAATCACTGTTTCAAATCTCCTTATAGTAAAAATACTACAAAAATTACAACCTTATTCATCAAGTCTGAATTAACGTCACTATAAACAATTAAGAGACAGAAAAGCCTCACATGATTCTCGGCAAGGCAGTAAGATCAAGAATTAAGCCCTGCTCACACACGATGCCGTAAACTTGCTTTAAAAAAAAAAGCTGCAGCAAAAATACAACCATTTTACTTTGAAATGGATGGTAAGTGGGGTTTTTAAAAAAAAAGGAGCTACATCATCCTAAATGCAAACTAAGGCCACTACACAAAACTCATTTGATTCCAAATGTATGTATATATTTTTTAAGATACAGAAATATGAAGCAAACTAAGTTTAAATAATTACATTTTACTGCAGTGTTTTTTTTTTTTTTTTTTTTGGGGGGGGGGGGGGGGAGTTTTACTAGTCGTATGTGAACGAGGCTATAGAATACAATATATATTGCTAACAATTAAGCAAGGTGTCAATCATTCATTTCAATTATTTAAAGAAGTACTAGGATTTGAAATATGATTCAAGGCACAATATTAGATTACATGCCCCAATTAATTACTACATATATTTAAAACATCTTTATTATAATGCAGAAAATTTATGAAAATAATCCTAAACTGAGTTGTAAAAGGAAGTGTAACAGAAAAAACTGGAATGAATTTTAGAATACAGTAGAACAAAAGAGTACTGACTCAAGAAATACTACATGTACGTACAGGTTTGAATATAATAAATATACACTGTAGTATGAAGACATATATAATTGGGGCCAAAAGAAGGAATTAAATGCTATGTTCATATGAAAGCCATCTTTAAGAACTTGCTCCACGTCCACAACTATTCCTTCTTGCTTTCAAAGCAAAAATATATACATTGTGCTTTGAATAATATAAGTACGTTTATAAACTGGCTCACATTGCAGTACTGTCATTATGTTTGAAACTTTGGTCATCTCTGGATCTCTTCTCTATTACAAAACAACATCGAAACTAGAAACAACTTATCTTGACTTACAAATTTGTGAACTGCAAACTGCAGCCATTTTTGTGGATTGCAAAAATTCAGTGTTGTGTCAGTTGCGATTAAAACATTACGAAAGCAGGAATCTTTTTTGAATCTGAACAACCGGTGAAATTGGATGAAAGTATCACGATTGCAGAAATGTTGTGGTTTTACAGCACATTATTTCACTTTTTGAAAGTTAAACAGTATTCAGTGAGAGAACCAAGTATTCTATTGAAAGTCATATTGTAAACAAAATTTGCACAATCTTTGTGACACTATTCTATTTTTTGAAGACTTCCCTTAAATTAAAACCGATAACTTACATAGCTCCAGCACATATATCCCAATGTATCATGCATCATGATTGCTTTCCTATGGAGGATGTAAACAAATTATAGCAAATCTTACAATAACCGAACGTTCTAAAAGCTTTATTTGTGCAATAAAGGAAGATGGAAGTCTTAGGTGGAAGGAGCAGATTACAAAATGTCATATGCAGTTTTCTAATTCTATATCTACACAAACTTGAATTTGGTTGTCTATAAAAAATATAATGTGTACAAAGTCAAAAGCTTGGTGCTGTGAGAAAAGGCCCTATAATATATCTCTACCGTTGTGATTCAACCTCTCTCTGAATACTTTAGACATTGATCCTAGCTCGCCTCTTCACTCCATAGACGACATAGATTTGTAGCATCCCATATTTTAGAGCATGCGAGTTCTTGCAGCAACAGATCATCCAAAAAACAAGTCTTTAATGACTTGAAATATACCAATACCCTGCAAAATATAGATGCTTTTTAATTTTTTGCTGGCGTTGCGAGGGTTTAATCCAGTCCAGGGTTCTCGCCGGTACGAATAACCCTTGGTGCCAATGCCCACGTGCGAGGGATTTCGGAATAGAAATATTGAGGGTAACGTTTCTCTGGCAAGGGGTTATATATATGTCATGATTGGCAACGCATACATACTTTATAACCCACCGACTACAGGATTCTCTTATTCCCATAGGCTTCATGTAGGGTCCGGCTGGTTTTACGTAGACAATGGGTTTAACCCAGTATAATATTGCTCCAATCATCCCGAAGCGATTTCCTGGTACGCTGCAAGCCCACTGTTCACTCCATTAGAACCGAGGGTATACACAGTCCTGCTGAGAAGCCTTAGAGCACCTATGTGTAGAATGTTGCTATGAGGTCACAAATTATCCCCCTGTGAATTTGTTTACTGTTTTCTGAGGACAGAAGGAAGAAAAAATATGTATTTAAGCAAATGAATGAAGAAAATGTATACATTCATGAGCACACAAAGCAAAGCTGTTTCTTGTGAGGTAACATTACAAATACCTGATTTGAAATCTTTAAAAAAAATTAAAAAAAATTAAAAAAAATTCTTGTGTGAAATCTACTCTTATATAATATACGCCTGTATTAAAAAATAAATAAATAATAAACTGATTTATTTATGTAAAATTAAGGGTCAGTGCAATTTAACCAATAATGATACCTGTAATGAAAAAGAAAATGATAACTTTAACTAAATGTATAGTGTATGTCTTAACCATAACTATAAGTATGACTGGTTGCGTCTCCTTGAATTGATGAGACCACAGGCCATAGCAGGTTTCATTTTTATTGATTTTATGCAAATGAGTCTTCAGCACAAAATATTCTCAGATCAACAACATTTTATACCTTTTCTATATAAACAAATCTAGAGACCGATCTTGGGAGCACTTTTTAGTTATTTGATATCCTTATTAGGCAAATCTGGCCAGTCCTTAACTTTGTACCGGTAGGTATTAGTACATTAGTGCAATTGCCAATACAACGGTATCTGACAGTGTGCTTATAGCATACAATGTAGAGGATTATGATAGGAGTTGGAATACAACTAGCTTGCGATCTAAAAGGAAAACAGATTGACAGCAAAATGTTACATGCTCCATTTTGTAACAACAAAAAATAACTTCACAAAGCTTTCATTTCAATTGCAAATATAGGAACCTACAGTACATTACCATGTATAGGTACGTGATTATGCCATTTAACTCTGGTAAAGCCAAGCACACATATGCTCTATGAGGCAACATACACTTGCATGTTTTGCAATTATCAAAGAGAAAGAAATATAAAAGTACACTAGATATCAAATGTGCCATCCAAATATTTAAGATTGTGATTAATTATTTTATTGTACATAACATACACGCATTTCTAGACTACCCACAATCATTTCTGGCAAACAAAAAGATTTTTACAGCAAAGGCTTGTTCAGATATTGTGGGTAAACCGCCACAAAAAAAGCCACCAGTCTTTTTAAACATGTAAATGAATGACAACTGCGCGCAACAAAGTACTTTAATATGCGTTTTCATTAAGCTCTGTGTTAATATAAGATACAGAAACGTGAAATGTATTACACTTGATGTCATTATAAAAAAAATGCTGCGGTTTAGCCGCCTCATATCTGAACAAGCCTTAAAGGGTACAATCTTTTTGCAGGGTGTGACAGACATTGAAAAGACAAAATTTGAAAACATTGAGCAGAGAATGAAAAGCCTAGTGAGGTGAATATAAAAGGAAAGCCACAGGGAAACCAAAGGACAGTGTATCAGAAAAATGTGAAGGTGTCACATCAAATGAATAAATGAATAGTGTATACCATAAAACCCACACACACTAAAGACCAGAGCTGTTTTTCACATGTACGTGTACATGCACTCTGTTGTAAAAATTGATATATTCATGGTCCATAATTAATATTTAACAACAATTTTACAACAATTCTTGAATTATTTTGTATATACCCTGTATATGCCAGGAGTTATATAGCGGTTTTTCTACTTGAACTTTGAAGCGTAACATTTCAAAATTAGAACAAAAAAGGCATATCTACACAGAAGCGAATGTTACATGGAGCAGAATGATTAATAATTCCATGCAAATGAAATATGTGTTATTTGAGCTCAAGCCTAAAACCAGTACTTTTATTGTGAGGGATGATACATGTATATGTAAAGATGAGTTCCCATTTCACAGAAAACATTATAGCAATAATAATAATCGTCTCATTTGTTTACCAATAGTGCTTTATACTATGTTTCTAAGCGTTTTAATTTTTCATTATTATCTCCCCGGCCATTGGATTCAATTGCTGAATAGCGCAATAGTGAACACATACATAAAACATAAGTTTTTGTATTAATCACATGACCACTAAGCTTGACAACAATAGTGCACACATTCTTCTCCTTGGGGACTGTCCCGGCCAGGCGCCGTTTTACAAGCGCGCTGATCCAACCACACTAGCGTTCGCATCCTACCAGGTACCCAATTAACACCTGGGTGGAGAGTGGCAAATGTAGATTAATGTCTTCCATCGTATGCCATCCACTCCAATATCCCATGCTTTTTTCACAGGTATGGGATAAACTTTAGTAAACCGATTTAGAACAATAAATAGCAATGTTTATTGTTAATGTTATAGAACAAAGGGACCTAGCTTTTAACATAGATTTTTTGTTGTTAATGGACAAGACCAGACAACTTGATAACAATGGTTTACCCATTTTCATCTGGAAAAGAAGTTGGGATCATTTGTAAACAGATTTAGAACAATAAATACCGGAAGTAATGTTTATTGTTAATGTTATAAAACAAAGGGACCTAGCTTTTAACATAGAATTTTTTTTGTTAATGGACATGACCACACAACTCTACAACAATGGTTTACCCATTTTTTATCTTGAGAAGAAGTTGGGATCATTTGTTAACAGATTTAGAACAATAAATACCAGTACTAATGTTTATTGTTAATGTTATAGGACAAAGGGAAGTCACTTTTAACATATATGTTTGTATTAATGGACATGATCACACAACTTGATAACAATGGTTTACCCATTTTCATCTGGAGAAGAAGAAGTTTGGATCATTTGTTAACAGATTTAGAACAATAAATACAAGTACCTAGTAATGTTTATTGTTAATGTTATAGAACAAAGGAACCTAGCTTTTAACATCGATATTTTTTTCGTTAATGTCAATGACCACACAACTCTACAACAATGGTTTACCCATTTTTTATCTTGAGAAGAAGTTGGGATCACACTCTTCATAAGTTAACAAGGAATACTGTCGCCCAAAGGAAGGTCTTTTCTTAGATGATCGCTTCTTTACCTTGAGTGGATGCAGAAAGGATGAGAGCAAGAATACATGCACAGTGTGTGACTCAAAGCATGAAAGATGAAAGCAGTGAAATACGTAGCCAAACCCAAATCTCTACAAACTACTGACTAAAACACAACTTGGAAGATATTACAACTAGTTTTGCTGTAATAAACAAGTAAATAGCATTACCGGTATATAGAGTGGTAGGTAAAGTGTGACGTCATCAATTTTTTTTTTTAGAGTTTCCAAATTTGGACTTCATTTGCCGAAAGAGCATCAAAAATAATATCCAAATGTTGAAAACCAATTGAATATGTTAAGTATTGGCTGAGATATGAACTTCCGAATAAAGATTTAAATGGGAAATCACTGTTATTTTGCTCTGGTTTGTAATGTTTAATATGAACCAGAGCAAAATAACAGTGATTTCCTATTGAACTCTATTTATTTGGATGGTCATATCTCAGCCAATACTTGGACTTTATTCTTTATGCTCTTTCGGAAAATGAAGTTCAATTTGAGAAATTCTAAAAATAGATTTGTATGATGTCACAGCTTAGGTACTCTTTACACCACTTGCTAGTTGTTGTATCTCCCAAAATCTGGTAATAGTCAAGTCTTAGAAGGTGGTGGGTTTAAAAGTGAAGCATGTAATGTATGCACATGTACATGTAATGAAAGCAGAGGGGAAGATATTTGATATCTAGCTGAAAATAAAGATACATAAAGATACATAAAGATACATAAAGAAACATTGGAAATGAAAGCCAGCAAACAATTTTACTGTCTTAGTCAATGAGCAGTACTGTTTGTATCAAACTTTGCTCAGCATACCGTTTCATTGAATTTCTAAATTATTTTCACCTGTTGAATACAAAGCCAGAAATAACTTTGCCATATCCATTGAGATGCCTAAATTGATCAACTATTTCAGAATAAAATAGATTGCTTTTCACATCAAAATTCAACTTGGGTCTTGAAGAGTGAAGATAGGAGTGAAGATAAGCCTGGTGCCATTGTAAAGAACATGTGAATATGAAACTGGAGCTTTTCCCCCCAACACATTTAGCATGTTCCTGCTACATATAGGTATCCAACTATCTATGCACGAGTATGCCTGGTTAAGTTTGATGCAAACATGTGCTATACATGTACATTACAAGATTCACTTTAATATGTAAAGCAGATGGGTGAAAGATCACGTGGCACATATACAGAATTTTTTTTTTTTTTTTACCATTTTCTTTTTTTCTTGGTGTCGTCAATCATGTTAAACGTTGCAACTCCATCCTTGTCATGTACTAGAAAATGTGATCGAGTTCATTTCAGGTTAATTTTTTCAATAATGAATCCAAATGGTTGAAAGGTTTATTTTCTGTTGCAGATTTAAAGGAAATCATGGATTGTAGGTGTATTTCAATCCTCAAGAATTGCATGGAAGAAAAAATGATAAGTTTTTGCTTCCAGAGGATTATGTTAATTAAAAAGAAATATAGCTAAATAACACTTGAGTGTTCAAATGAATGATCAAATTAAAATCAAAGACAAATATTGAATAATTTTGTTTAAAATATCAGCAGAAAATAATGGATTTCACTCATGTAAATTAATTTGAACTTGAGAAGAGATAAATGAATAAAAAGGAGACCATGATCCTAAGAAATTTCAAATCCTAATACCAATTTATCTAAATGATGCAATCAGGGCCAAAAATACATCAAAATTGATAAAGTGGTATTTATAAAATTTAGAGTTGAGCACACATCCTTTACAAAAGCCAATGTAAAATTATTTTTTTGCATGATATATATAGTTTTGTCAGTACTGACAGTTGTATAACAGGCAAGATTTGTTCTGGTTTTTTTTTAACTTTCAAGTCAAAAGAGTGTAGTTCACATGTGCTGTATCTACTGGACTTGCTCAAACTTTTCTATCTTTCTGTTTCAAGTTCTGCACATACTGCCTGAAATTTAACACAAGTTAATGTATCATAGCATTTTATTGAAATTGGAGAATGTTGCCTTAAATTTGCAAATGCATGTAAACCAAAATTTCACTGAAATGGTTGAATATTTTCTAAAATTTGCCAATTTGATAAATATTTCTATATATCACAACATACGGTGTATCTAAAATATTAAAAATCCTCAATCCTGAATTTGCCATATAATTAATTGTTCCATCATTTTTCATGTTTTTTCTTACTTCTGTTCCTGTTTTTATAATGCAGATGCTTTTATGTGATCTCTCTTTTTTGTTTCACAAGTGCGGCTTGAGAATTTGACTTACAAATCTCATATATTATAATTATTATTCAGGGGTGATAGTGAGCACTAAAAAAAAATAGGTTTTTTGTTTTCTCCTCAACCACGCCCCCCTTGAGTAAAAAAAAGAAGAAGAGGATTCGCGGGGAAAAATGGCATCTAACAACATTTCCCCCTTTCGAGTAAGAAAATTGGGGGAAAATTGGGAAAATTGGGGACAAAATAGGACAAAATTGGGAAGAATAGAGAAAATGAGAGGGGAATCGGGGAAATCAGTAATAAAATAGAGAAGAAGAAAAAAAAACTGGTAAAAAAAAAAAATAATAAATAAATAAAAATCTGGATTTTTTTTTTTTTTTAAATCGGGAAGAAAAAAAAATCAGGAAAAAATCGGGAAAAATCAAAAAAATCGGGAAACCGATTTAAATCAGGTTTTTATCAGGCCTGATTATTATTAGTTATATACTTACTTCATGAGCTAGGTCATTATCCTTCAGTTCTTCATAGAGGCTTTCACCGCCCAGCAAAGAATCACTAGCACCACCTTCTCCTGTCTCATATCTAAGGGTACTAGGTCAAGGATAAACCTCCACTGATGTTGAGAGTTTTACTCAAATTAAATCACATGAAATACACCAGCATGTTATTATTATAATAATAATAATAATAATAATGGTGGCTTCTTATATAGTGCACATGTCCGTCTCGTTGTGATGCTCCTGGCGCTGCCCCGAATATTACCCTGGCTTTAGCAAGGCAGCCACTGCGGCGCTCTAGCATTTCAAGGAATTAATTCCTGCCAGGTATTATTATTATGATATTTAAAGGGGGTTGGAATGGGGGGGGGGGGGGGTGATTGGCCAATCATAATTTGGCTATTTGTGACCTCTATTAACCAAGTATGTACCCATCAGTTGGGGTATAAAACCTCATAACTCAAAAATTTCAGATGAGCAGGGGAAAAAAATGCTCTATATGTTTTTATGCAAGACCATTGACATTCCTATACACAGATTGCTTGTGGCTTCATTTTTGAAAATATACATAGCATGGGGTTTATCAGAACATCAGCTTGGTCTTTGGTACCATAATATTGGGAAAATAATTACCTGATATTAAGTAACAAGCATGACCCCATCAACGAGACTCTTTAAAATCATATAATCCTGAGCTTCTTTGAACATTTTGGTAATAAACAAATACACTAAATATCCAATTGTTTATAGTCATTGGCACAAACTTAGACAGTGAACCTCTATAGAGTGCTCAAGGGAGATATATATATAGGAGGGCTTATTTATCAAAGTTCTGTTTCATATAGAGTTTAATGAGAAACATTAAATGTGAGACTCTTCTTTAATACACTGACTGCTGGCATGATCGCAAAGAGCTTTCAACATTACATAGCTCTGAAGCACCTATGTTCCAAATTGCACACAAAAAACACCAAAGAAAAATACATGTAAGTGCATGCAGGTATTAAGTAGGGGAAATTTGATAGATGTTGTAATAATTGCTACAGTATGCAAGTTCACAAAAGTGACATAAAGGATACTTCCGGGAGGCTTTCTTCTTCTTCTGAAATCTTCCCGCCTGCTGAAATAATTTTGTCTTAGAAGCTGGAGAAAAAAAAGCAAGAGGATGAAATACTTTAACAACTTCCAAATCAAAAAGGGCAATGAAAAAGACATCCTTCCGTTTCTAGCTAATCCTTTTTTTTAACCCTGAAGTAAGTATTCTAGTAGCATTATTATCTTAATTCTTTTGAACAAATACATTCAAGTTTGATAATATTTGATCCATGTGGTTCTTTTATGGGCAACTATAGGTGATAAGATAATTCTACTGCACATCAAGAATAAAGGCAATTCAAGAACAGTTTTGCTTCTACAAGAATATATAGATGGGTACCATGTAATACTAGTTAAAGGCTTGTATATTGTATCAGATAATTGGATGGTAGATGAATCTGAGGGGGACTTACATTTTCCCATATGATTGAGTTTATTCCTAAAATCAATGTCTTCCGAAGATAATCCTCCAGAGGCACTTGTCGCTCCATTCGTCATTCCTCTGCTACCTCCTGCACTGGAGGACGGCGGCAAGGAGGAACCACTGCTTTCTCTCTTCATCCTGGAGGGCCTAGCAGGAAGTTCTGGACCTGGGGTTGCAGGGAGGGGGCGATTGGCCATGTCTGGTGGGGGCTGCCGGTGGACGGGGGCTTGCGCGGGGCGTGGGGGAGGAGAAATGGGGGATGGCGTAGGTGTGGCAGCTGTAGTTGGTGCTGTATTGCTTGTGGTCCTTCCCTCACGTAAAGCATCATGGTAATCTGCAACATGTAAGATAGACATATTCATTTGTGTTGTACCGGTATGTTGAAATCTCAAATAATAGGATGCATTTTATCCTGTCTGTAGAGGATCAAACATGTACTAAAGATGTTAGGGTTTAATGAATATTACCAATTGTCTCTTGTAACACACAAATCCCATTCATCTATATGAATCTTCCGGAGTAAAGGAGGCAAGCAAACAGAAAGACCAACATTTTAATTAACAACATAGATGGTTTAGGAAGATGAGACTAGCACTTTGTTAAAGTGTGATATTTTTCTAATCAGTGGAAAAGCAAACAAACATGGGAGCAGTGAGCATTTTTCCTCTAAAATGTTACAAAAGAAACCCCAAAACTAAAAGAGAGCTCTGGTTTAAAAAAAAACACCCCAAAACAGTGAAGAACCTATAAATCAATGTGACGCAATCTTGCTTGTACAACAGAAAATCCACAGAGCTATCATAAAAAGCATTTTTTCCATCGTTCCCAAATATTCCAGATTGTTACCTCTCTCGAGTGCTGACAAGAATTCTGGGTCCTGCTGGAGCTGACGAAGGAACTCCTCATTCTGCATCATCAGCGCTAGCTTCTCATCTTCCAGCATCTGGTTAGACTCTGCATCGTGCTGACCTAACGATCTCCGTCTGTTGGTGTTTTCATCTAATTTCTGCTTGATACCTGGCGCCATCCCTAGCTGGGACTGTATGACAAATGTACAAAAATCATGTTTTATATATTCATGTGCATCTCTATAGTTGGTCTATTAAAGCCTGTCTGCACTAGTTTGGCCAGGAGGGATTAGACCTCCTTGCGTAGTCACTGACATGCAGGTGGTTATCTCAACTCTAACTTAACACAAGAAAAAGGGGATCATGTGGGAGCAACAGGTACCGCTTAGGCATTGTTTGCTATATAGAGGGCGCAAGTAGCTATAAGTAGTGCAGTCCCGCTTTAAAGGTACTATGTCCCTTTTGCAGCCAACCTCAAATTCTGTAGAACTTTGCAGGAATTATGAATATGTCATGTATGTCCTATCTGTGAAATTTAAACGTTAGCAGTGTCAAATTATGTTAGCAATTCAAATTATGCATGGAAACCCGTTTACTTGCTAGACTTCACTGTCAGACACTATTGAGTGACTGACTGGCTTTTTTTCTTCTTTGGTAATAACATACATGAAAAGAGTTGTAAAGGGTACATGAGCATTTGCGTACATCAATAACCCACTTCTTGTGATGGCCAAGATTAAACTGATTGAATCTTTGCGCAGCATAAAACGTATGACCATTCGGTACAATTGTCTGAAAATCAAGACTACTACTTTTGGGCTCTATAGCCCTAAAGTCGATTTGATAACTAATAGTCGTTATTTTCCCACTTGAAGACATTTTCAAGCCCCACCTTTTTTAGGGAAGTTCTGATTAGTATTATCTTTGAAATGCAGTTGGAATTTAACTTATTCATTTTTTTGGCCTGCAAATGGGACATAGTACCTTTAAGGGATAGAAATATATCAGAATGTACAAATCATTTGAAAATACATAATAGAAAAATATACAGAGACCTACAGTTTATCCAACACATTTTCTGAAAATCGGACTAAAGTCTGAGGCTTTAAAAAAAATCTTCAATTAAATGGGTTTATGCTCAAATCAGTCTTCCAAACAACAACACCCACATATCCCCATGTAACAAAAACAATAATGAATCCTTTCACCCCCCCCCCCCCCCTCTCCCTTCCCCCTCTAAAAAGAATAACCAGTGATAACTATTTCTTTATCCCTCAGGGGTGATAGCGAGCACTAAAAAAAAAGGGGGGGTGGGGTTCCTCAACCAATTCCCCCTTGAGCAAAAAAACAAACAAAAATTTCAGGAAAAAAAATTGAATCTAACAACATTCCCTGCCTTTTGAGTATTAGAAAATTGGGAAAAATTAGGTGGAAAATACGGTAAAATATGGGGGAAATACAGTAAAATACGAAAAATAATAGAAAAAAATTGAAAATCGGGGTAAAAATCGAGAAGAAAAACAAATAGGGAAAAAAAAAAAGGACAAAATTGGGAAACCGATTTAAATCGGTTTATTATCAGGCCTGACTCCTACACTTCATGGACATAAAATAAATGCAAAGCAAAAGAGAACTCACTGTTTCAGTGGAGGGTGAAGGCGTAGTTGAGGGCGAGTCTCCTCCTCCTGTGACGGACAACCTCAAGAAATCGGTCGGAAGGTTGCCCACCATAGGAGGGTTCCATTCCCTAGAAGTCTGCAGGTCCCCCATTCTTTGCATGACATTCCTGTAGTTCTCCCTTGCGGCACTGCTGACGCTCTCCTCCCCACCCAAGCTCTGCGTCCTCCGAGGGGGTGGGCGCTGGGGAGGGGTACGTTGAACGGTTGTAGGATCCCGACTGCGAGCTACGGGTGGTGCTGGTGCTGGTGTGGGTGTGGCAGTATTGGATTGAGGAGTGGTGTTGCTGTTGAACTGTCAGGAGAAAAACAAGATTGTGATTCCTTTAATATGATTAACAATCGCATGGAAATAAACTGTAACATGGCATCTATATCAACATCATGAAAATAAATTTTGTCACACCTTGCTAATTGTTTTCATTCACACATTTTTTATGGTAGAGTTCAACTCCTGGCTCTCAACAGACAACATATTATTGCACAGCTAACTATAAATATCAAGTTCAAAGATATGACATCATAACACGAGTTCAAGTAAACGTTCTTTTAACTAAGACAACATACCTCCTTGAATCAGTTAATCATAATCATTTGTATTTTATGCATCCACCCATTTGGGGGATCTTCAAAATGCTTAGAGCTTAGAGCGACTAGTATTACCCTGGTCTTAGCCAATCTGCCATTACTAAAGTGCTGAAATTATTCAAGGAATCGCTTATTACCATGTATCCATGGACTGGATCTGGGTTGAGAGCAACAAATGTGATTATATACCTTGTCAAAAGTATACCTTTACCAGATAGAGTTTTTTGTAGAACATACCCTGCTTTCACACAGGAGAAAAATTCCTTAAAGCTTATTAGTTTAAAGAGCTTTAAACGATAAATCAGCTTATACAACATCATTCACACACAGAACATTTTGTTGCATTCGTTTTGAGATTCACTGCTCTTAAATTTGCAGTAAGACCATTGTGAGGTTACTATCAGGCAGATTGGTGTATAACCGTTCACACAAAAAATGTCTTGCCTCTCAGATAAAGACATCATATCTGCAGCCTGCTCTGACCGGCGTATAGATCGCCAGTTCGTATCTGTCCGAACATCGTATAAACGACGATCACACAGGGAAAATTTACTTTAAAGCTGTTTAGTTAAAGAGCTTTAAACTAAACAGCTTTAGATACCGTGATTTTACCCCTGTGTGAAAAGGCTGATACTCACCCTAGAGAATGGACTGTCTGCTTCTGGAGGAGTGTAAGGAGGGGGCTCATCTAGGAAGTTACCTAACATCTGCAAGGGAAAGGAAAGGGTTATATTCACATCTGAAGTGTCACATATAACTACATTGTACACCAGTAAATTGTAAATGGTGTAACACAATCGAATGCCCTATTATGCATTAACCCGTTATCTACATGTATGAGAACTGGGTGGTCACTGTATTAAGACCATTAGAATTAGAAAATCCAGTAGACATTGGGTTAATAAAAAGAGACAAAAAATCTGTCATTTCAAAACACCTTCATATAGTATTATTTCCCTTAAGAATAATACAAAAAGTATAATGCAATTAAGAAAAATGACCACACACACTAAACCCTGATCTTCGCTTACCTCTGGTGGAAGCTGTGAAGGGGGTACAGGGAAACCGGTTGAGGGCTGCATAACAGGTGGTGGTGGTGCTGGAGCAGTCTCAGGTATATCAGCATTCAGTTTTAACAGCTGATCGATCGTCTCATCTACCTTGCCGCTGTTAGACCTGAGGACAGTCTCAATCACAGTTAGATCCATGTTTGGAAACATGCCCTGTAGGGAGAGACAAAGAGAGAGATAAAATTATAATATGAGTTTAACAGGTTTTGGTGATTAGCACACTCTAATAGAAAAGCATCAACCCCTGAATTTACTCTAAAGAAATAAAAACATTTTGCTCTGTATATGTACATGTGTATAAATGATTGTATGGCACTACGCTATATTAAAAAATATGAAATTCTATAAGGAAATATTAAGTATAAATACACAAGTTTATTTGCCCAAGAAGAAGAGGCACAGCGCCCCTGTCGTCTCATCCATAGAGATATTAAGACCCCAAGTCAACTTTATCCAACAACCTATCTTTTTAGGTGACTTTTAAGATTTCACTTCTTAGTGATGAAAGTGACCTACATGTACATGTAAGAAGTCTATAGCACAGGGGCTTTAAAGAAATGGTTGTATCAAATATTGACATTAAAACACACAAAAAAAAATTATCTGACCTTGAAGTCAGCCATCGCCTGACTAAAGTCCAACTGCCTCTGAGGTGGTTGTTGTTGTGGCTGCGGTTGTGGCTGCAGTTGTGGCTGCAGTTGTGGCTGCTGTGGCCTCTGTGGGAGTGGCATCATGGTTGGGGTCGGGACTACCATCCTGGGAACACCCCCTGCAGGGAAGGGGGCAGGGTATCCACCTGGGGTCTGTATTGGGTACCCCTCAGGGGCGTAAAGTCCTGGTTGCATGGGGTAACCTGGCGGTTGCATGGGGTAACCTTGCAGTTGCACTGGCATGGCGGTGTTGGCACCTGCCTGCGTTGGTGGTGGTCCGTACGAGATCGTGTTTGGGGACGAGACGACGGGGGCGCTGTGCCTCTTCTTCTTGTTCTTCTTGCTGCTGGACGACCCTCCGGCGGAAGCCATTTTTATATGGGATAATAATTAATATCTGGACTCAAAGTTTAAGAATCTGTTTCCACTTGCTTATACGTGTAGCTCTATTCTTCCTCAATAATAACACTTCATGAACATGTGTGCTGAATTGATATGCACAGCTGCAAAACAAAAATTACTTTCACCATTCCCAGTTTCCCACATCACCTATAAATGTTTAACTACACTCAAGATTCTTATTTTCAACCAACCAAACAAGTTATTGAAACATGTCAAGACTCCGTCATGAATTTAATCATCATCTTCTACTTGGTGATTTCAATATCTGTATCACAAACTACAACAAAATCCTCTTAAAATCATTAAGTACTTGATGCTTCTTCACTTTTCCCCTGCTCTTGGGTTTGATGCCTCTGAGCAACTTCTTCTAGGGGTCTGCATCCAGATGATGTGTCCTATTGTGCAGACTACCTTATTCCAAATGATCTCAATCAGTCTTCTGTGTCAAATCATATACATGTAGGAATCATCCTTAAAGCATCAGAGTTTCATGTTAACCTGCAGTGAGGGAGAGGGAGAGGAAGATAAAAGAAATATTTAATCTCCATTCATTTTAACGTATAATATGGTATGAAGTAGTGAAGCCCATACATATATGTAACAAGCAGTTTCATTGAGTAAAGACACAACATGCTTTAATATAGCATGGCAGAGATTATGCATGTTAATGTAATATTCATGATGCCTTGGTGGGAGAATGAGGATATGATCAAACTATAGGAGTAACTAAAAATTGCGGCATTTGTTTAAAGTGGCTCATTACATCTGTGTTACTATGTTCATGTACATGTACATGTAGTACATGTACCTACTTATTATGCACACATACATGTACATGTATATCCTTCAAAGCCATTTAGAGTGGCAACTACCGGTAGCTAAATGAAGAATATATCTTGCAACATAATTTTAAGTTCTAGGCTGGGTATTGAACCCATAACTTTCCATCTCAAGTCAAGTTCCATGTTCATACCAGTGAACTACATTTACTCCATACAGGTAATGGAGAGTTTTAAAAAAATGTACATGAACATACATGTAGATTAAAGTCTTACGAGGGCTATTTACGTGTGTGATGCGCAGCCGGGTCAGAGATAAAACCCATGAGCTTAACCTGTGTCCTATTAAACCACTCAACCACTACATACATGTACCTACAGATTACAGAAGTACACAAAGTACAAATATTGTGTCTTCACAATCCCTCACCATGACAAAAAACTGTACAAAATAATTGTCCAAATTCCACAATGCCTTAAATCAGTGTACAATGACTTTGCACATCTACACATAGTACATGTCCTGGCAAATATGTATGGACATATACTCAAAAGTCAATGTACATGTACAGTATGTCCGGACCACAGGAGAGAATTTAATGCAATATTGTGTCACTCAAGCCATGATAAGAAGCAATTTCAAATCAATACTATGCTTGCATCCTTTGGATCATATGTCGTCATACCAATTTCAGTAGGTACAGAGTGCAGCATTGGTATTTTAGAGTCAATATTCAGCATGACATGCATGCTATAAATATGGACCTGCATTACTGGCTGATAAGAACACTGCACATGTACAGTTGTACATTATACCATACATGTAACTGTAACTGTGAGCACCAGACGTATAAATCCTGCATCCGTGTCTCAAAGTACAATAAGCCCTTACAAATGAGGGTCAAAGTAACAATCTATAGGCACAAAATTAACCTCAGGGTGTGTCATATTTGTTCCAAATTCAAATAGAATCACAGAGTGACACAATTACAAGATTTTTACATGGATACTATTATTTAAATGCTGTGTATGTCGGAAATTCCTGTAACCCAACTACTGCATGACTACATGTATGGTATCTTGACTAAGTTATATTCGAGTATAATAACATGATGTACATTTAAAAAAATTCCTGTTCCTATTTATATTGGTTGCATACCGGTACATTCAAATGCATTATCATTCAATCATTATGTACAGTTCATTGTATTATAACAAACGCTCACTTTTATATACAATTAAGCATGACCTGAATAAAATAATGGCACTTATCAAAACATACCAGTAACTAATGTTATTGTGGTCTACTATTTAAGATAAACATGTGTATTTCATGTAAACATGCCAATGTTGATTGCATACAAACATGTTTGCTGTCGACAACTCGACATACTACATACCGGTATACAAAAAAATATACTGGTGTCGATCTAAAGGCATCTCTGCCAGTAGTCTGAAGAAATTATGATTGCACAATATAATCCACCATAGGGACTCTTTAGGGAGTGCCATTCAATTGCAACATGCAGTCAGTGTATTGTAGCACACAACTACATGTATTATAACTATTGTTACCTTGACAGTGTTTACCTAAATCCATGCACAAATACAGAAATTAAATATTTAGCAACATACATTAGCTCTTGACTCATTAAATACTGAACATCATTACTTTTATTGCATTAGTGATCTTGTTGTTGTGAATGTCATATGTCAATGGGATATGAATCACAGCAAGTAAATCAGCCATCGGTTTGATTTTCTCCAAATAATATAGTCCACAAGCCTTGAGCAATTACTATTTATCTATCTTGTCAATAATATTATGAAGGCAAAATAATATATGCACACTTCATATCGTTGAACTTGCTTCAGCGACCAACTGTATTGAAAGACCATATATTTAATGAAGACCACAATTCATAAATTTTTCTCACTGAAGCATGTACCGAAGAGCTACATGTATGTGTAAATTTAAACACTACCTGCATTTAAAGACTACCTTTCTTGTTCCTTGAGTGGTCTTTACAGGAGTTAATGGCTTAATGCATTACAAAAAACATACCGATACCTTACTTAAATTAAGTTCCCTTTTCATCTAGAAGTGTAAATGTATAAGCCTGTTCAAAGTTCAAACATGCTTGTAGCATTATGCCACATTCTTTTGTAATTGTAGACTGTACACAAAGTTCTCTCTTATTAGACTTTGAACTGGCTGAAATCAAGCAATATTTGTTTTTTATAATGCATGAAATTATTCATCTCTGCAGGCTTTACAAACTCTGTACAAGGCCGGCAAGAACAAAGAGCTTTTTTTTTTTTAAATCCCATTTTCCAATAAACCCTGAAGCAAAATTATGAGCAGAATTTCTTAAGAAGTACATGCAATACTTAAATTCATTCAAGACTTTATGCCATTCATTCATATCATGTGCACATATGACCTGGCACCACAAGACCAGCAAAAAGTTACCAGATATTACTTTCTCTTTCTCTATTCCAGTACTTACTAACTTAGTACTTACTACATGTATGTTGGTATTTATTTTAGTACTTATTCTAAAGCTGAGGAGATTCTCCGCTTTAAAATTATATACCGTAATTAATCATCTCAATTGGATATTCCAAACCCAACGGACAGAAGGGAAAAACAGCATTTTTTGAGAAAAAGGTGTTTAAACTTTAAAGTCTTTTGTATACATGTATGTACATGACTTGTATTTCAGCACTATTCTCTGACTCTCAAGTTATTGTGCAAGGTAAAAAAGGAAGATTGGAACTTTATAGACAAATTTCTGTGCATTGATTATCAATTGATATCTTGGTAGATAAATTAAGCGCACCATGTTCGTTCTTTTGACCAAGTATCAATACAGCAGGTTATTCTTTGTCACAGTTATACATACATGTAGGAGATCAAAGTAAGACCAGAAGCCAGGGCTGGGGTATATATTCAACAAAATGAAAATTACTACAACAAGCTCAAGATCAGACAAACATACATGTACAGTACATGTACAGGTGTAGATCCACATAACACCACAAATACAATTGTTAGATTGTTTGTTGCCTCAAAATTTTGAAATTACATAGAAGTCAACACTTTGCGGCTAAAATTTTAAATCTTACCGTCCTGACCAAATAAAAATTATCCATGCTGTAACTGAAAATCACATCATATCCGACTATTTGGTGGTTTTTAATGCCAAGGGGGGTGTTCCGATCAACCATTTACTGGCATTGGTCTCTCAAGGGACATATAAATCATGGTAAAAAATCTACAGAATTTACGGTTTTTAATACTTCATTAATGAAGGAAAAATATTATCTAAGTATCATAATGGTGAAAGTAACCAGTGGCATGAATGGCCTGCCATATAAATGTATATAAGTCCAAGTTAAAGTCGATCTTACATCTTTGTGAAACACCCCCAGTCACACAATTTACTTCAATTTCATAAAATCTTCAACTGAAAAGCTTATTTAAAAATGACAGGATTTAGTTAACTTTAATCAGCAGTCAGTACTTGAAAAAGGAAAAAATGAGACAAATATTTTGAAGCATGAGCTTCTTTCCAAAAGTGGGCCACTATTCAATGCAGAATTTGCACACAAAAGTTTCTGGTTTCAATCACATGAAGCAGCACTTACACTGGAAGGAGAAGAAGGAGAAGAAAGAGAAGAAAGAGAAGAAGGAGAAGAAGAAGAAGAAGAAGAAGAAGAAGAAGAAGAAGAAGGAAGAAGAAGAAGAAGAAGGAAGAGAAGAAGGAGAAGGAGAAGGAGAAGGAGAAGGAGAAGGAGGAGAAGGAGAAGAAGAAGGAGAAGGAGGAGGAGAAGGAGGAGGAGGAGGAGGAGAAGGAGAAGAAGGAGAAGGAAAAGGAAAAGGAGAAGGAGAAGGAGAAGAAGAAGGAAGAGAAGAAGGAGAAGGAGAAGGAGGAGGAGAAGGAGAAGGAGAAGGAAAAGGAAAAGGAAAAGGAGAAGGAGAAGGAGAAGGAGAAGAAGACGAAGAAGAAGAAGAAGAAGAAGAAGAAGAAGAAGAAGAAGAAGAAGAAGAAGAAGAAGAAGAAAAAGAAAAAGAAAAAGAAGAAGAAGAAGAAGAAAAAGAAGAAAAAGAAAATAGAACAACAACAAGAAGATCAAGAAAAAGAACAACAACAAGAAAAGGGACAAGAACAAGAACAAGAACAAAAAGAACAAATAAAAAAAGAACAAATAAAAGAAGAACATGAAGAAGAAGTAGAACAAGAACAAGAAGAACAAGAACAAGAAAAAAAGGAGGAGTTCAGAGAATTAGGAGAAGCCAGAATGAGAAGAACAAACACAACAACAAAAACATCCACAATGAGGAGGAGGGGGAGGAGGAGAACATACAGAAAGAAGAAGACAAAGAAGAAGACTGCAATAAATTGACAAGCCATTCTGCGGTTCATATATACTGGCATTAATTTTTGTAAGACCTAAATCTATAATACAATGCCTCCAGCTTCACTCAAACTGTAATTTGAAAGTAAATTTGAATTTCAATGAATCAGAAAGCCCTATAATATTCACCAGTAACCAGTACATGCATAAGTTGCATTTAAAACGGCGTACAAATCACATGCAACCACACTTCACAGCTGAGTCTGTCTGACCCCCAAATGACGATAACAATGAAATGAATGAATGAAGTACATGTTGATTCGTGAACTGAACACAACACAGTAACAAATGAGTGGATTTGTGTTTCACAATAAAGTCGAATTGGCAATATCGTGTTTTATTCGTATTCTTCTTCAGTACGTTGAAAAGGTTCAAGTATTAATATCAAATAAAACATTAATGATTTCAAAATGGGTTAACTTACACCCTGGTTGATCTGATGCCTTGGCGATGGAAATGACGTTAGCCCATCGGCGCCATTTGCTTTGACAGCTGACATTTACAGCTCATATGTACACGTACGTATTGTACACCGTACCGGAATCCGGAAGAACAATACCAAAAGCAAGTGTATCGCTCTGCACCGTACCGGTACGGGTACCCTGTGTCGCGGCGCACAAAGCATGGGGAGTTGGGTCGGGATCTGGACGGGAGTTCCCCCACACATCGAAATTCCCGTCACAAACTCTTGTCCCAAATAATCGCAAACCTGGGTGGGTAAATCATTATTTTGGGGGCTGGATCTGGTATGTTGAATCCTAAGAAAGTTAATTAAAGGAAATAAACTTTCTTACGGTCACCGCCGATCTAGAGTGCATGCAGGCCAGTTTTGAAAGGGAGAGGGAGGGGGGGGGGGGGGGGGTGATTTTGCCCCCCTAACAAAATTATTCATAACCAAGAAGAAGAGAAAGAAAAAAAGAATTAGACAAATATTTATAATGCAAAATGATGTTGGTATAAATAGATCAGGGTGAACTGGGATACGGGAGAAGTGGGAGTCTGGGACAATTAATCCTAGAAGAACGTTAAAACAGTTCTGAATCTCTAATAAATTTGTTGAATTGATCAAATGGTATCAATTATGGAGCACGATTTTGTAGGAAGGTGTTTTGTTTTCGGCATGCATCTTAGCTGTGACTCTTCATAGATCTGATATGGTACAAAATATAGAATTTGGTTGATGATGAAAAGCAAAAATATTATGTTGGGATATTTTTCTCCGGGCCTATTGTTGAGAGTGAACTTGGGCACGTCGTCCCCTTTCACCCCAGTTACATTTTGTGTATGTTATAGGCACGTGATTTTAAACAGTCAAAAATTACAACCACATGCACTATGTCTATCAACATTATCTTATACAAGAAGCTAATAAACTTATATAAGTCTAATTCCATCATTCAAAATATACGATCAGACCTGTGTGTCTAACGAACCCAGTATTGTCAGGGGCGGATCTAGCTTTTTGCCAAGGGGGGGGGGGGGCAGTGGCGGATCCAGGGGGGGGGGTTGGGGGGGTTGCAACCCCCCCCTTGGGCGGCCCAAAAAAAAAAAAAAAAAAAAAAAAAAGGAAAAAAAAAGAAAAAAAGAAAGAAAAAAAGAAAGAAAAAAGAACGCACGCTGGAGAGAAACCCTTTCAAGTGCAAATATTGTGAGAAGATATTCAACTCATCAGGTAACTTAACCAAACACATGATAACTCTGGATATAACTGTGTATTTAACTGTTACTTGATTTAAAAAGACGTTATCATGCACTGCTTTTTATGGTCTCCATTGTGTTAATAGATGCCAGGAAAACATCACTTACGGGGTTCAAATAAACACCCCAAAAAAAATCGGCTCGCCGCTTCGCGGCTCGTGGACGATGCTCCGCATCGTCATTATTTTGGTCAACCCCCCCCTTAGCAAAAAGCTAGATCCGCCCCTGGGGGGGGGGGGGGGGTTGAGCAGGGGTTGAGCAGATTTTTTGTTTGTTTTGTTTGTTCCCCCCCCCCCCCCGTCATCGCAACGAGTCAGCCAGCAGCCGAATAAGCGGGGGGGGGGGGGGGTAAGTTGAGCACCTTATTTATTTGTTTTAGGTCCCGAATATTTGAAAATCTCGCCGGCCGCAAATTCGCTCAGTGGTGGTGGGGGGGGGGGGGGGAATGCACACTAATTTTTTTATTTTTTTTGGCCTGGGGGCACGTCCCGTTTTCCAGTACATTTTTGGCGGATTTGGGGCTGATTTTAACACCTTTTTTGGCTGGGGGCGGCACGTGCCCCCCCCCCCCCCTGGATCCGTCCCTGGTATTACATACCGTAAAATAATTATGGAGAGGCCACGATAAATATTTACAAAGTTACAAAGTCTCTATTCTCTCTGCCCGGTCAAAAAAAAAGCTGAATTTAAAGTTAGTATATAGGGGATCGGGACCTTCGGGGTATCTATTTGGTATGTTCTAACCAGTGTCGTAGACAGGTTCGTACACCTGGGGGATGACTCAGGGGCGGATCTAGCTTTTTGCTAAGGGGGGGTTGACCAAAATAATGACGATGCGGAGCATCGTCCACGAGCCGCGAAGCGGCGAGCCGATTTTTTTTGGGGTGTTTATTTGAACCCCGTAAGTGATGTTTTCCTGGCATCTATTAACACAATGGAGACCATAAAAAGCAGTGCATGATAACGTCTTTTTAAATCAAGTAACAGTTAAATACACAGTTATATCCAGAGTTATCATATGTTTGGTTAAGTTACCAGATGAGTTGAATATCTTCTCACAATATTTGCACTTGAAAGGGTTTCTCTCCAGCGTGCGTTCTTTTTTCTTTCTTTTTTTCTTTTTTTTTCTTCTTTTTTTCCCCTTTTTTGTTTCTTTGTTTCTTTGGGCCGCCCAAGGGGTTTAAACCCCCTAACCCCCCCCCCCCCCCCCCCACCCCCGTAGATCCGCGCCTGTTTAATCTTGTGGTTATCTTGTGGTTTCCAAACCACAAGATAACCACAAAATACTTGTAAGATTTTCTTTTTTTTACCGTCTGAATTGGCTTTCACCGTGAATGCGGCTAATAACAATAAACACAATTACAATAATGATGAGGATTATTATTATCATCATCATAATTATTATTATTATTAATATTATAATTGTTATTATTATTATTATTACTATTATTATCATCATTATGACTTATTAAGTAAGCAAATATCATTCCCCAAAACCTGGGGGGGGGATGATTGTACATGCCATCCCCCCCACCTTGTGAGGTGGGGGGGGGGGGATGCATCCCCCTCATCCCCCCCGTTGTCTACGCCCCTGGTTCTAACGCAATGAAGCTTATACATTTTTTGGATAGGCTTCTTAATTCTTATAATGTTGATATAAACAAACCGATTCAAATCGTTTAAACATTAATGATACTTTATGCACCTAAATAATGCACTTATCCAAAAAGGTCAAGTCAAAATGTAAAGCAACAGCATCCCAACACTTTAAAGGGGCTTTTACCTGCCCCGATCGATACACTGAGAAGGGAAATGTGACTACTGATGAACGCTACTGGTTCAAATGTTTTGCGACATACTGATACAATGACAGCTAGTGTCAGTGGGATGGGGTGCTGGGGGCTGGGGCGAGGCAGAGGTTATTTGTATGCCTCCTGGGAGGGGGGGGGGGGGAGGGTACTCAGATTTGGTTTGGACGGGGGGGGGGGGTAGTGCCGCTCAAGCCTCGAAATCCCTACCCGTTTTTAAGGGTCATTTTGGCAAAAAAAGGGTACCCATTTTAGGGGATTTCCTCGAAATAAAGGCCCATTTTTCACAATAATTGTGTGTATGCCACGCAAGCACCCGAACATTTTTGGAAATTTGGAAAACGGACCCATGTTTAGTGATATTTTTGTTAAAAATGGGACCCATGTTTAGGTATTTTTGTGTGTGAAAAAGTGACCCATAAGAGAGGCAAATCCCCGATAGGCCTATGTCTTAATATGTGAGTACCCCACCCCCCCCCCCCAACCCGGTGTACTCCTATGCTCTTTTTAAAGGTCCATGTGGGCCTTAAGGGGACACTATTAGACCCTCAAGGACAAGTTTAGGTCCTACACGATATGCCTTACTTTGATTTGATCGATTTACGCTACATAATTTAAGGATTATCTGTTAAATTGATGTATCAGATTCGTGTAAATTTATAATATTGTGTTTATATATTTTTCTCGAAACGATTTCAAGGGATAACATTTGAAAATAATTATTTGTTGATATGCCTAAGTGCATACAAATTAAAGAAACTTATTCATTTAAAACATGAAATTATTGTTTTCGGTCGTCTTTTACAAGATCTAATTTTTTATGTCTGATAATGACGTGGGCTAGATTATAAAAGAATATAGGCCTACTCTTTTTTATGACGATAAATAATTCTCGTATATTCAAAAATCATGCTTAACAATAACTACAGTGCATTTCTACATTTCCCATGTATATAGCTCTAATAATATATAGGCTATTTTAAAAAACGTATTATGAATTTTATAATATGGGAGGGGGTGGTATAAATTAGGCAAATAAAAAAAAGTAATGTTTCTTTTTATTTCATCCAAATTAGACAAATTGTGATAAATTGTTAACCGATCCCCACAAAATAAAAAAACATGTGCAAACAAGTCATCAGATCAAATTATTGGAGAAGCCAAAAGGAATTATAAATGGAAGTTGGATGACATATCTAGATCTCTGCAATTTTTCCAGTTTATCTGGTGATAGGGTAATGAGATACATGGGGTGGGGGCCGGGGGGAGTGGGTTGGCGGATCGAGGGCGGCCAGGGAACCGACGTGGCGGGGACGGGAGAAGGGAGGCAGGGGTGAATCTAGGGGCGGCCAAGTGGAAAACAAGAAGAAAAAAGGGGGACAAAAAGGAAAAAAGAAGAAGAAAAAGTATAACAGTAAAACGGCGCGATTTTTAGAAAAAAATCCTGGATCCGCCACTGGGTCAACTCCCCCCCCCCCCCCACCCTTGGCAAAAAGCTAGATCCGCCCCTGGGAGGGGGCAGCGCCATCTGAGAAGAATGTCGATCGCCAATACGCAATCAATGCTACGCGATCGTATTTATATTTACAATCGTTCATTGAGAGGTCTCGACTGGAGGAAAAGCTATCGAGTTGATTACAGTTCCTTTGTCTAGAGACTTTAGACTTAGAGTGAGAATGAATAATGGCAGAACTTAGGTGAGTTCATTCAATATACTACATGTATTGTTTTAGGTGACATAAGTAGTTATGAAAGATGAAATTTACCCAAAACTGCTCAAGCCCATCGCGACTATAGTGTCCCACCTATTAACTTTGATGTTGTGCGGCACTTATTTACTACTCAGTTTATCAAACGTCTTCTCAACTGGGACTCGATCAAACCTTTAAGGCGCCTGCCCTTTGTCTTTGATCGTGAGCATTGTCATTTTGAACATGGGCCTACGAGAGAGTATGTCCATGTTATGTATTATCAAGAAAAGTGTCTGATGTCATCAAGAAATTAAGGCGAGGCTAGCCTGAAACCGTGATATATTTTTGCAGGTGTCGCATTCCCCGACAAATTTCTCATTTAATTATTTATTTTGTGCCTGTGTGAAGTTCTTGTAGTGTTAGTTACAACAAACGCAATGATTATATATTACTAAACGATCAGGAAGGTATTTGATGTGATTGATGCAGTTATGAAATCACTTTCATTCTTGTTTGTTTATCTCGTGAAATA
Organism: Strongylocentrotus droebachiensis; assembly: GCA_035222895.1. Classification (NCBI taxonomy): domain Eukaryota; kingdom Metazoa; phylum Echinodermata; class Echinoidea; order Camarodonta; family Strongylocentrotidae; genus Strongylocentrotus; species Strongylocentrotus droebachiensis. The sequence goes on from JAVYIG010003038.1 coordinate 26,255, forward strand.
GGGCAAAGTTCTGGTCATATCATCAAATCACAAACATACTGTAGATCTACATTGTACTTAGAATTGATAATACATGTAAAGTCTGAGTGTTATCCCCCATAATACAGTACACACAATAAATAGCTTTGTACACAATGAATGAACAATAGTTTATTTCACAAGCATGTCTCAATCTGGAATCTCTATACATTTTGCTTGTGTGGTAGCAGAGTTTTGAAACCATCATATTTTCTACCACATTGTATTTTCACTGTGAGTGTAGTGGTTTAGGAATCTCAAAAAAAGAGGAGAAAAAGCAGACAAAGGAAGCAACTGAGAAGGAGGAAGAGGAATAGGAAGAAGAAGATGATGAAAAAGAAGAAGAAAAGGTTGAAGGAAAAGGGGAAGAAAAATAAACGTAAGATGGATGAGGACAAGAAGTAGAAGGAAAAAAAGAAGAAGGAGGAGGAGGAGGAGGAGGATGTAGTTTAATTTTTTCTGAACAAATTCTTTTTTTGACCCTTTATATTTGTCCATCTTCTCTTCATGGCAATGCAGAATATGTGTAAGTACATGGAATGTGGCGATCCAGGAACCACCTCCCATCGAAGCCTTCAAGGACATAATATGGATTCAGACTCAGAATGCTCCTGACATGTACATCTGGGGCCTGCAGGAGGTCAGCTCCAAGCCTCATGAGTTCATACAGAGTGCCTTCTCCGATGACCCCTGGACCGAGGTCATCTCAAGCATAGTGTGCCCTAAGGGTTATGTCATGGTAAGTTGATGAAGAGGACTTCAAATTGCAGAGAAACAGGCCTGTATAGAAAGACCACGTGTTTAAAACTGTAACATTTTCTGTTTCTCTTGAATAATGTGTCTCGTTGAAACATGTACTACAGTAAATGAACCTGCACTTAAAGATCACCTTCTTGCCTCCCTTGAGTGGTCCCAATAGACAAACAAATTTCACTGTGATGATGATAATATACCTGTGGGCTGCCAAAGAGCTTTGGACATTATCATCTGGCTATAGCTAGGCTGGCCTGGTAACTGGTAAGGCAGGTGAGGTTCAATGAATTTCTTCCTTCCAGTACCCATTGAACAGACCTGGGTCAAGTGTGGCAAATGTAGATTAATGATGAAAGTGATGTGGCATGGACGCATACCTTGTACTTCATGATCCCATGACATACTGTTTACTACACCACATTACCAGTGGGGAAAAAGAGGATAGTTTGTGAAGCTTGGACCCTTCAACTAAATGCTCTGCAGCTCTGGTGACAATTGATTTATGAACATGGTCAAATTCCTACCCTATACACAATTATAATTTCAACCTTGGACAAAGGATGTAAGCCTACCAAATGGCAATCTACTCAAAATAGATTTCAAGACCTGTATTTATTATTTTATTTTCTCTTCTCAATCTTTTAAAGTAAGATTTGTCAAAGGTTCGTATTTGAAGCTTCATGAAGATGTCATACTATATACAAGGATTATTTTCATTTTGTGAATGTTTCATATAGATTATACAATTATTAATTTTGTTGGATGAATGTGATTTATTTTCATTAGATCAACTCTGTGAGACTTCAAGGTCTGGTTATATTACTGTATGTGAGAATGCCACATCTTCCCTTCATTCATAATGTTCAGACAGCACTCACAAGGACTGGATTAGGAGGGGTCTGGGTAAGTTTGAAATGTATATATTTTTTTAAACTTTCAGAAATCTTTTTTGGAAAGTGAAGATTCTACTCGGGTAGAATCAATCTTGAAGCTAATATTTTATTCATATCAGTAACTCAAAGAGAAGTATATATAACTTTCATTTGATTGCAGACATAACACACGGACAACGATGCAAGTATTTGCTATGTAGAATTTAAAAATAATACAACAAAGATATCCATAAACAAATATTATTACCTAACTAAAGGTAACACGATACCAGGAATAACAACATCAATGGGGGGAGAAACATATATGTATGTATGATTTTTAAGTAGTGATGATACTTTGATGATAATCTATAATATATTTGTTGCTACATGTAGATAAATGAAGAGGCAGTGACCGTTCGCTTTTCAAAGAGAAAATAACGATGTAATCCTGTCATGTATATATACAATCAATGAAAATGTTGTCTGTACCACTTTAGTATTTAGTAAAATACAAGTAGGTCTGTAATTATGAATCACGAACAATGACTGGGTCATGATTTATCGCATTCCCAATAGAACATACATGTGTGGACATTTCCTTTCTCCATTTTAAAACCTGGCTAACAGCATTGTATAAGTTATGCAGGTTTCTGAATATTGTGAATATTGCTCATTCATTCCCAAGTATCTGTGCCTTTATCTGTGGTCTGTGTTTGTTACCAGGGCAATAAAGGTGCCGTAACCATTCGCTTTGACTGCTATGGTCGGAGCATCTGTCTTCTCAACGTACATCTTTCACCGCACCAAGACGGCTGGGAGAAGAGAGATAAAGAGTTCCAGACCATCATCTCCACTCAAGAATTTCCACAGTGCAATACATCCTCAATTCTGGACCATGAGTAAGTCAAACCAAATAATTTGTTGAGGATGTTACATCATTTTCGTGAGTTAGAAGAGAGATATAGAGTTTCAAACCATCATATAAGATGCACAAGAATTTACTTAGTGCAGAACAGTAGGAACATGAATTACTAAGATAAGAGTTAATAAAAAGTGAAAGTAAAAGCCTCACTTGTGCTCTTTTTCCTTCTCTCAAGTAACAATAATACATTCACTCTAGACAGGTCAGGGGGAAGACATTAATTTTGTTTGGATAGTTTCATAATGACTTATTGGTATCGATATGATAATAGATAGAAGTTTACCTATTAAGTGCAATACTTAAGGCTGACATGTGTAGTGTTTATATGAGTCAGCAAGCTGAAAGTCATTTGTTTGTACCATATATGCTTAAAGTATGGCTTAAGATGTTCATATAAACAAAAGTAATGGAGATACAGAAATATTGGAAGGTTTTGAGAAGTTAAATGAGGACTTGCATATATGGTAGAAGGAAGAGAAGATAAATGTGTTATTTGAAAATCAACTTGTGTGTAATTATTTTTATGATTACAGAACCAATTATAACTTTTCAATCTTCAGATATATCCTAATTTTACATATACACCTGTAGCTATCGATACGTTTCTTTTTTATTTGTCTCCAATCTCATACATGTATGTCTCTACTTGTATCCAACTTTCTCTTTAGCTACGTTATGTGGTTTGGCGATCTGAACTATCGGATAGAAGACCTTTCGACGGAGGCCATTAAATTCTTGGCATCTCCAAAAAAACTTCATGTTCTGCTGGAGAAAGATCAGCTCCTAAACAGCATGAGGAAAAAGAAAGCATTCAACGGATTTCATGAGGGACTCATCACTTTCATGCCCACCTATAAATTTGATTTGAAGTCAAATGAATATGATACCAGGTACAGCATCAACTTCATGAACCAGTTGAATTTAAGCTTAAGGCAATAAAAATATGCCAAAAATTGAGATTTTCACATCATTCAGCATTGGTTACATCAGATGTTAATAACTTGAAGGAAATGCTATTTTCGAAGTGAAAATCACAGAAGGTGATTAATAGCTGAGAAAAAAAGCAAAGATTGATCCAGATATTGGGTCATTTGGGTTGCCAGTACCTTTTGTAGTCCCATATGATGGGTGCTCTTATTGTGATATTAATGAAATGTCTTTATAAGATTATTGTATGCTGTTGTAAGATTAATATAATTTAGCTTATTTTCACTCATTTGCTGCACAATAAAGCAGTTGGAGACAGATTTCAGACCTGCAAACAAGCTTTATCAATTGTCACACTGATTACAAATATTTAACCCTCTGTCAAAATGTGTTGTCTTATAAATTTTCATTTATTATCCTTTTATTCTAACTTGAGTAGAACTTTATTATCGTCATCAACAACATTAGTATCATTGTCATCATCTTCATCATCATCATTATCCTCATTATCCTAATTATTATTATCACGTCAATTGTCACACTGATTACAAATATTTTTAACACTCTGTCAAAATGTGTTGTCTTATAAATTTCCATTTATTATCCTTTTGTTCTATCTTGAGTAGAACTTTATTATCATCATCAACAACATTAGCATCATTGTCATCATCATCATCATCATCATTATCCTCATTATCATCATTCTCTTTATCATAATTATTCTCATCATCATCCTCCTCCTACTCCTCATCACCATCGTCATCTTCATAATCATAACTATCGTTGCCGTCAGCATTGTAATTAAATCTCTTCAATACCCCTACCTCTGTTTACTCCAGTCCTAAACAGAGGTCGCCTGCCTGGACCGATAGGATCTTATGGAAGGTCAACCTACGTGCCAGCATAGATCAGAACTACCTGAGCATAACACAACTCTCCTACCATGCACACTCAGATATACTCTGGAGTGACCATCGACCCGTCAGTGCCGAGTTTCTTGCCAAGGTATGTGCTCCCCACATTGTTCTCCTGATTTCTTCAGTAGTATATCTTGGAGACAGTACCAGTCATATGCAAACTATTGAAAGAGATGAGTTAACCCTCGAGGTTAATGCCTCGTTGACATGGTAGACCACCTTAAATAATAAAATTACATTAGAATAGTTTGTTTTTCAAATCTGTATTTTTTAGCACACAGACAAATGTCTAAACATAGGAACCTGTGTTGCACTTGTTTTACTTTTTATTTTAACTCCTTCCTGCAATGAGACCTAAAAAATATAACAGGTTATTGAGGCAATCTCTCATCTAGCTGGGGGGAAGTTATGATAGAAAATGGCCAAAGATAGAGCATCATGGAACAGATAAGCTCATGAATCTCCATATTTCATATTCAAAGGTTTTCTTGGGATTATCCATGATAAACTCTTATCACATACATGTGCAATTCTGCATTGTGTACGATGCGTAGAGAATAGGACGTCTGCTTTACCCAAGCATAGTGTGGCAATTTCCAATGCTGTGCTGTAAATGATTGTTGAACTTGTACGCATTCAAAGGTCAAGGACCAAGCTCATTTTTAATGCAAAATATGTTAACAAAATCAGACTCACCCACCTCAGGGCAAAGTCCAATTATCATAGGACACATGACAATTTGTCATCGGTATCTGTTCCCAATCTTTATCTTGATCAATCTGATAAGTGTTATAAATTAACTGGTTGACAGCAGAGCACATTAAGTAGTCATTAGTCAGACACATCATTAACAAGTGCCCTAGATATACCCTTCGCCCCAGGGGGGGGGGGGGGATTATACGTGAAAGGCAAGCAGAGTCTGGTGCTATTTTTTTCTGGTAGGGCTTAGGATTTCTTTGATTCCATGACCAATTGAGTTATTAGCTCTGAGCCAGAATCTGCTAAGTGCTGTTAATTAACTAAGTTCACAGTGGAGCACAGTTAGTAGTCATTAGTGAAACACATCATTAACAGGTGATGCACACTTCACCCCATGGGTGACACAGTTGATCTGTTTTAGGTGTAGTAATAAGACCTTGGCTACAAAAACTGGATGGAATTTGTCCTGTTTTCTGGCCTTAGCGCGCAGTTTAGATTAAATCCTGGCTTGGAGATGGTGGCATGTGAAAGATTTGATGTACATAACACTAGCCCTTAGATTGTAGGTGAAAGGCAAGAAGAGTTGGGTGCTGTTTTTTTCTGGTAGGGCTCAGGTTTTCTTTGATTCAATGACCATTTTAGTTATTAGATATATTGTCTGATCTCAACCAGAAGGACATTTTCTATTAAATACCAATTACTCAAGGTTAACAACCTGGCTCTCATAAGATGACACCCTCCCAGTCATTGTTGTATGTATAGTATTCATTCATTGTATATATGTATAAGATTTTACTGCCTCAAACAAAAACAAAGAAAGTCTACCAGATATCAAGGAATCACAAGCCATTATCAAGCTAGCCAAATGTCTCCCTCTTGTGGTGGGTCAGTATCCAATATGTTGGCAACTTCCTTCTACCAGACCTTGCACAGGCAGGGCCCTGTTTCATAAGCTACTGAAATGGTGGCATTTGATTGGCTGAGTGCAAATTTGTCATTTTAAATTTAGCACTTGTTATTGATAACAAGTTTGTGATACAGGCCCCAGATCAAAGCTTCTCTCGGACCATTGCCACATGATTACTTTGGATCATTGCCAAATCAACAATCTCCTTTCAAATACTGGTAGTAATCACTTATTCTATGAAATTGTAAGAGAAGAAGATACAATAGTGATGGTATTAAGTTTCTGTGTAATAATAATAATAATAATAATAATAGGGAAAAGAAAATAGTAATAGTTACATGATGAAAAGTTCAATCGGAAGCACCCAGTTACATAGTGCAGAATATAATGTCTCTGCCCTTTACTTTCCTTTTCCTTTTGTTTTTCTTGTTTTTTTTATTGCAGAATATTTTATCTTTGTATTCACATTATGACACTTTAGCATTGCTCATACTCATCGTAACATTTATATTCACAATGAGAAATGTAATAATTTGTTTTTAAGTTTATTGTATTTTTGCTTTGTATTCCACTTGTTTACTACTAGTACAAAATGAATGATGTGCAGCCTTTAGCATTGTTCATACTCAAAGTAACATTTATATTCACAATGAGAAACGTTATACTTTCATTCTTTTGGCGTATTGTATATCACTTGTTTTCTTCAAATACCAAAATAATAAACAGCTCTTTTCCTCTTTTCTTTCACAGATAACAATAGATGATGCCCAGCCTTTAGTATCGTTCACACCCACTGAGTCATGGAGTAGAGGGCAGGATGCTGAGTGTTCATATACGGTCTTACCTGACACGAAAACAAGTAACTGGGACTGGGTCGGACTTTACAAGGTGAGGCCAGTAAATGGAAAATGATATTTATTTATGTTTTTATTTATTTATTTAACAATATTTATATACCTGGTAGGATGACAATATCAGCCAAAGCTGTTTTTTTTCATACCAGTCCTGCATATACATGGTAACATACAAAATGACAATGAAATAAGCAAATAATGAAATATATTTAAGTGATATTAAATAATATGACATAATATGAAATGACCAGTGACTAGAGACCTGGATGTAAATTTATAGATTTACCCAAAATGAGATGTGGAAACTTGATTCATGAGAAATTGTGTAGATATATTAAAAGCCTTCTTTAACGATTCACATTTTTGGTGCTTGATTTCTTCAGATAGTAGCCACTTTTTTTCTCAGCTTACAAATTCAAAGTCAAAGTAGATATGTTAGAAAATAGCTACTTTGACATTAATTTGTTACTTGTTTTGATAAAATACCCTTTGCCTACATGTACATCATTCCAGGTCATGGCATACTAGCTCATAGGGATGTTTTACAAGATGATCAGATGTGCTTTTAAAAAAAAAGGAAATTATTTCTGTTCTACTAAGAGTAGAAATATTTGATTTGTAAAGTGAGAAGACTTTATTTGGGCTTTTTTTAAAGAGAGATAATGTATGAAAAATTAATTGTAGATATTACTTTCTGAAATGTCTAATTTCCTCTTTAAAGGCATCGTTTAACAATGTTAAATCTGAGATGCACGGCCCTATGTGTTATCAGTGCCTCTGATAGGGTGTAATATTGTAGCCCTTCAAAATGATCATGACGTACCTCAAAAAAGTAAAAATCTTTGAGTGACTGGTTTCACCATACTCGTTTTCCCCATTCGACTGTAGTGTTATGAAAACCGTTTAAATAGTATAAATATCTTGATAATCAAACAGACGATCAGCTTGTAAAAGTCATGGGGTTCCTGACTGACCTAAAGGTTTATAATTATCATTGCAGCATGAGCTAAATCCAGGATTGTGTTTCAGAATCTGAGACAGAGTAACCCAATCCCTTTAACCCCCCCTTGCAGGTTGGATTCAACACCGCCCAGAAGCATTATCTTACCTACGTGTGGGCCGATTCCAATGGAGAGAGTAGCTCTGGTCTGGGTAAAGTGAGGTTTGGGGCCAGCTACCTCCCTGAAGATACCTGTAGTAAATACGTGCTCTGCTATGTCAGCCGTACCATGTCCTGTGTGCTGGGAGTCAGTAATGTCTTCAGGGTGAGTCTCAAGTTCGATGATTGTTGATTTCCACCTTGACCTTAAAGGTATAGACCAGTTGTGGTAAACGCCCCCCTCTGATAAAAATAAAATGGAAGCTCTTATTACCAATCATGTGAAAGAATATGTTTTGGCTAATACGTGATGATACAAATTTTGCCTGGAAACCGCCTACTAATTTATATATTTGGTAAATTGTTATATCTATCCGGACTGGATAAATATCGCGTAGTCCCATATACATTCTTTCTGGGTACAGTGCTTGTATATACTTTACCAAGACTGGGCCAAATTTCTTATCATTTTGATGATTCCAAAGCCTTGCAGTACACACCGTTTAGATGATCAACCTTTTCTGATCGATTCCACAACGTTTCTTTCACAATGCAATCGCATGACCAGAACTCAACTTTAACTTTAACCTTAACGTTCATACATGTAGATAAATGTAAGCAGTGGAGGGGGATTTTTTAATATATCATTGTATGTGAGTTTGTTATTATTTGCTCCAAACTTTTAATTTTTAAGATGTATGTACAGTTCAACTATAGGGGTACAAACTTTACATGCTTGAAATTGAAATGTAAAAGCCTTGTTGAAGCATGATGGGGTTAAAATTAGTGCAGTGGCAAAACTTAGCATAATTTAGTCTATTGAAAAAGACATTACTGTATATATCAATATGCACTGTAAGTGCTCACTGACCTATGTGTCATTAGATACAGAAATACAAGTCATTTCATTTATTTTTGCTACGGGTATATAAGTCCTTTACATCCAATGTTCTTGATGAGAATTTATCAATCATAATTATCATTCTCTTTATCATTTGAATAGATTCTCCCATCTGATACGGAAGAACGTCAGTTGCAGCAAAACCAAGCCTTGGCCAGCAGTATGAACTACCAAACACCAATGTGAGGTGTGCAGAGCAAATGTGAGGACTTTAACCACCAAAGTGAGGACTTTAACCATTAAAGTGAGGACTTACACACCGTCTGTCAGTAAGTCAACACGTACAGGGTGGATGTACATCAAGCATGAAGCACATTGAACACTGGAAATACCACAGTGAGATGGAGTGAGATACATTGTAGATGAAGGGAGGGAGGGAGGGAGTGAGATAGATAGAGAGAGAGAGAGAGAGAGAGAGAGAGGAAGCGAGGGAGAAAGAGAAAGGGGTCATTCCATCGGGTTGGGTCTTTTCAGCATTTTCATGTGTTTGAATGTTTAGAAGCTATTTTCTCATATTTAAATGTATTTTTAGAAAATTAAAAGTATATTTTATTTAAGAGTAATGTATGACAGAATAAATAAACATGAAAACAGAAACTTGTTCATCATATTTTTTTTTTGGTGAGAGTTTAACTACCGATGTCTCAGCGATTTTAAGGGTGAAAGTTGTGACATGAAAACAAGTCATTTTCATGAACTCATTTCTGGAAAAAAATTCATCATAATGCAATGTTTCCTACTTAAAACATGTCACCTTTAATACCCCTACTATGTCTGAGAAGCTCAGGTGAAATGTGCAAAAAATCGGCAAGTTATCCCATATTGAAAAAACACAATACCGACGTTACCAACAATGTCCTAAGCACTTTTTTCGTAACGGCGGTAATCTAACATTTTACACAAATTTAGCAGGATATTTTCTCAGAAACTTTCATCTTATTAGGAAGGTACAACCCCTGATGAACATATGTTAAAAGAATGACGATTAAATCGGTCGGTAAATACAAGAAAATAATTAATTTACCACAACAATCCCCCGCGATGTCCTTCATAATTTGGTAACGTCGGTGTGAAATTACGGTGTTTGAGATCAAACCAGCCCGCTAGCTTCAGTTTTTGGTGTTAAAATGACCTGCTAGTTATTCACGAACGCGCACACATGTTTTTTGATGGTGTGCGACGACCTACCCCTGAGCTGCAACCACAAACGTGACAATGTCCATATAACGTCGGGCAGCCATTTTCGCCCGTCAGCGCCCAAATTGGTACGTAATATGTATTTTAAGTTATTTTTATAGCCCGAATTATTATCATAGACAATGAAATTCCATTTTGTTTAAATGTAATTCCGTTTTAAATTGTGTTATTTATAGCTTAAAACGGTTTCAAAACCATCACGTGTGAGTGAATATTTTACTGTTGTCCCACATACTGATATATGTGTTATAACGAAACATGCAAAATCGTTGCCGGACTTTTCCCCTTAAAAAGCTAATTTCTTAGACAGAAATTGAATTTTGTTATAAGAATCCCGTAAATAAAGATATAACTGATGTTCCTATACCTCAGAATTTTTCTCACAACTGTTAAATTAATTAATATTAATTATATGATGCCATTAATTGTCATTGAAAAATGATGGCTAAGCCTAAGGAAAAACACAAGTTATTTAAAATTGTTAGGAAGTTCAATCTAAGGCCCGACATATCCAACTTTTGGGCAAAAAAGGGGGTCGGAGTTGAGATAGAGAAAAATGGAGAGAGCTAAAGGGGAGAGGGCATGCGACCCCTCCCCCGATTCAATTAGAATTGGATACATAATGATTTTTTTTTTTTTTTTTTTTTTTTAAATATTTTTTTTTTAAATATTTTTTTTTAAAATAAAATCATTATTGATGTTTGCCATGTGGCTCCCACTCCCCCCTCCTACAAAGGTTAAAGGGAGGTTAAAGGGTTTTCACCACCTACCCTCCCCTCCAAAAAATAAGATATAAAACAATAATGATAAATAACAACAAACAAAAAAAATTAAGAAATTAATAATTTAACACAAATATTGAACTTAAAAGAATAATAAATAATAATAAATGAAAACCAAATACCTACTTCTATTTGGGCATGCAAAACTAGCCAAACGTGAGGATGATGCCTCCCTATCCATCTTGCAATCTGTGTAGTTGTTCCATCCTTAATTCTTACAATGTTACAATGTACAAGTACTCATAATTATCAACCAGAACACACATTTTGAAATGAAAAGTCACAGAAGCAATTTACAGTTTTGTTTTATTTTTATCTCATTTAATATTGTTTACTCATTTTTTTTTATTTATTTCTTTTCATGCATATTTATTAGATTGCTGCCTGAGGATTCAGCTCCGGCAGAGAGATCGATCAAGAGAGCAGGCAAAATGACAAGTCATCAAAATATTCCTGGAAACGAAGATCTTTCCAATCTAATCACTATTTTGAAGAAGTATAAAGTTAATCATTAATATCAACCAATACACCTATTGTATGAATATTTTGTTTTTTTATTTACTGGTCAATGGATGAAAGATATTTCAGATGACATTTGATATAGTCTGTCATGTTTAAATGAGTATAAGAGGTCAGTAACTCTAATATCATACGGATGTTACTCGGACATGATGTCCATGTAACATTGGTATTTCGAGGTGTTGAGGTGAATATAGACCATAAATCTTGCAGCTTTCCTTTCATTTGTGTCATCATCTCATTTAATATGTTTCATGCATCAATTAATTGGCACATTTCTTAGAATGCAGCCAAGATTTTCTATGCAAGAGAAAAGATAACCCTTTAGAAGAAAAACATGATCTGAAAATTGCTAGTTCCTCATTTGTTTCATGTTTATAAGTTGATATAATGTTGCTGTGTTCAAGTTTTGAGTATTCTAAACTATTGCTCCCATCATCTTAATGTTTTCCACGCCAAAAAAAAGTGGAGTACAGACTGTAACAAAGTTTCAGGTCAGAAAATAAATGAGCAAGTAAAAAAAGATGTCCTTGTAACGTTGGTATTTTGTTGTGTCTGTTTTTTCATTTTAAATGTAAGTGTGCAAAGGAATACACACAATTCCAATGGAATCTATTGTAGGATTGGTGTTAGAAACAGGATATAACAATAAACAAATTATTCACCAACTCTGAATTTTGAACCTTCATGTCACAATTTATGACCCAACCCGATGGAATGACCCAGAGAGAGAGAGAGGAAGCGAGGGAGAAAAAGAGAAAGAGAGAGAGAGAGAGAGGAAGTGAGGGAGAAAAAGAGAGAGAGAGAGAGAGAGAGAGAGAAAGTGTCTATAATTTGAAAGTGAAACGGACACGTATCTGGTGCTATTTTATAATTTAGGAGGGTACATTTAGGTGTCTGCTGGCGTGTATGTGTGTTTTAGAATGTGTGTTCCTAATGAATACGTGCTTGAGTGTTGCCTCTGTGTGTTCAAAGCATTCCCCTGGAGGTATTTCTGTGCACATATTCAACCATTATAATATTCAGCATCCTCATCAATGAATTAAATTCAAAGTAGAGCAAATTTTTTTCCCTCCAATTTATATTTATTTCATTTCCAACAGAAAGATAAACAGAGATATTACATTTTTGTTCATACATAAGTCATTTTTTCTGGTAACTATACAAATACACTTTGCACATAATAAAATCAGAGGGTACCTGGATCTTCAAATATCACCAAGCCATTTATGTTTTGCAAACTTGGGGTACATGTAGCAAATTGCATTATTTGTAATAGTTATAGAGCAAAATAATAGAAGATCACAGTGGATCCATGTATTCCACGATATATGCTGACAAAATCTTGTAGGCCTTCACAAGTAATATAGAAATATAATAAATCAAGAATTTTACATTGCTTGCGGCAGGGTGTTTTGTAAATGTGCACGATTGCCATACGGTATATATTTGCCCCCACTTGATAGTACTCTTTTTATATGGCCATTTAAAAAAAATTAAAGCTTGGCGTCCCCGTCTGCTTCCTTTTTTGAGGCCGCCTGCTTTGAAAAAAAAAAATGTAATGAAGAAACATGAGAAACATAGTGATTTATTTCTGAATTTGAAAAAAAAAAATGCTTGGGACCATCTTGAAAATAGTCTGACTGTCTGGGGAAATGTACCAAGCGGCCATTTTGAGAGAAAAAAGGGCCTCCTCCCTATTTTTCAAAAAGACAGGACGCTTAACTTTTTTTGTTTAAATAGCCTAATGGTAGGTCTGACTTTTTTATGTACCATTCATTAGAAATAGTATGAATGATTGATAATTATAGTACCGGTATTACATAAAGTATATTGCACACATACCCATTCCAAGGGATGCTCAAGACACCTACACGGTATAACCGTGGCTGTAGCCAAGCAGCATCGTGGTGCTGTAAGCATTTTAAGGATATACCTCCTACCAGGTAGCCATCTGCTACACCTGGATGGAGAGAGGAAGATGTAGATTAATGCCTTGCCAAAGGATTCAGGGATTGGCCACTATGATCCCGTTTTTCTCAAGCAAACTTGTTCGTCTTGCCCGATAAAACTTTTTATAACAGTATGGGGCATCTTCTGTACCTTGATATGAGAAGTACTGGCAGAGTTAACCAATCACTTTACGTTAAAGTGAGATTTTAATGTAGACAGCTATTGCATGATGCTTTTTGTCCACTCATTTTTGTTCTTGTCATGGCCACCAAGTACCACTTGCCAGATAGGAGAATCTATTCTTCTCTTTTTAAACTCTCTCTCTATCCACTCTTTTCCCTTGGCATATACTTTATTCATAAGCCCAACATAGCAGCAATTTTTGCACATAAATTGTACATGTATATGTGATGCTAACTGACCTTTCCTTTTTTTGGACAAAAAGTGCTATTTATTGCCTTAATGCTCGCATATGAGCTCATTTTATTGTAGAGTGTAAATGAAGAGCCGGTGCGACCAGCTCCATTTCACTATTAACGGCAATGATAACTATAGAGTACCGAAGCTGTGACGTCATAAAAATCGATTTTTTTAGAATTTCTCAATTTTTTCTTCATATTCCGAAAGAACATCAAAAATAATGTCCAAATGTCGAAAACCAATTGAATATGTTAAGTATTGGCTGAGATATGACCATCTGAATAAATATACTCCCCATAGGAACTCAGTGTTATATGCTCTGGCTCCTAATGGTTAGGAGCCAGAGCATATAACACTGAGTTCCCATAGGACATGTATTCATTCAGATGGTCATATCTCAGCCAAGACTTAACATATTCAATTGGTTTTCGACATTTGGACATTATTTTTGATGTTCTTTCGGAATATGAAGAAAAAATTGAGAAATTCTAAAAATTGATTTTTGATGACGTCACACTTCACCACTCTATAAAAGTACATGTACCTGAATAAGTTGATCCCAAAATGGCCTTTTGATTTGGCATAGCTAAAAGGTATTGTTGCAATGCTACCATTGCCAGAAATATTTTGCTGAAGTTTCAGCTCAAATTTACGAGATAGGACGTGCTCCAGTGGTAGTTGCTCAGCAGCCAACTTCTTACATTAACTGAACTCCTAACTTCAACCCCGGCAGCAACACTATACTGAATCCTAACCTATATTGCAACCCTACCTATAACTATTGACGAAATACCGGTAAAGTCCAGAGCAATTGTCACTGAGAGAAAATGTCAAAGCACCCTATACATGTAGGTACATAATTATCTTTTTTACACTGAATTTGTGAAATCGATTTGGGAATGATTTATATTTATAGTTATCTTTATCGTTGTGAAATGGAATGCCCTTTAAGACAGGGTTTGTTCAATCATTCCTGTGATACAAAATTTGTATCAAGATTCTGTCACCTTGTTTGTTTATCATTGTATGTATATATACATGTATATATATATGTATACAGCTGTTGTTTGATATCTTTTACTCATTATAGTGTGCCTATAAATATATGTCATGTTGCTCATTTGTTCATATATTCATGGTCACTTTGTCAGCTTTATGACACAGATTATCTTTGAAAAGTTTGAAATTCAGTGATTTTGTCCAATTACAAGTGTCATCAAAGTAATATATGTACATATATATATATATAACAAGTATGTGTCATGCAATTTGTGTGTTTTTATTGTATAAAATGGAGGTGAAAATTTCTTTCTTTCTTCATCTTCTTCTCAATAATCTTAGGCAAAAGGAATTGCCAAATATGTTCTGTTCAATAAACAGGGAGTGCTTTCATGATGTCTTCTCTTCCAAATTGAATGTTCCATTTTCAAAATTCATATTTTGGTTGAAATAACGTTTTTTTACACCTTTTACCCAAGACATTTTTTTTTTCTACATTTATGGTGTGGGAAGTCATTTTGCAATATGAAATTGAATCACTAAAACAGAAGTAAAAAGAAACTTTTATAATGGCTGCCACAGATGTGTTGGAAATTGCAACCAAAGATTGAAACCAGTAAATGCCTGGATATTTGATATGAAGGCTAGATGAATAGGAAATTTTATGCGTAACATGCAGTTCAAATGACGACTAAAGAGTTACCAGGCCGCTTTGCTTTGTGTTTGTTGGTCTTGTTGAAATTGTGCAGTGCCAATAGTTTTCTTGACAATCAAATTTTTCCATGTGACGTCTGCAAGTACGGGGTAGAGCAAGCAAACCTCTCGCAACATGAAACCTTCACGACTTGTTCAGAATTTCTCTTCTAACGTCAATATACAATTGACACTTGCACCGACAAAAAAGTGCCATGATTCACCGGTTATGCAGTTATGACGATGGTGATAATGGTGGAGTATGAAACTTGCATCAACCTGGACCACTTACAGATTTCCCAAAGTGTTTGGTCCTACTCCTTCAACCATTATGTAGAAACTACATACACTTGTAATAATACAATGGAAAGTAATTTGAAGTAGCCTTTAGAAATGCAGGCCTAATTGATGAATTCACACTTTGCCCCTAGCTACGGTGACTATATTCCTTATTACCTTTTGTGCTCTCTCTCCTCAATTATTGAAACAAAATGAAAGAAAAAAAAAATCCAGGTTCTTTTCTTTCATGTCACTTGCGGTCTGGCCACGATGCCATTATTGCAACGGTATGCATGTACTTATATGAGTATTTGTCATGATGCCAAGAAATTATCGTTTTCCTGAAGTGTTGTACATACCTGTATGGTGCAGCTGGAAGAAAATATTTAATTTCAAAATTTTTAATGAAAAGGCCCAACCTGAACTTTTGTAGAGCATTACTTGTGCATAACAAATTGAAGTAAAAAAGTAACTGGCTTTTTAAGGTGGAATCAATGACAATGACTAGAAAACTTCTTTGTACTTGTAAATCAGTGATTAAGGGCAGTAAAGTTAATAATTTTTTTCTGAATACATCTAGGTATATATTTAGAGTATTTAGCACTGTGTTGATTAATTGATGCCTCAAGTTACAGCTTCTTTGCCTCTTCACCTCCTCCCTCCCCCCCCCCCCCCAAAAAAAAAAAAAAAAATGGGGGAAAAAAATAGTAAAAGATTTAGTGAAAATTGAGAAAAGGCAAAAAGCTGGAAATCTTTTTCGGGCCAACAATTTAAATTCCCAATTTTTATCAAATCTTTTTCTAGCTACAGTATCCATGCTTCATATTAGTGTAATTTCAAAAGCTGGAAAATCAAAATGTTGTTTTCTCTAACATTTAAATTTCCATTATTTTTGTAAAAAATCTCTGTAGTGGTATGGTATTCACACCTATGAACTACTCCTTGCTAGTACAAATTTTTAATGCATATTTTTTTGGTGTTATCCAACTTTTTAAAATTTCTAATTTTCCTTTAAATCTCTTTGTTGTGGTGGTATGCACACCTATAGACTAGTCCCTACTTCTTGCTAGTATAATTTTTAAATGCTTATTTTTTGGTGTTATATCCAACTTTTTACAATTTCAAATTATCCTTTAAATCTCTTTGGTATGGTGATATTCTTTACACCTTATGAAACGGGCTAGTTTTTGCTGGTGTCGTTGTCCTGTAGTTTAACTGAAGAATGCCATCACCCTCAGTACCACTTCTAAGTTCTCACCCATTCAGCTGGTTTCTTTTCAACAAATCTTTATCCTAAATATTTATTTGTAGAAAATAACAGCCACAATGGAAGATTTATGAGATCATTAATTTTCTTAGTCAACCAGGGGGAAGAAGCTGAGAATAAGAAAGAAGATGACAACAAAAAAGTGATGAAGGAGATTTTGTGACGAGTTAATTTCATAATTTGATAAATGAGCAGAAAATGGGAGAGGTGGGGGTTAATTACAAGCCATAAGCTTTCATTGTCGAGCTATTTTTTGTTGTTGAAATAATAGTTAGGCATACTTAGGCAGGTGTCGTGGATCTTGCGTGATGAATGATCTGCGGTTTAAAAGATGGGGTGCTTTCAGACCTCCTTGACCCTTGTGCGCCTGAATGAACATTGTTTGTTGGATCTTTTTGAAATTTAGAAGGGGACTGAGAGGGGAGCTTCGCATCAATTTTAAGGCTAAGGTAAAGATTGGATGAAAACTAGGACTACATCAAAAGATAACACTCCATCACGCGTGCATTGTGATACAGGTGACAGCAGTGTATGGAATAGAATAAAGAGGATTTTTTAATAAATCTTGATTAAAATCCAGGGTAAATAACAATTATGGGTTGAGTTGCATTAATTACTCTCCAGGTACTTTTATAAATAATTTGCACAAACACACTTATGGTATAATTGATCCCCTCTCCAACCCCTAGGAGTATTTTCATTATGAGAAGATAGAAAGACATAACTTCAACATAAAAATTGCTGTACCACGGAGGGGAAATAGAGGTCATATCAAAATTTTGTAAATTTCAATTTTTCTCCAGAGATAGGTACTTTCTTAGATCAGTGCCCTCGATATGTCATTATTTGGCACATGTTTTTATACTTTCCTCTCTAAAAAATACCTTCCTGCATCAACAAAAAAGAAAAATTAGTATTTTTTTATGATGGCAAAAATTATATCTGCTCGATAGGTAAATCACAGGGTTTTTTCTTATTTTGTTTTCAAATGCTTATTATTTTATCTTCATTTTCTCTCTTTAGTGAAACAAACTTGGTATCAGATTAGACTTCCCCCTTAGGTTAGCCTAATGTTTTTCATCTCAAAGTTTGTTAGAGAATTCAACAATGAAAGATAGACTTTGTATGAATTATATCCATGAAGATTAAAAATATATTTGAGAAATATCATCAAAATGATTATGAAATTCTTGTATCGTAACTGCAGAAGATATGTATGTTAGGAATACATTATGAATTTGTTGTATTGAAAACCAACAATCCTTTGGTCTTCAAAGCAGATTACTAGTAAGCAATAATTTCCATTTACAATGTGGCACTTACAGGTTTATTCATTCAGAGAGAGAGAGAGAGCAAGATGAATTAAGTGGTTCTTTACAATTCATTTGAACCACAACCTTGTAGAGACCCAGGCCTGCAAATTTCTTTCTATTGATATCCATGAGCTACTCGTAAACTAATTCCAGGTTATTGTGTAGTATCTACTTAATTTGTGGGAGGAGAATTGTTGCAAATTGTTGCAAATGATGCTAATTTGTTTTATTGGATATACGTGTGTAAGCTATCCTATTCTCAACCTTTATATTGAAGAGATCACCCGATATGAAAAAGAAGAATGTTACCTTTTTGTGTTGTTTCCACTTTCTCAAGTCAAACTTATGCATGTATTTCCAAAGTTTCTTGTTAAATATGGATTGCAAGGCCTTTTGTCTTTTTGAGGATTAGAGTCGTATAATTACAAAGTTTTCCAGATTTAAATCTGATTGATCATAACACTAGCATGCATACATGTATAAGAGCTAAGGGGAAAAAAAGACAAATTTATCAATATTCAAATTTTGCTGCAAGAAATATGGTTGCTAGACCCCCCAAATTTGATGATGATTACATTTGGATAAGTTGAGCATTATTGAAGATGTTGACCTTTATAACTAATAAAAGATATCAAGAAAAACACATATTTGTGATACTCGCTCATCTACTGGCTATATAACTATGATGTAACATGCAATATTTAGGAATATTGCACAACGGCAAATTTAAATGGCCTTCACAAGGAGTCTGGACTAGCCAAATGATTGTGGAGAAAGCGATAAAATTCTGATGAAAATTGAATGATGTATGAAGCCGATTAAAAGAGTCCATTCATGTACCGGTACATGTATTGATGATGCTTTGAATTGAAACACAAAGCTATGAAATATATGAATGAAAGTGTATTTCTTGTCGAGAAAATAAAATAATTGAACAAATCTTTGAAGTAATCTTTGAAGTAAGAAAGGTACTCCAGTATGCTGGTACCATTTGCAGCAAGTTTAGGAAGGACAGCTCGGATGCAATTATTCATCATTTATCCTTTTGTATTAAATGTCCCATATAGGAGCATATTACATTATATTTTTTATTCAATTCACACACACTTTCTGAAGAACAGCCGTTGAGCCTGAAGCGAGCTACCGTGATTAAATAAAATGAAGTGAAAAGCTCATATGCATGTTTTTTTGACAATTTCAGCATCTGTATTTTAATTATGAATAATTTGTGTTAAATTCCTGATTTGTATACAAATGCAGTGTAGAAAGTAGAAGTACTAGCATGTAAATGATATATGTACATTTTTGTATAAACTGTATATTTGGAACAATTGGATATCAATAATAATCGCAAATCAAGTAATTTAGTATGTGTAATAAAAAATCACATAAAACAACATATAATCATGATCTACATGTACACATGTCACTGTGCTCATTTTTGTTCTGCATATATTTAAGAAGTCAGCATCATCTAAGTTGTTAGAGATATATATGCATTTAAAGAATCATCATTGAATTAAAAAATTGTCAAGATTTGAGTTTGGTATGGTTAAAAGAACTTTGTATCTGTTTCAATTTTCAGACATTGAGGTGTATAATTTTCACTTCCTTGGTGCCTTTTTTGAGTAAATGTTGACATTTTCAGTATAATTCTGTTTAATAGTGTTAATGGAAATTTAACACTTTCTTTAATCGTTTGGAAATAGTATAATTTTTTTTTGCGATGAATACAGGCCTTGAACATGTAGCAGTTAAACTGTTATTTGGTTATCAAAGCGGTACTTTACAAAAATATTTGCGTTTCTTGTGAATTAAATTTTGATTATTTTACCCTCCTTCGTTGACTTTATTTCAACATCAATTTGCGAAGCACAGCTAAAATTTGCCTTACTTGTCCACAAATCAGTGTTTGCTATTTTCACTTGACTGTCTCCGCTTTTTTTATTATCTTACAACCCATACTTCAGATTCGTTTGGGGTAATTTTGTTGTTGGTAGTGTTAATTAGTAACTTTTATAATCTTTTGGATTGGTGAAGGAGAAAGGGGCCTTTCTTGCCCTAAAATTAGTTGTATTCAGATTGTGGATATCATATGTATTGTACCAGGTGCAGCATTTAGTTGATTTTTTATGTGACGGGTTTAATTTTGTTCAGTAAATGTAAATTATATATGTTTTTCCTTATCATAGACAATTTAAATGTATAGAAATAGATGTTTTATTTGTATGCAAAAGTATTTGTTCCATGATTTTATATTAAAGAGCAATATTTATTAAATGTCTGGATACTCTGTTTATAAAGAAAGAGTTCAGATTAGTAATCAGATTTATCAGCACATAATATGTTATTTGAGGTGATATTGATTTAAATTTGTTATGCTATAGGAATTATCTTCATATACCTGCTTGCATGTACATGTAGTTTCCTTCTAAATCCTTTTTTTGTTGTAATCCCTTGAAAAAAAATCTTTTCAATTTCTGCTACCCTCTGAATTGAAACATGTTTTTTAATATTTTATGAGATTTGTCTACTGTCATTTTGTCACTATCATAGTATTGTCACTGTACGATTAAAAAAACATATCTATTGCTTGTAAAGTATTGACTACCCTTCAGGAAAACACAATCAAATTGTCTCTTCTCTACAATGTTGACTCTTACATGCTCGTAATTGGTGATATGTCTAGATAGAAATCAGGAAAAGGGTATATTGTCAAATAAGAAAAACTGGAATAATAGAAAATATTAAATTATGAGTCACACTACTTGTAAGTGATGTAACATGATTTCATGTCTTTATATTCTGAGTGCTGCATTAAAATTACTATGCTTGTCACTTTTTGTCATGTTTTGTAACATCTAATTTTTCTTATGGTTGAAAGGGAAAGTCCACCCTAATAATTAGCTGTTTTTGATAAAAACAGAAAAACAAGAGAAACAATTAGTGAATGTTGGCGCAATGTCTGATTAAAAGAATTTAAGTTAGGAATTTGTAAAGTTGTCATCAGTGAAACAAAAATTGGCAACACCGTGATGTATCTTGCAGGTCTTCTCCAATTTGTTCTGTACAGAAATTTCATAAAATGTCATTTTCTTAGTTATTGATAACAGAAAGGATTTGTTTCATGAAGGGTTGTATAGAAATATACATTTGCAATAATTATGTTAAGTGTGCATGTATAATTGAACATTTTCTTTAGGGAAAATGGAATTTTCTGATTTGTTGTTGTTTTGTACATAGCAAATATGAGGGAACCTTACAAGATACTTCACAGATTTGCCAATTCGTGTTTAATTGGTCGCAACTTTAAAAAATCATAACTTTCTTATTTTTTAAATCGGATTTTACTCAAACTTTCGTTGACCTGTTTCTCTCATTTTTTCTGCTTCTATTAATTAATATAAGGGTGTTCTTCCCCTTTTGATATTTTATACTTGACAAAAGGTATACACATAATAAGTTATTTCCTCTCTACGCTGTATGAAGCTGTAAAGATATACCTTTTATATTTATTGTAATTAGATGAAGCTACATGTTTATGTATATGTACAAAACAGAGAAGGGATGTATAACTGCAGTATGAATTTTTTTTAATGATTGTAATTATAGTTTTCCATATGTTTTTATTGATATTGTGTTGATTTCACGACAGTCAATGTAAGCCTTTTTAAATTCACTTATCTCTATTTGTACATATCTCTGATGTACTATGTCATAAATTAAAAATCATTCACATGAAAAGTAAATGAATAGATGTGTATCTTGCTTTTTGTGTGTGTATGTGCCAAAGAACATATACCGGTAACCATTGTTATCATCATCATTGAAATTGCCATCTTCTTCATCATCATACCCACCACCATTATCACAATCTTTTCCCCCATAATCCCTTTAAACTATTATCATCATCATCATCACCATCATCATCATCATCACCACCATCATCATCATTATTAACTTTATCACCACCGCCATCAACATTTTCATCATCATCAACATCATCATCACCAATATCATAATAATCATTATCATCACCACCACCATCATCATCATCATCATCACCATAATCATCATCATCATCACCATCATCATTATCATCACTATCATCATCATCACCATCATCATCTACAACATCATTACTATATCGTCGTCATCATGTCATCATCATAACCGTCATCATCATCATCATCATCATCCCCACCACCACCACCATCATCATCATCATCATTATCATAGTCCTTGTCATCGTCATCATGTCATCATCACCAATATCATGATTATCATTATCATCATCACCACCATCATTACCATCATCATCATTACCATCACAATCATCACCATCGCTATCATCATCATCATCATCATCATCATCATCACCACCATCTTCAACATCATTTCTTCTCTGACACATCAAAAGTTAAGCAAGGCAATACTTTACCATTACCCCCCCTTGTCTCATATCTTTGTTAGTTAGTGTGTCACATTATCAAAATAAATTACACCTGAGTGTGAATCTCTGACATAAATAAATAATACAAGGAACTGTATAACATCATTTACTTCATAAGCCCCGATAAATCATTCAATGAATACTTCAACTGGACCTAGTTCTTTTCTTAATTCTCTTCTTCATGACTGCTGTTATAAATCAATAAATCGCCAGCAGGTATACTTTTCTGGTCTCGCATTCAGAAGAGGACACGTATGACATGTAGCCCCCCAAAATGATCTAAAAATAATTTCCCTTTATAAAATCTATTATTCTAATGAAAATAAATCCATATTCAAATGGATTGTTCTCATAACCCGACCTACATGTTTATCTAGAATTGAACTACTAGTAATAGTACGTTTTTTCCATTTTGTTTCTATGGTTGTTTGTTTATTATTAATATTTATATGATATTTATATATATATATATTCTGGCGGTGTTTGTTTCTATCTTTCTCTTGGAACTTTCTTTACCAGATATATACATCATGGACATGTACATCATTTCATGTCTAGGAGTATCTTTACCTTTTTTGTCGTAAGTACTCTCCTCCTAATTTTCATCCTTGTTCCTCTTTTCTTCCAAATTCTCCTTTCTATTTTATCTCCCCTCCCCCTTTTCCCATTTTCTCCTCCCGTTTCTCCTGCTCTTCGTCCTTCTCCTCCTTGCTCTTCCTCTCCTCTTTCTCCTCTCCTTCTCCTTGTTCTTTTCTTCCTTCTCCAGCTATTTCTTCTCTCCCGTCTTGTTTTCATCACCCTTCTTCTCTTCGACCTTTATGTTTTCCCGTTCTCCTTTCCCTCCTCCTCCTCCTGTTCACCCCTATCTTCATCATTACTGTGATTATTTTAATAAAGAGGACACAAATATCGATTTGGGTAAATCAATGCTTCCTACATCACAAATATCAAAGACAGTACATGTATTACAGTAATGAAATGTGAATTTTTCAGTGCAGACAAAACTATTCACATGTTCAAACTAATAAGCTGTTATGACACAAGCTATAATACTTGATAGGGGCTCATTAACTGGAACTTTATCTATAAAACAAATACAATTATATTTTGGAGGGAACAGTTTTAAAATGGGGATCTAATCCTAGAAATGCGATAAGAAAGGCTACCAGAAAATTTAACTCGAATAATAGATGCTTCTATCCTCTATTCATGCTTGCAGTATTAAGGCAATTGACAAATCGATTTTCAGTCCTAGTGCGTGCCAAAAGTGAATGATTGATTGTTTATTTACTTTAACAACGACAACAACATGGATTCATATAATAGTAGAAAATGTCATACATAAAACCACAGAAAAGCACGACATTGAAAGGGAATGATGCAACAAATATTGCCTTTAAGCGCTTGATGCTATCTCCACGATAAAAATGAATACAATGACGCGCCATTAGGAATGACAGACCCATAAATTATAGGTGGAAAATATGCCAATATCCCTCGCAATAATCCGTATTAAAGCTGACAATGCATTCTGACTGTCAAACTATTCCAGTGTTACGAAATATCGCAATTGAGGTTATTTTCTGCTTCTTTTCTGCCAATCTACAAAAGACCTACTTTAAATTTGTGAATCGACGCAGAAATAACTTTGGATTTTATCGATATACATTTTGTTGTTGACTATTTGGTGGTTGTCTAAAACGCTATTGATAGTGTTTATAAACCTAGGAAATCTGTATAAAAAGATAGAGATCTTGAAGGAAATATATAACAATAAAGCATAGATAATGCGTATGGATCTAGCATTGTCAGGGGCGATCTGACGTCTTATCCTCCGATAAAATCTTCCAGTTTCTAAATTTAACGAGCGAGCGAAATTTAAAATAATTTTCTATACTGCAATATATACTACATAACACACTAAAATTAAAAATAGACTCAGTAGTTTGGTGCCCCAATATCAGAGCGACGCTGCCCGAATTTGGTAACTTAAACATTCTCGGATGGATGGGGAGGGGGTGGGTGTTGCTGCACCCCTTCCTCAGCCCCTTATTAGTCCCTTGCATATTCAATTTATCATCAGGAGATAGAATTCTGAGAATTCCATAATTCATGCAAATGGTTTCCTTTTTCATTTCATTACATGAAATTAGATAGTATGACGGAAGGATATTTTTAGCCTAAGGCTTGAATACCTTCATAGCACTTTCTGCAGAGTTATACAAGAGATGCTGATTAAATCATTCATATACTGGCAACATGCCAGTTTTACCTCGTAGTAATTTTTAAATTAAACAAACTCCCAAAGTTTGTCAAATAGTAGCGTAGTAGATTGTTATATTTATATATTGATTATATGAAAACCGCAAAGAGGAGGCGTAACAAAGTCCAGTGTATACAAATATATTTACTTCTGTGAATGGATAGAAAAAAAGTTTCAGTGTGGTCATGATGATGTGTTTTTATTGTTATTTGGATTTAAGACAATTACAATTTTATCTGAAGGAAACTGAATCTCAGGAAAAAAAATACGTTGATGTTTAACTTAAAGTCAAATGCAATGAACTACAAATGATGTTTGTTCATTCAGGCCCAATTCATTCTTTCTATGTGAAAATTCGCAAACTGTGTAGTTGCATGATAAAATGGGCAATAGATGGGAGAACGGGAGCGTTAGAAAACATGCAGGTCGAAAACGTTGACTAAAATGTATAATTTTTCTCGTCTACATCTAAAATCTTGATATCTTTTATAAAAACTAGTGCACATGATCATGCATTAAAGTGTCAATGCCCGCGTGTTTCAGTGATTTGGAAATGGTCCCAGTTTTTTTCCTTCAATCTTAAGAATCTAATAACAAAGTATGGCATTTCACCTCGTTAAACCTGCCACTACCGTATACAAATACATCGTGTATTAAAGTCAATTAACTTTTCGGCTTGTGGCAACTTGTTTCACTTGCAACCATCTTCACGAAATAACCTACGTCCTGTTTCTTTCCAGATCGTAAATCATTTGATAATTACCCTTCAAGCCAAGTTTGTGTTTATCACAAAGGGAAAAACTAACTTAGAAGTGAGCGGTGACAAATGGTCCCCCATCCCCATTTTCTTACCAGTGACAAATGAGAACCGTGACAAGAAGATAATAGGATGGGGTATTTGCCTTAGAGGGATGTTGAGAGAGAAAAGATACTTATGAAAGAAGGGGTGGTACGGCTTCACACTTCTATCTACCAATTTGGAAATGTCATAATTTTGAAGTTCTTCGCACTTTGTTTTGTTTGATGGACTTGGAAAGTAGGTAGGTGCCAAGAAATCGGATGGATGTAGTCTACTCCGAATCAAATGGTTTGATTTTTCCATTAAAAAAAAAAAATCATTTAGATATTTAGTATAGATCTGACAAATTCATCTCGCTCACAGTGGTGGGGGTGGTGGTGGTTATTTTACCTGACTGATAAGAAAGCATAAATGCTTGTTAGTAAGCAACCAGACGGCCGACGGCTTTACATTTAGGTCCTCTCCGAGGGACCTGGTAATGAGGATAAATGGCTTACCAAATGGCACTAGCGCATCGACTTGGTTTCGAACCCGGGTCACCGGATTATGAGACCACTGCTCTACCGACAAAGGAACGGGTTGCACAAAACAAGATGGGGCGTGAAAGGATGGGGTCCGCTCGCTATTCATAAGGACCGCTATTCATAATGGAAGAAGAGGGTCGCTATTCATAACATGAGAAGAGGGTCGTTATTCATAATACAAAATCGGGGTCGTTATTCATAGGGGTCCCTAGTCATAATACGAGAAAAGGGTCGCTATTCATAAATAAATGGACGAATTCATGAATAAGCGACCCCTTTTCTCGTATTATGAATAGAGGACCTTATGATTAATGACCCTAAATGTGAATTATGAATAGCGACCCTCACCTCACATTATGAATAACGGTCCTTATGCCTTTATAAAAAGTGACCCCCTTTACGTTTTAGAAATAGCGGTCCTTCACGTATAGGAAGTTCCACGTTATGAGTAGCGGTCCTTAAATGCCTATTGCGAGGTTTACCCCGAATGGATAACGGAAAGATACGTAGCTGGAGAAGAAGAAAAAAAATCATTGACCTATATCACAACAGAATTGCGTCTTCTCAGCCACTCCCATGCTAAAACAAATTAATAATATCAAATAAATGAATCATGGATGAGCTTCCCTTTAATATGAAATAGTTTTTTTTAAATGAGTATAAAAGATAGAGAAAGGGGAGACCGGTGTTGAGGGCGAGTGGAGAGTGGAGAGTCGAATGAGAGAGAGAGAGAGAGAGAGAGAGAGAGAGAGAGAGAGTCAGTCAGATAGTTAGAAAGATAGATAGACAGAAAGATACGCATACAGACAGACATACATAGAGAGAGAGAGAGAAAGAGAGAGAGAGAGAGAGAGAGAGAGAGAGAGAGAGAGAGAGGGGGTGTTAGAGAGAAGGGGAACAAGCACATAAGTACGCCCTTTCTCCTATCACAAAACTTGCAACCTCTGTACTAAATTATGTCACTGTCACCGGAATGGAATTGAACTGAACTGAATTATTTCATTTCATTTCGTTTATTTTCATTTCCAACAAATCAAATCAAATACATGGGATTGCATTGTACATAGTAAACAATGTAACTTAACAATATAATTGTAATTGGTCCACAGTGTACAACAGGCATATAAAACAGGTTGGTCTTGGAGGGGACTGCTGAAATATAATTATATTCTAATTACTGAAATAACATTAAACCCAATATCTCTCTGGAAACTGTAATAGTGTTATCTAAAACAAGTGAGAAATATTTGCGATCAGCTAAATGCATGATGTTTCTCCTTACGACAAATGAAATATCGCCTAAAGGGAAAAATTATACGGTTCGTTATTCGAAAAAAGAAAATTATTAGATGAAAATAATGGGACAAGAAGATACTCTAGGATAACTTCATAGTCGTATATTCATATATTTTAGCGTAGTTCCGAGTTTTCTGTAGGCTTATTCGATGTTTTCATCGACGTAATTTTTAAATTGGTTAACTTCTCCGATTTTAACCTTTGGTCGCACAGCAGAAACACTTAATGAAAGTTTTAAGGCTGTTTCAAACACTTTTTCTTCAGTCAATTTATTGTAGATAGCTTGCTGGGCGAGACATGTATTCCCGCAAACAAAAGTATATGTATAGCTTTTGAAGTTGCCGACTGTCATTGTTTCCAGCAAAGCGTTTCCAGACTCTCTGATTGCCCACTTGTCTTGTATTCCGAAGTTACCGATGATAGTGCCCTTTAGATGCTTTTAAATCCTGTTATTGTTCGATACATTTGAACAAGACTGACCTACTTAAAAAAAAAAAAAAAAAAAATCGAGAAATGTTTCATCAATCTACAAAGGACAAAACTGGTATGAATGTAACATGGGGGTTGTGTAAAGGTTGGTTACAAATAATAACCCAACCTAGTTTACAGTAGTACTAACTTGTAAAACTAACTTCAGTAGAGTGATTTGAATGTAAGATTTGAGTATGGCGGTCAGAGGGGTCTAACATTTTTGGGGTCTTAAACTCACCATGCATTCCACTAATATTATGATAAACATAACTCTGTCGATACAAAGAGTTGCGATTTTTCGACATTCATCAAGCTTTAAATGAAATCGTACGAACTTTTCTTTAGGCAGTCGATTCAATCCCTGAAATATGCCCGAAATAATTCGCATAGTTATGGTTGAATGAATTGAAATACGTTTATGGTTATTAAGAGGCTTGTGTACTGCGCAAACTCACAAAAAGGTGTGCAGACTTTGTTTTTAACCTCTACTGCTCATACTGGACCAAAGTTGTTCAATAATAAACCCAAAATGCAAAAGGCGTAGAAATTAAGCCACACATGTATACTCTAAAAGTTGAAGTCTCTAGCTTTAAATCTCAGTTTGATTGAAGGCCGTTGGGAAGAAGCCATATTTTGTCTCCAACTATATTTAGGGGGAGAGACGATTTGTTCTTTCTAGCAGGTTCGGTACTTGTTATTTGGATCTTTGGTGGGACCGACACGGCTTGGTACCTCGCCAGTTTTCCATCGCAAATTTTATCCTGAATACAGGCAACACCTTTGAAGTCCACTGTCATTTTTCTTGGGAGTCGGAGTCATTGATTAAAATAGTCGTTCGTTTTCTGTTTTCTTGACGTCCTTCGAGAAAGGCGGTGAGTAAAAGAAATTTTAACTTAACTTGATAGGTACCTAGATTTTAAGCTGTCGAATTATTATTAAATAGTAGTAAATGGTCCAATAAATTCATTCTTACAACCTTTTGATTCAACTAAGCATAATATAACGGAAGTAACTAGTATTTAACATGAAATAAGATGTTATGATTTCATACTGACTGAATATCAGTTACAATTAATTTTATCACTTTTAACAAATTTATCAAAAGTGATGGATCGGTCTGTTATATAATTCAGTTTGCCATTAGCGTTCTGTATTCCTGTTACATGAATATTGTATATAATTATGAAAAGTTTTGTGTGTGAATACTCTTGAGTATAGCCTCTGTGAATACTTTTTAAAGTGGAAATTTTCCTTTCTAAAATCGTTTATTTGTACAGAATGTGTTAATCAACGTTGAATGATAAATTACATAACGCTCCAATTGAGAGAAGAAGAGGGAGAAAGAGATAAAAAGAAAGAGAGAAAGGGGAATAGGAAGGAGGTGGAGGAGGAGGAAGAGAGAGAGAGAGAGAGAGAGAGAGACATGGGGTGTCATTGTGGTTATTAATTTGTAGACTAGTTGGGCTCCAACATCATGTTTGCGTTCCAAGGGAACGCAAACATGATGATATAAACAAACTAAATTATATATTTTATTGTCGTTTCAATTTTCTTAATGGAACCTTAACGTTCGACTAATCTTCCAGCAATCTTGTGATAAAAAAGATCTTTAAAAAAAAATATATCAATCCATTCCACCATTTCGTATTTTAATTTAATAGTCATAAAATTAACACTGGAGATTAAACAGTTAGTGACGGACAAAATGCATCGTTGTATTCCTTTATAAAAGGGATGTGCACTTGATGTAATTACCCTTAAAACGGTCCACATACATTTAACGAAAAAGAATTGTCACATATATCAGATCAAGAATCGTGTTGCTGAAGAACAGCCCACGTGGTCATTCGGTGAAGCACAATGCTGACACCAACGCTGTGATACCCAGGGCATAGCGAATACTCTCCAGCGATTGGCTAGTTATTGCACCAATGAAAACCCGGTATTGATGTCATGGCGACATTTCCATAAATCAGTTGATGTGATTGGTCAAAAGCAATGCGTACGTCACGCCGAATTTTCTACTTTATGCAAATGATGGGTGCGAGAGCTATGGTGGGAGAGCTAGCGCAGCAGCAAACTCGCAAATTTCGCAAATTCGTGCAGCTTTTCGGATGAGCGAACACGTTCGCGTTTTGGTGATCCTAGTTTTTTTCTTAAATATAAATTAACTGTTTTGTTCGAATCTACTGAGATCGTTACTTTTCTTCAAATTATTTCCAAGTTATGAGAGGAAATAGACCATTTCCCATCCTTATGATTGTCTCCTAATTCCCCACACCTTTCTTCCCTCAGGTGTCAATTTCAGATAGAAAGAGACTTACAAATAAGTCGCTTATTTCTCACTTGCAAGGTTTCTGTTGTTGTGCTAGTCGAAAACAAATTTAACAGAATGGTTACTGCAATTGAGTTTCTAAAGCTAGCACCTCTCCTTTGACTTCTCTATTCTACAAATGTGACACCTAATAACCCACTTAATGTTTGTAATATCCCCTCTCGGCATCTTTGTAAAGGGTTCTGCAAGAATTTGTAATGTTCACATCATCGCTGCTTGAAGTAGACATACTTATTCAATATCTTATTTGTTATAACCAAAAGAAAACTAAAGTTGGACAATATAATTTTGGATTGTATCAAAATATCCATTATATCTGTAATTTTTTTCTTTTTCTTTCTTGTTTTTATATTTGTTAAATTATTCAAAATACATCAAATTGTCATTCGATAAAGATGTGTACGCTTTTTGAGCAACGTTTAATTCATTCAACGTTTCAATATACATGGTATATAATTGTCCCTTTCTTCTCCTTAAAACCGCTATGCATTCATATCTCCTTTTGATGTCGAAATAATCAATTAGATTTAGAGTATAATCCCATTTCTTGAACTTATACTTTCAAAATAGAGAGCAACTCATTGCAGTTTGCACTGTTTGTATATTTCAAACGACGACGCAAATTGCTATTGAAAGCGCCTTATAGGTTGATATTTTGAAAGCGTTTGCGATCGCTTTTTAAAATTCATCTGCAGCGAAGCCAGTAAAAATAACTGAGGGCAGCGTTTCACGAAACCGTCATAAGTACGAGTTCACCGACAACCCATTGGAATGCGTGTATCAAATTTAAATGGTGTTTCAATAGAATGTCGTCAAACATTTTACTTCTGACGGTCTCGTAAAATGATACCATGTTACCCATACACCGTTTGTCACATGTATCTCTTTTAATTTGCACATCATCACGTGATCATGGAATTCTAATTAGCGTTGAAGAGCGTAACTTCTATTTTCTTAGACTAAATGGAAGAGCATCTACCGCATAGATCTGAAAAGTCTTATTACAATGCACAGTGACATACGGTTGGTCCGGCATTGAGGGGGGAAGGAACCCAACGACGAGGGGAAGTGGGCGGGGGGGGGGGGGGGCGGGCGTCACTCTCACACACAAGTGCTACCCACTTGTGTCCATCAACCTCTGAAATCTCTGTATCGCACCTTTTCTGAAATGACCCTAATGGCGTATGTATCGCTCATATTGAATCTGAAAAGGTACCCTTTTTTTGTGTGTGCGATCAGTGCTTGAAAAACACCGCCTTTTTAAGGAAAACGTCGACGACGCCATATATAGCTGAAAAAGACACACTTTCGACGCTTTATCTGGACGCGGGTGCGTAGCCAGCCATGTTGGGAGTGAACCCCCACCCCCTCCCCCGGGGGGAAGTGGCCCTCCTATAGGTGCCTAAAATATGCGAGAACAAGGCACTGGCTGAGGAGACGATGTAGGAGGGGTCGTGTTATGTTCCTTTCACTGTGCTGTTCCCTTCGACCCCCTTTCTGTCTCTTTTCGTTTTATTCAATTTGCTCACCATTCTAATTTTATATGGGGGGGGGGGGCAAGCCCCATATTTACCTTTTTGACAATGTAGAGGCCCCCTTTCCGCTTTCTTTATTTTCGTATATATTCCCTCAATTTTGTCTATATACTGCACACATATTTGATCGACGTGATGTTTTAAGCTCTTCGTATTTTTGGTGACCTACCTCATTGATGTAATATGTTCATTTGACTTCCTAACAATAAGTTTGATGACCCCCCCCCCCCCCCCCGCTTATTCAGCGGCTGGCTGAGTTGTTGCGAAATTTTCTGCCTGATTTTAAAATGTTAACCCCCCCCCCCCCTTGAAAAAATCCTGCGTACGCCACTGAAATGATTATAGATAAATACATGCACTATTCCATTTCATGTTCATTATCTATTTCTTTGATTTCTTACTCTTGTCTTTACTTCTCTTTTTAATGTGTTTAAAGTTCACTGTGTATACTACATGTAATTATGTTCTCAATGTACAATGTTTTCCAATGTTTTTTTAATGGACTTGAATAAATCAAATTGAATTGAATTGAATTAAATTGAAATAAATAAATAAATAAATGAATAAATAAATAAATAAATATAAAATACAAAATAAAAAATAAAATATAAAAAATAAAAATATAATAACAAAAAACGATTAAAGTGATTTCCTGTCTATTCCATTTGCTAATTGTCTAGATTCTTAGATCATGACGGCCAAGGCTGTCCTCATCCTCATCGCGGTACTGACCGTGGCGTCTGCTACGCATGCGCAGCAATGCCGCGGGCGGGTTGTCGACGAGTACCAGACATCAGGTGCCGACGTCATTGTCGGAGTCATGCAGAGTTTCTATGGCTCGGCCGACGGAACGACCTGTACTCTCCCTATGAAGAATCAGGAGATATACGAAGCGATCAAGGCGGCTCTTGTAGCCCTGCCCTCTGGGATGGAAGCGCCGGATTTTGACATCGGTAACAAATTATGATTTTTTTTTTATAAATATTTTTTTAATTATAAATCTCTTTGTGATAGAGAAGATAGACAGGTCAATAAACACAATAAACAAATCAATAAGTGCATAAATATTAATATATAGCTAAAAATAAGAAGTATAGCAATGAGGAAAACAAGGAGGATACGTGGAAGAAGAATTAGAATGAGGAGGGGAAGAAGAAGAGGAGAAGGAGAAGGAGGAAGAAGAAGGAGGAGAAGAAGGAGAAGAAAAGAGGAGAGAAGACAAAGAAAGGAGAAAAAGAAGAGGAGGAAGAAGAAAAGGGTAAGAAATACAACGAAATGATGATGATTAGAATACATAACTCGAGGACTTATATATTCATATTCATACTCAAACAATAACTTCATATTGGTGATCTAAACATAAACAAACCAACAAACAACAATAATTGGACACTTTTTCGTATGATCAGGTTTGGAGCGTTATGAATCATGCAAGATTCCTGAGCGGGCGGCCGCTGACGTCACATACTATACAGCTCAGATAGTGAACCAAGTCAACACTACAGCCCAAGGGATATACCCTTGCCTTGATTCTCCCTACAGGCCAGGTTAGTACCATATTATATTATTCACAATGTCCGAATTTTATATGATTTTAAAGGTAAAATATATTGAAAGTGGTCATAAAGACTTTCAAGAATTCAACCATATAACACTCACTTCAATGGCCTTGTGCGTCATCTACTGCAGAACGCCACACTGGCTTATTACGTAATCTGTACATAATTTATATACAACGGGATACTCAATCGCCCTTATGTTCATGTTTCGAAAGTCTTTGAGATGGTGTAATTAGTCAAATCAGAGAAATCGCTCAGACTTCAAATGTCACGTGTGCCCACTCATGCGTAACTTGTCTCGTTATCAGAGGACATGCATTGTCCTCCAATAACGGGTGTCTCCCTAAAGCCGCCTACCTCATCAAAAGTACTATTTTTTAAATCGTAACACTATACGAACTATTTACTCGTCATCCAGTGACCCGATGACCATCGTCAACACTTCGTCACAACTCGGAAATTATTCGTTACAACTCGGATACTATTCATTACACCCTCTCTTCTAAAATGTAGTTAATTATTTGTTATTTTAAATAATTTTTGCTGCATTTCATCTTGTTTATGTTTTCCAAATGCAATTTGTTCACTATTTATTCTTTAATTTTTTCTTCAGAAAGATCTGTCTGGGTAATAATCAATACATTTGGTGCTCCTTGATATCTCTTATAAACTACGATACTGCAAATCATTACCCAAACCCTTTCCTAAACACTGCCTTACATATTTACAATTATTGTCTTAATAACCCTATAAATTTTCACCAGGTTTGATTGGACCATACACCAGCGGCGAGGCTGCAGCAGTGTCCCCGATACTGTCGAGTGCTGAGGTCCCTATGATCAGCCATTCTGCAACCTCCCCATCACTCAGCGATAAGACCGAACATGGGTTGTTCTTCCGCACTGTGGCATCCGACAGTGTCCAAGCACAGGTAGGTGGCGTCATCATCTGAATAATTATAACCTATACACTGATTTTGGCCTGTTTGGCTTCCGTTGGTCACAACATAGCGTGCATTATATTGCGTTGTACTTGCTCAACAAAGCAGTAATTGCCATATTGTGATAGTGGTGGTTATTTTACCTGACAGCTAAGAAAGCAATAAATGCTTGTTAGTAAGCAACCAGAAGACCGACGGCTTAAGGTCCTCTCTGAGTAACCTGGTAATGAGGATTAATTCCTTACCAAAGGGCACTAGCGCATCGACTTGGTTTCGAACCCGGGTCACCGGATAACGTGACCACTACTCTACCGACTGAGCTATCGTGCCCAACTCGAACCGGGTGCCAAACTCTCCAGATCAATGGCACTGAAGATAATCAGAGGTATTTACACATGGTGATCAAATAAGCTTAGAAGAATATGAAGGTCCTCATGGAAATTAGCTTGTACCTTGAGGTTAGATCTTATTGATATTCATGCTAGCGCTTAAATGGAAAAATCCAACAGGCTAATACATAGTTGCCATCATTATCTTAAGAGGCCACTGCTCTTTGCAACTGACATTATCGATATTCAGGCAGCCATTAACTTGACATATCTCTTTGTTATCTCACAGGCGATGGTGGAATTTTTCGATAGTTTTAGCTGGTCCTACGTTCATCTGGTCTCCAGTGAAGGGTCATACGGAGTGACTGGCGCTGAAGCATTCAAGGAAGCAGCGAAAGGTCGTGTTGCTCTGGCTTCAGCAATAAATATTCCATCGACTGGTGCTGATTATGATCTCGTCGTCTCACAGCTCATCGCTAACCAAGATGCAACAGGTTTGTCATTTAGATACACAGACGGTTTCGGGGGTGGGCGATTGCGGCCTTTATTTTGGAGAAAAAATATATATATTTAAAGCCTTTGTGGCTAAAATAGGGCCATGGTAGGGCAGACGGGATTCCAGAAATCATATTCCTGCCAAACATATTAAAACAATCTTAACTCATTGAATTTTGATTTGGAGTTTGTTATAAAGATTTCGTTTTTTTGTTGTCAGATGGTATGATCCCATTTGGGTGCTCCTTGTTGTTCACTTTATGAATAGTTAGACGTTGACTGGTGCAGCAGATTATATGCATTGTAAAATAAATCATCTGTACATTATTCAGTGTATTAAATGAATATATCATGGTTTGTAACAGAATTCAGAAAACATATTATTCACCCTAGGAAATTGGTATTTCTTAATTTTTTTCTCTTAGGCAGAGTAATTTTCGTATGTTTAGAAACACATCGGCATTAACACTGAGCGTGTTAAAGTAAAAACTCCCTAATGGTGGCTTCAATCATGTGCTGTTCTTATATTCATCTGAAATGCACTTACTGACAAAAACCAGTTCTTGGGATGGGCAGTGTTTTCGACGAGGCCACTATACAGAACAAAATGAAATATGAAATGAAATAAATCAAATCAAATTAAAGTAATTGCAATCAGATAAAATCACACCAAAGCAATTCAATTCAAACCAGGTTAAATCAAATTAAATCATACGAAAATCAAATTAAATCATACGAAAATCAAACCTAAATCGTCTAATATCTCTTCTTCTTCCTTCAGTGGTTGCATTCAATTAAAATAAAATCAATTGCAATCAGATAAAATCCAATCAAAGCAATTCAAATCATATAAAACTCAAACTATAATCGTCTAATTTATATATCTCTTTGTCTTCCTTCAGTTGTTGCATTCTGGGGGTCTTCCTCTGATTTGGTCAACCTACTCTTGGCCATCCAGTCTCGAGGAGGCCCTGCTTTGGATCTCCAGATCGTCGGATGCGACTACGACATCCCCTCAGACATGATGTCAGCTAAAGGCTTCTTCAGCATCGCAGCAGGAGAATTCTACAATGCTGACGTACAGGTAAATATTCAAGATGCATTCAATCTATTCCTGTTTAACTCAACCAACGTTTTCTATGTATGTGCGTGTCTGTGAGGGTGGTCAGGATCTTTGTGGTTTGTTAAATTGAAAGGCAGAATATTTACAACTTTTCATTTTGTTGTTTTGATATAACAGGATTTTCTGCTATTAGTGTTTCAATAAATGAGCATAAAGTATACATACGGTACATGTATATGGGTAATTACCAGAATAAAGATACCGTACAGAAAGAATATGAGTATTCTCAAAGTCCTTAGGACATAACATTTTGAACTGGAATGAATATCTTTTTATGCACCATGATAACAATTACCTGGGATCTTCATTTAAGCCATCTTTCATTTTTAATTTCTGAAGGAAATAATACGAATAAGCTTAAACTATACCGTTAGTGAAGATTTAAAAATACCTTTTTCTAAAGATGTTAAAGAACGAAATGTTCCTTTTTTTAAAACTCTGATGATATATTATTCTTGACTCATGTCTCAACAGAACTACCTGATGAAGAACAACATAACCACCACCAGCGACAAACCCATGACCTATGTACCATCCGCCATCGATGCCACCCATGTCTACGTGGATGCCCTGCGACGAGCGCACTCGGACAAGTGCGGCACCTCCGCTCCTGGTATTTGTGACGCCATGAAGGCGATGGGCTCTGCTGAATTCGTGGAGATGTACGTTAAGACTGCAGATTTTACCGGCGTGTCCGGAAGGAGGATTGCGTTCGATGTGAATGGCGATCCTGTCGTTCCCGCCTTCGAGATCAGACAGCTACAGACTGAGGGCGCCACTTTGGCAGTCAAGAAGGTATACTAGAAACAGTTATTCGATCAGGATTATTATTGATTTGAAAAGGGATCAATTATGATCCAATTAACCGGCGTTTTCTTTCAAAATCAAAATTTTTGTATTTCTTCCCCTGAATACTATATCCTTGAATAGCTATAAGGAACCGGCTATTAATTTTGTTAAAACTTTTTCTTTTATTAATAGCCGCATTCGTAACGTATCCCAAGCAATTCCTATAAACAAAAATTAAAACAAATTCTAGACATTGATTCATTATCAGATTATATTCGTTTTACCTTTGTTTTGTGATAGGTTGGTCAGTGGATGGGACCAGGCACATTAATGGTGAATGAAAACGAAATCGAGTTCTACCTGCAGAGTGGTGTTACGAATATTCCACCGACATCGTCATGTAGCAGTGACTCATGCCTCGTGGTCTATGACCACTACGACATTCTCAACCTAGCTGGGATCTTCCCTGTTCACGAGTCAGGTATATTTGGCTAATACTTCAGGTCTTTTTATGATGAAATTGGAAAAATCACACATGTTTTTTTAAATTCCCTCCTTATGTATTTTTTTTAAAATCACAAGATAATTATTGAATCTGTGTAACTGGTCATTAATTTCCTATTGTTGGACGCACATTTTCAAATTCAGAGCCCTAACATTAAGCATTAAGTTTTTTAAATTCATGTTGCTAGCAAAATATAATTGACAAATCATTGATGAAAAATTTCTATGACATTTTTCTTTGAAATGCATCGAACCATTTCAGAGGAGACAATTTTTAGGTCGTGCTATGAAACACAGAAGGGCATTGTTTACCTGAAAAGGGGCATCATAATAAATACAAGATACATTTAGATTGATGATTGCTTTTATTTGTATCTACTGATTCTGTAACATTTTATGTTGTCATGGTAACATATTGTGCAACTTTGAGCCGTCATCCTGGTAAAGATTAAGCTGAAGTTCTGATATGGGCCACGGATCACGTTTTTAAAAAGATCAATGAAGTAATATAAGATCATTACTAATAAAAGTGTGGAATAGGAAATTTTAGATTGACCAGTAATCTCTCTCTCTCATGATTCTTTCATTTCTTCTGTTGTCCTGGTAACAGATTGTGCAACTTTGAGCCATCACCCGGGTATTGATCAGGCTGAAGCTTTGCTGTGGGCCATGGATCAAGTGAACAAAGACTCATCCCTCCTGCCAGGCATGCAGGTGATTACCACCATCTTCTGAATTTCCTAGGGGGGTGTTTCACAAAGATTTTAAGTCGAACTTAACGATAAGTTGGACTTTAAAATAATGGAGAACCATCTGTAGCCTTATAATGAAATATATTCAAAAGCAAAAGTTCAAGTATTTAAAACTTTTCATAAATTCCACATCAAGAACATGAAATCTCCCATGATAAAAGACAATATAAATGATTTGAATCAACATTAAATTTTATGCCTTTAAAAAACTGTTACAAAATATTTTCAAAGATGCTAACGGCTTTCCATAATTATTAAGTCCAACTTAGAGATAATTTTAACTTAGAATCTTTGTGAAACACCCCCAGACGGTACGATAGTTTAAAGTAAATTCTGATTGTTCCGACAAGAATTACCCTTGTTACCTTCTGAAAATGGTTGTATCCATTTTAGGCTGTGTATAGATAGATGTGAATTAATTATTGATTGAATCTTGATTTTGTTTTAGTGCCTTCCCCTTGCACACGGCACTCCCGTCACACTATCGCTACCACAGACAACTATTTTTTTTTTTTTTTTTTTTTTTTGGGGGGGGGGGGGGGGAGTCAAAACAGTCAGGATTCAAGGCAGATAATTCCTGAAGTTAAATTTGTCTAATATTGTATTTCCTAATGTTTAAATTAGATTTCATTTTTTCACAAAAATTATTATTAGCCTATAGCTTTATCGTTTAATTTATATTACCTTTCTCCTCATGTTCTTATTCTCCGTGTTTATGTTTTTTGTCTTTATCCCCTTTTATTTAACATTTGACAATACGGATATAGAAAATGTGTGCCTTTGAGAGTATATTCTGTATGATTCTGTTGATCAATATTAATTTGATAAAAGGCGGCTCTACTGATCGTAACTGGTCTATTAATGCTTCTTGCTTTCAGCTGAGACCAATGCTTGGGGAGTCCTGCAGCTCACCCGACCAAGCCGCCTCGGTCACGTATGACTTCGTGCGACATTTCACTCGCCAGCCCAACCAGGCCTTCGGGCGTTATCACAACCAGGAGAAGAAGGAATATGAATACATGGCCGGCGTCATCAGCCGTGTCGATGATGAGGAGACGGTCGAGATTGATCAAGTCTTGCAGGTATCGTTATCAATATTGATATATTTGATTTGGTTGAGACAGAGTAGGACATTTTGATTACCTTGATTGTAGAGAGTATGAAGGAACAAACAGACAAACGGATAAAACATTCGAGCGGAAGAATTGTTGCATTCTAAATTTCTTACAACTAACTTGATATTAATGAAATATTAAGGCAACTGTACCTAAAACCACTGGATAAAAACACCTATGGTGCATAATCCAGGAGATAACTAGAGGAAGCTTGCTTATTCATTACAACTTTCGACATAAGAATGAAACCAGATGCCTTCAACTTTTCGAGTATCAAGAAAGTTTAACAGTAGAAAAACATGTTACCATTTCATCCTGCCTTTGGTGTTCAAATATAATCATAATGAACAACAGCAGAGATCAATTGCCAACAGTGCGATAATGGTTTATCTATACGAAAATATCAGAAATGTTGAAAATGACAAAATCTTCATCGTATTTCAACTATGTTTACAGCCCCTTGGCGTTCCTCAGGTGAGCGACTCTGCCAGACTACCAGCCCTTAGCAACAAGGCCGAGTACCCCTATTTCTCCCGCCTCGTAGCACCAAGCTGTGCTATGGTATCTGCTATCGTGGCGTTCCTCAAGGAACATGATGTCACCTATGTACAAGTAACACAGTCACGTGATGGAATCTACAACACCACCGCAGCGAAATTCGTCGAAGAAGCCAGGAAGGTAAGTGAAAGGTTCATGCAGGACTGTTTTCTTTGTCTTTCTCGTTAACGGATTGCATGGACCTGGTGAAATCATCTGGAAGAAGAGAAGCAATCTAAACCGAGAGGTCAATGACACTTTTCTTTTCTTTAGATACGGGGATAATCTTAAAACACTTGAAAATCTGAAGCCTCCTTTGCCTGCCTTTGATAATCAGTATGATCGATTTAGGTCTACAATGTTTTAAAATCCCTTTCTCATACTAGTCATGATAATGTAACCAAGAGGCGTGGACCTATTGGGTTTTTAATGAACCTCTTCAGGTGTCATCAATTTATTTTAATTGCATACCAACTGCAGTATATTTGATTATATATGTAGTACGTTGCCTAAAATCCTTAACAAACAAAATTGCGAAATCAAACAATTTCTCTGTGTGATTTATTACGTTAAGCAAAAGAGTCGAGAAAAAACCCAGAACAAAAATACTCAGAAATTTTCTAAAAGTACCTTGTTCGACTTTTCTTTTCCATGCTCATGCTAATTAAATTTCAGTATAGTATGCCATGCTGACAGATTAATCAAATAATTTGAAATGCTTAACTTTATCCCTTCTAGAATGGCATCTGCGTTGCTCAAACTATCACATTCGAGCCCATCACCGACTTCAACGGGGCAGTCGATCGCCTTCTCGCCAAGCCCTCTGCCGACATCGTCGTCACCTTCGCCAGCAACGACGACACTCAGTTACTTTTCAGCGCCCTGGAGCGACGTTCTCTACCTGGAGAATTCTTGCAGATGATATATGCTTTCACTGCGGACACAAACTACTTAGAGAGTTGGAACAGAGAAGTTCATACTGGTATGATGCATTTTATTTTGGAAGAGGAATGAAAGATGTTGAGTCTTGATACCAAGTGATTGGCCTGATATTAATCTTCTCAAATTGAAACAAAAGATCAATACATTAATACAGATTGAAGAATCACTCAAATTTCAGTAGTTGATTCTGAATGAGAAATTACATGACTTTGTTTAAATTAGCTTTATTTTAAAGTTCTTTGTGTCTGCCAAAGGATGATTCGCCGATTGTCTATATCATCATCAATAGTGATCTGTCAGCTTATGACAGGTTCAGTGACCCATTCAAAATTCTATATCAAGTGTCTCTCCAAGTTTCTCTCCAAGTTCCTCGGTCTTGAGCCAACCGTTTCATCGTTTCATACCCTGTTGCTCCACATTGTGTGATTGTCTATATAGCCTACAACTTTCATATTTTCATTTTTTTTTTCGTATTGGTAGTTTTTACTTTCCTTTTCAATTGTTTTAAAGTTTCCTTTTTAAAATTAGTTTTAAACTATATTTTACATTTAAAATAGATGTGAACAAATATAAAAACATATACGTTCATATTGACTAATGAGAATTCACAACTTTAACAAAAAATACTTTGTCTTTGGCGAAGATTCCATCACTCTGAGGCGTAAGTCGACCCCAGTCGATGACTTTGTTGATCACTTCATCTCCCTGACACCCCAATCAACGATGGAGGAGGGGTTCTTTGCTGATACGGTACATAACACTTGGTTCGCTGAATACTGGATGAATAAGTTCCAGTGTCAGATCGGAGGCGCGAATATGCCGCAGCTCTTCACCACCCCATGCTCAGGTGTGTTCAAGTGATTTATTTTTCCTTTGGCATGTCAACTTATCTCTATCAAGGCTATCGTGATAGCGTCATTTGATTCGTGTCATTCTGCACGACCTTGTAATCCACCTAGGTAAATCGCAAGATCAAAACGAGAAAAATAAAAAAAAACAATTATATGATCGAGGGGAACATCCCAGTAGACGGACAGCCCACAAGACCGAAAGTTATACAAATGTGTATAAGACTGACAAAGACATGGTTTAGGTAATACAGAAAGGTAAAACATTACAAAGATTTCAAGGCATCAATAGTCTTACCAGGAAACCAATACCCATAAGTCAGAGCACCGTGACCCAAAACAAAAGATTATATAAGGAACTATAGAAAGATGCCGATC
This sequence comes from Strongylocentrotus droebachiensis, assembly GCA_035222895.1. Taxonomy (NCBI): domain Eukaryota; kingdom Metazoa; phylum Echinodermata; class Echinoidea; order Camarodonta; family Strongylocentrotidae; genus Strongylocentrotus; species Strongylocentrotus droebachiensis. Next base: position 68,536 of record JAVYIG010003038.1, read on the forward strand.
TCTTAGGCTGTCGGTCTAGTAGACCCTAAATTAAGTTCTTGTTCTTGCTTCCCCTAATTGAGGTAGAGTATACCCTATTCATAAAAAACGACTGTTGTCAAACCTGTCTAGGAAAGTCACAGTCTAGCTTTTGATAACCTAATGTCGGTGATAACACTGAGAGAAGTTTCCATATCTTTCAGATTATCGTGTTTTAAACTAAACAATTTCCGACATCATGTTTTCTCTCCAGGGAGAGAATCTCTAACACGAAGGGACGTCTACACTGCAGAAGGCGTCATCAACGCGGTATACGTCTTCGCTCACGCTCTCACCAACCTCCACCGCACCAAGTGCCCTGGACCACGCTCAGACGGGCTGTGTGATGCCATGCTCGCCACATCGCCCCTGGAATGGGCCAGATACCTCCATGAAGTCCGCTTCTTGAGCCGATCTGGCAGTATGGCTGAAGTGTCCTTTGATGAGAATGGCGATGCACCAAGTGCCTTCAACATCCTGGCTCTGGACCATTACTTGGTTAATAAAGTGGTAAGGGTCGGTTGCAGCCAAAACAACTTCAATGTTTCTTAAAGAGGTTTCTGTCTTAGTCTAGTAAGTTTTAATTTATTGGAAGTCTTTATTCACTCTTTAAATTATTGTCTTTTTCGTCAAGTTCAGATTAAAGTGATTTCCACCGTTATCGTCAAGTGACTTTCATCACTTCATTGATTAGGAGTTCCTGAAGAAATATGAGACAAGAAATATACAAAGTGCTAAGATAGTACATTGCAAACTTGATGAACTACACTAAAACATATTACAACTAATGTTCATATGATCGATGAAATATGCTTTTCTAATTGACGATGAATCTTGATATATAACGAAGAGGATTATTAGCACCACCCGATCTTTATACATATATTATCCAGCTTGCTACTTACGAAGATGACACCGGACTTGTTACCGTCGACAACCAATTTGCTGTCGGAAGTGGCAAAGAATCGTCATGCAGAGGAGCCTGCTACGAATGTTCCGATTCCTCGGAACTTGGTGGAACTTATCTTCGCATTCCAGGAGACTTTGACGTCACGGCTGTCCTTTGGTTGAGCGAGGAGGGTGAGGGCGCTAACCTGACATGCGGAGCAACACGTCATCAAGAGACCATGGCCATTGAGGTAAAAATCCTATTTTAATCTCGAATTATCTTTCAACGTCCAGGAAATGATGACTGATAATGCTAGATTCAGTTTGGTGATTGGCATTCTGCTGTATATATTTCTTAGCACGTCTTTGTAATATATATTATAAATATATCTTATTTTGTTGAACTATGGCTATTGTCCCCTTTCATGAAAGACTGAAGAACAATATTCAGCTCAGATTGACAGTTTGGTAATCTTCTTCAGAAAGCTTACCATTGTAATCCTTGTGATATTATTGACTTCAGACAATTTCTGTAATGGTCCCATGTGTCGTTCCACCAAAATACATAGCATTTTCTTTACTATTTCAACGGTTGGGAGCCGGTAGTACACTTTCAATTTCATATAATTGTCGGCTGAACCAATGACCTTTGAATCCTAGATCATCAAACATGCCTTGGAAGAAATCAACAACAGCAGCCTCATCCTTCCGGATCTCAAACTCGGTTTGACCATCGTAGACTCGTGTGGTCAGTTCCTGGTGACCGCTCGCCAGCTGACCTCCTTGATCGGCCGAACAGCGTCCAACCTGCCACCGACTGGACCCATGCTGGGCGTTCTCGGTCCAGTGAGAGAGTATCTGCAAGGTCACGTAGCCAGTGACGTCACATCACCTTTCTATATCCCAACAGTAAGTATTTCTGTTGGTTTTGCTGACTGTAAAAGTCACTCCATTTTGTCAGGGGTAAAGAAAAAGCAGGACTTGTTATCTGTCTTAGACTCTTAGTATAATTATTTTGATAGAATTGCAAGTGGCCCCCAAATCATTAATATTATCATTTGTCCACACTGTCTTCTCCATGGATCCAAAAGTTTATAAAGCCATATATAATCTCATGACGACGATCCAGTATAATGCTGATCCAGTAAATGTTGGTACTTAGTTCGTCTAAGACGTTTCATAATCATAACTGCGTTTATGTTTTTCGATCACTTGTTTGCTTTGTACTGTTGTTTCCTTCTAACTCCATACACCAGTAACAACGTGAGAGGAGGAAACATGGAGAGAAAGAGAGAAAGAAAGAGAGCGATAGAGAGAGAGAGAAAGACGAAGAAAGAGGAAAGTGAGAGTGAGGAGAGAAAGGGAGAGGGAAATATTAAGCTATACTTAACTTCTTAATTGCTCATGACCACCGTTTCCTAGATCGGCTTCACCCCCGCCAGTCCCTCCGTGTTCAGTGATGAGGGCCCATACCCGGCATCGTCTCTACTCAGCACTGCACCAGCCTACGACAACGAGGCCGTAGCGGCTGTCGATATCCTGAAGTACAAGGGATGGCATCACGTGATCTTTGTCTACTCACATTCCTACTATGGTCATGCAGGTTAGATCCATTTATAGTAAAATACCAATAAACATTCAGCAACAGAATAAAGTGAATACTCTCTATTGTTAAAAATGTTTATATTAAACGTTAATGAAAATATATAAATAAAATATCAATTTAAATTAAAAATAATATTCCATTAACATCCATTGAGATCAAGCATTGAACTTTCACGCTGGGATGGGAACATTCATTCATTCACCGCTAGAAGGTCTGATTAAGAAAATTACAAAAAAAGAGCAAGTAGCCATGCAAATGTTAATGAACATGTGCACATGTAGGATATTCTTGTTCAACGATGCAAATAAAGAATGAGAAACAACGAGGCAGATTGAGCTCTGGATGTCAACTGTAGTCTCAGAACTGCATGGTTTTGACAAGCACGGTCAAGATGCCTCTCCTGTCCACCCGAGATCGTGGACAGGTCATAGGTTACCTCCAATATGCTCATCAATTTTTGCGTGACCGGATGTCCCATTTTTGCAATTTTCTTTCAAAGACTCATTCATTCATAAATGGATATGCTCATTTACGCATGAACTATCTGATTCCAATTGCATTTTTGCTGAGTGTATTTTGTCGCTATAAACAACTTTTTTTCAAGACGCATATTAGTTTACATTTTATAGAGATTCTGATATGTGGCCCCTGTAATCTGGAATTTATTTAAATTTTGTTGAAATGAGTGACTACAAATAGGTAACAATAAAAGCTTATTGAAAATAATTCTGTGACCTCGATTAGATCTGTAATTTTGATTTATTACAAAATACGACATTTGTATTTTATGTTTTTCCAATCAATAAAGATATTTTCTGTTAAGAAAATAGATCCAGCACACCAAACGCGCTTTATTGTGCAACGATGTGTTACTTCTTTAACATTGTCAAAGTTTGTAGACGGCAGTAATAAGCAGATAATTCAAATTCAGATATAGTATTAAATGTAAAAGCCTTTAAATCCTTCTTATAATGAAATAAATGATATTCATAAGAGAGAATTAGATATTTATATAACACATCAAAACCTATTATTTCGACCTTTTAGATTTACAACTTGATTTCATGTACAACATTATATCACTACTTTCGCTCACAGGCAACGAGTCTTTCAACAAAGCTGCCATGGCTGGTGGAATCTGCGTCCGTGAAAGCATCGGTATTGACCTGGAATCCCCACAGAGTACCCATGACGACATCGTCCAGATGATCAGGGATTATGGAATCACCGTCGTCGTCGCTTTCGTCGAAAGTAAGATTTTATTTTTGTCAGAAAAACTATCAAGTTGTCATTTTCAAAGAAGAAAAATTAATGTAAATCTAAAAGCTAGGCACGATGGATAAAAAATGTATTTGTTTGTAGAAATTAACTATTTACAGAACTTAAACTGAATAACGTTTGGGGCTCATAAGTGTCTTCATAAATCTGTTTAGTTGTTACACTAATAATAGATTTGACATTTACCTCATTTAAGATCGCAAAGACTTTTTAGAAATCATCCCAAGGGCAATATCAATACCTTAATGCATTCCTATAGAATCATATTCATATTACGCAATATTATTGTTCATTGTAATGTTCACTTATTTTGAAACGGTCTGTACAAGTCTATTAAAATTGATTTAGGTTAAATTTTTTTAGAAAGACTTTGCAATTGTGCTCTCATTTTCAACAAAGCTCCAAATATCTTTTCTCCGGGAAGACTTTGAGGCATCAGGTTTGATGGAAATAGTGCCTTCTAACAATCTGCCTTTGTCTTCTACGTCATTTCTTTCATCTCGCATCTCGTCACCTTGCCTCAGGTACTGATGCCCGCAACCTCCTGACAGCTGAGATGGAATCTTCCCAGGGACCTGGTGATAAGATCACGTGGATCGGCTCCGATAAATGGTTCACTGATCCCGATGTTGACGTCACCGCCGGACTCGAAAGCGTTGCCCGAGGCGCCATTGTCGTCACCAACTACATGGTCGATTACAACCCACTCAAGGAGCATCTTTCCAATCTCGGTGAGTGTCAATGTGCATTTTTCTTATAAAGACAATCCAATCCAATCCAAAAGATATTTGATATAGCGCCTTTTCCTTGCAGTTACAAAGCGCTGCACACACACTCCACAATGTTTGAGCCACTTAAAAACAAAAGTTAGACACTTCTCAGAGATCAGTAAAGTATATGTAGGCTGGTAATAAAGTAATTTCTAGCAGAATAGATGTGACTTGAGTAGTTTCTTGACACATGTGCTCTCTATGCCTAACCTAGCTTTGGTCTTCTTTCAACTCTCATGAGCTGGTGGATGGACAGTAGTTATTGTCTCATTTAACGCCCCGACATTTGCTTATTAAAATCAATCTACATTATAATTTACCCACAGAATATATCGTTCGTTCGTGTCTCCTTAGATCAAGATTAATGTAAAGTTCCTAAATTAAATTAAATTAAATTAGGTTCAATAGATGACAGATCATTATTACAAGTGGGGAACTTCATTAAATCCAAAATTCATAAATGTCTTCAGGTATAAGTGAAATATACGGAGGTTATGAAAAGTATAGCTTTACTACTCAGGTGAAGCTTTTTATTAGGCAGACGCTTCACCAAAATGGTCTGGACGGGAGAGAAGATGTGGGTGTGCGTGTGTGTATGTGTGTTCACTCGCTCGCGTGTGGTATTGGGCCTCAAAATAATGTTGCGAAACATTTCTGATTTTACATTACGCACGAAAAATCATTTACTTCATTTTTTTTACCACCTCTATATTCTTTTTTTATCTTTTTTAATATTTTTTTTATTATCAATACACCCCATTTTAGACTTGGTCAAGGAGACGAATGAGAACCACTGGCTTCGCAATTACGTCACCGATGAGTTCACCAATGGATGCACGTCTCCCGAATGCATCCAGGCCGTCGATCTGGGGAAGCAGGGCGTGATCCCTCCCTATACCGCGACACTCATCAACGCCGTCCATGCACTCGCCCAGGCCGCTCATAATAAGATCCAGCTCCTCTGCGGAAACGGTAGGCATAGTAAATTGAGCGGGAAAATATTATATGCTTGTGATTCCTTTTTTGCAATTCGACAAAAAATTACTTCTTTTATTTTCTTAGGTGAAGACTATAACAGATAGCTAAAAATTTAACATAGGCCTACATTTTGAGATATATGGTATATAGTCCTGAGAATTGATATAACTATTTGGTCTTTGCAGAACAAGTCTTTAGATAATTAAGTAATTCATCATGTTTAAGTTTAATTTTGATTGATGCAGTCGATCGGAATATTCGTTAGTACTTTAATTAGTCAACTCTCTTTCCGTTGCAATAAAGTTAAGTAAGAAATAAAAACTTAAAAATTCTTTTTGTTGCCGTATATGCTTTCAAAGATGAGGATTGTACTGTGTTTACCTTATCATCTCCTTCGAATTTATTCTGTAATTAGTCAGCGAATACAATGGCTGCTCATTGCCACAAAAAGTTGTCGATACATGACTGTCCGCCAACCAATCATATATCTTGTTTTCACCCTTTCCAGGTGAATTTGTGGGTCACGTCTATAAAAGGTCCGGCTATCACCAGCGACCCAACGGCTCTGTTCCTCTATGTCCGGAGTTCTTTGAAGCATCGTGGCACGATCTCCTCTACGCCGTCAAGGACGTGTACGTCTTCGAAGGGGCCGGTCGACGTCCATTCTGGTTCGAGAACCGTCAAGGACCAGCCGAGTATTCCATCATCAACTTCCAGGGCGAGGGTTCGACTGGAAGCTTCGTGCCGGTAAGAATAGAAGTCTTGAAAACCCTTGTATTTGACCAAGATTACATTCTCTTTATGTTCAGGTATGTCGCCAGACCATTTTGAATGCGGTTGTCAGACGAAGTTTGTCGACAAAGAAAAAACTTAAACCCTAAGCTTCTCACCATCAAGAGGTCCTCGGATTATATAATTTGTTGACGGGATGAAAATCGGTGTTCGCATTTCCAAAGTTGGTGAAAGAAATTGCAAAAAAATGTCCTAAAATAACGAGGAAAAAAATAACCACCACCACTAAATAATGAATAATAACATTATTATAACAAAATACAAAAGAAAGGGACAAACAAAAATCGTAATCCCTTTTTTGTGATTACCTGCTGACCTTTTGACCTGTTTAAACAAAGAGAAATATTCTAGCTGAGAATGTACCAATTCAATTTGGACATCCCAACACTACTGTTCAAAGCGATGTGAAGTGCCGTCGCGCAAGGTTGACAAATTAGATTTTCAGTAGCCGATGTCAAATATAATTTTCAAAGTACTTTGCGATTTGTAGCCGTCATTATGTAGTGAATAATGCATCAATTAGGTCTGATTTATTCATCTTCACAGATCGGTGAGTGGATAAGTGGAGAACTGACCATGGAAGACAGTATGACCTATCTCTACAATGAAGCTGCTAATCAGCCCATCGATGCTCCATCTGAATGCCCTTCTCCCCGCTCCGAATGCCCAACAGCCGTACCGGAAACCCAGGCTTCTGGCTGGACATGGAGTACCGACATGGAGTCCTGGAGTATCATTGTGTTGATCGTAACTGCTATTGTCGGATTCCTCTGCGTGGCTACCATCTTTGTCATCATCGGACGACGCGACTCCGCCATCCTCAAGAGTTCCAATCCGTTCCTGATGACCATGCTGGCCGTCGGAATCATCCTGATGTACCTCAACAACATCTGGTACATGGTGTCCCCTGTTGAGTCAGCGTGTGGCGTCCAACGCTGGATGACCAGCTTCTCCTACTCGGTTGTCTACGCTGTCCTGGTAACCAAGACTCTCTGCGCCAGTTTCATGGCTCGAAGCGACGTTGCCACCAAGTCCATCCTCAACAGTTTCCCGATGCACATCGTGCTGTTCTGCGTCCTGCTTGGCGCTGAGGTCATCCTGGTGACTGAGTGGCTGATCCTTGACGCACCGAGTGTTCATGCGGCCTATGAAGTTACCAAAGCCGGATGCATGGCGTTCATCGGCCAGGCTTGTAACCATGACAACGTCAGCATCATCGTCTCCATGATCTACGTCTACATCCTCGTTCTGACAACCTTGGTCATGTCGTTCTTCTCGTCCCACCGTCTCCGAGGAACGGCTAAGAAAGAGAATAAGTTCCATCTCTTGACCAGTCTCCTGAGCATCTGTTTCCTTGTGGCCTGGGCCTGTTGCTACACTCTCCTCCCTCAGAAGAACTACCAGACACCAGCCATCCTCATCGGGATCACTGTGGATGCTACCTCCATCTTCCTCTGCAACATCGTACCCAAGATGCTGGCCTTCTTCAACGGCGATGAAGACGATATGTCCGAGGTATCCGATGTCATTGAGACTTACAAGGAGAAATCGGGCTTTGAGAACAAAGGTATATCTTCCCGTCTTTTTTTTGGTCTTATATGGCATGATCGAGTTGTAACTATGGGAATAAAAGAAAGCTTTTGATGTAAAGACGTGAGGAAAGAGGAGGGAAAGAAGGAGAAGTTAAACAAAATATTATCTTTAAAGGGAAATATATGAAAGACCTTAAAGAGATAGAGGACAGGGGATGTGACAAGAGTGGAAACACGGAGACTAGACAAAATATAATGTTTAAACTCATTGATGAATAGATGAAAAATCATATATAAGTTATCAAGAAATAACTCTGAACCTTTATGAATAATCTGGCTGAGACGAGTTTGTATATAAGTACATGTTATTCTATTTACATAAAATGAAAGTGATCGGGTTTAATAATTGATCTAAGTATATAAATGTTGTTATATAGTTGATATAACCATTATACTTCTCTTTACAGGAATGAATGAAGCCGACGACCAGACCCCACTGTAGTCACGTGTCTCTCTCTCTCTCTCTCTCCTTCTCTCTCTCTCTCTCTCTGCCCCTCTCTCTCTCTCTCTCTCTCTAGCTGTCTCCTCTCTCTCTTTCTCTCTATCAACCCCTCTCTATATCTATATCTTCCCCTCTCTATTTATCCTCCCCTCCCCCATCACCTCTTCATTCTACATTCCCTCTTCTTTCTTTCCGGGTCTTTCATCTTTTGTATTCGATACAAGAGTTGAGGCAGAAGATCTAGAAACGGAGCCAAGTTTGTGTTGAATAACAGTACCGCAGACAACATACTTACCCAAGGATAACTTCAACAGTCTTATAGTAGATTTGATTGGCAAAATACCAAACAAGTTGGAGCTGGCATGTGTAGCCTATATATTAACATACGCGTTGTGAACAATTCACAGTATGCGCGTGCCATAAGCAAAATGGTAGTCGTTTCTGTTAAATGAAGTAGTAATTCAATAATCAAGTTCTTTAAAAAGGACCTTTGATGTGCTGGCCGAGACCATTCAAGATGTATTTTTGTTTGTTTGTACATGATCGTGTTTTATATATATGCAAATATTTAATGGAATTAAACTACATGTATGCAAATTTCGTAATAAATAAAATCATGACTGCTAACATTCTTAATTATCATAAGCATATTCGAACAGTTAATCCTGTTAAGTTAGTGATGTAGCTTGATGACTTTTAAGGCAGATCTATCAATTTAAGAATCAATGGGAATATTCTGTATGCAGTAATTAGAATTTATTTGTAAGATGTCTTTGATTAAAAAGAATTCACCTGTTCATCTTAGCACATGACAATTGTGAAAAGCCAATTTCACTGGGATCTTACGCATATCGAAACTTGCTTTACTATTTTTGTCATTAAGTTTGAAGTGATTTGAAATGCTGTAAAGAAAATATATAATGAATTATCAGGGATCTCTGTTTATTTTCCATTTTATTCTTAAAACATCGCATTCTTTATCCTGTTGTGAGTGTTTATGAAAAATGAATATAGGACATGTGGACACAATGACAAGAAGAAGAAATATATCATGCTCGTACATGTACCATAGTGATCATGTTTATTTACAATGTTTTTATCAGTTTATAAAAGGACAAAAATTAGTAGTTTTCATTATACATTTTCCCTTCATTTAGTACTTCTATAATAACCCTTTGTATTCATAGCATGAATGTAGTTCATTTGATGTGATAAATGATTTATTTTAACCGATTTCTAAGACGGCAAGTTATACTAATGTAGCTAAGAGTGATAAAGTCTTTCAGAATCAATTTGCACGCTTTTGTGTTCTGATCGCATTTTCATTTTATATGTGATTCGCAACATATCGATGTTCGCTTTAATATTGTACAATATTCTTTTACATTGTAATAAAGATGGTGGAAGGTTACGCTTTACTAAATTTCGGACTTGAGTGTAATTATGTTATTATGTTCTATATACTTCTACTACTTTGCCAGGCTGTGAGATGGATACATGTATTCATGTCAAACTGAGGACAGCTGGCGAATTGGAAGAAAATGACAGTAGGTGTAAGAGTAAAATGTAGGTTCTTGGACATATATCAAGAATGAGACAGAAAGAGAGGGAGAGAGGAAGAAAGAAGAGATAAGAAAGAAAGCCAAAGAAGGATGAGAGAAACAGAGGTATAGAAGAGAGGAGATGAGAGTTGGTGGAAAAGAGAGAGAGAGAGAGGGAGAGATAGAGAGAGATAAATAGAGAAAAATAGGAGAGAGATAGAGAGAGAGGAGGGAGAGATAGATAGAGGAGACAGAGAAAGAGAGAGAAATAGAGGAGGGAGAGATAGATAGAGAGAGGAGGAAGAGACAGAGAAAGAGAGAGAGAGAGAGAGAGAGAGAGAGAGAGGGAGATGGAGAAATAGATAGACTGACAAATAGAGATATGGCATTATTTACAAATAAGAATATAAAAAATAACATTATTTACAAATAAGAATATAAAAAATAACATTATTTAAAAGATACGGAGCAATACAAAAAATGATAATTTTAGTTTTTGTATAAAACACATTTATTAAATTTGTTCATAAACACTAAGAACTTATTGATATACATATGTTACATAGATAATCCCTGCTTTTAATGAAAAAATGTAGAAAATAGCATATATATTTATTTGAGAGAAAGATGACTGGCACTGCATAATGTTATAAAACATATCAATATGTTAAATCATAAGCTTGTACATGTACGTGAAAAAGAAGCATAATGTATTCAACGCAAAATGCATGGACCCATCAGATGCCTATATCATGAAGTCAAGCTTAAGTTTTCAAATATAAACATCCCTTTTTATATACTTTAGCACATAATCAAATAAAGCTGAAAAATACAAAGGATAAGAGAATAATACAATTATACAACACTGTATATAAAAGAATACAAAATATATGAACACATAGTTTAGACTTTTTGTACAATAAAAATATAAGAAGTAAAAGGTTTGGTAAATACAATGAAACTTAACATTAAAAAAACACTTTAAAAAACCTTCAGATTAAATAATACAACAAGCAGCTTAGATTGATGAATCTAGAATAAAACTCTATTGTATGCATATATTTTTTTCTGAAATAAATTTCTTCATATTCTTCATAATTACATGATTATATGTGTATGTAAAGTCCTCTAAAACATTTAAAAAAAAATAATGCACAAAAGTTGTACATCTTTAAATTATTTTACCATACATTGTATAAAATGTTTATAAAAATATCACAGCATTGCTTTTTAAATCTTATTGACAGAATACCTGCAATGCTCCCTATAATTCTCACACAATTGCAAAGGTGCACAGCAGTAAAAGACATCCAAAAGTGAATAAATAGCTCTTTTATTGAAATACCCTACCAGTTTAAAGGTAAAGACCAGTTTTTGAAATGCCCCCACCCCTCTCAAAAATGAAATGGAAGCTCTTATTACCAATCATGTGAAAGATTATGTTTTGAATAATACGTGATGATACAAATTTTGCCGGGAAACCGTCTACCAATTGATATATTTGGTAAATTATTATATCTATCCGGACTGGATAGACATAGGGTAGTCCCATATATATCTTTCTGTGTACAGTGCTTGTAACTTTACCAAGACTGGGCCAAATTTCTTATCAGTTTTATGATTCTAGAACCTTGCAGTACACACCAATACTTATATGCTAGATGATCAACCTTTTCTGATCGATTCCACAAAATTTCTTTCACAATGCAATCGCATGACCAGAACTGGTCTATACCTTTAAAAGACAGTCATGTTACAAGACCCATGATTGTGAATATACAAGTTTAACAGGCAATATAAAACTTGTATGAATAGTACAAAGTTCTGGGTCACTCTAAGAGTAATGCTGGGAGCAACTAAATTTTTAGTTTAATATTTCATTCTTAAAAACTTTTTATACCAAGTAAATTATGAACAAAGTGACGCTCTATCTGTACAGGAATGTAACATTTTTATGTATTTTAACGGAAACTCTCTGTTTATTTCCCACAGACAACCTAAAATGCTACTCACAGTACATAGAAAATGGCACAGACGTTATCAAATTTGACCAACACCTAATGTATGCACTTGAATACTATGACAACAATGATGCATGCACCTTTTATTCTTATATTATTCTTATATTATTATTAGAATTTGTTATTTTCAAACTGGGCAAGTAAAAGATACTTGAAATATATCAGACCTAAAAAAGGAATTAAAAAAAATATTAAAAATCTGGTAACTATCCAGGAAGATACTGTATCTACTGTAACACGATATTCTTTGATCAATAAGAATGTTCTTCTAAACCGTAAACAAATATCATGTAATATGATAAACATGAACAATGCTCAGTATTTCAGGAAAGGCTTAGAATTACAAGTGGCTTGTAATTCAATGCAGCATTGACCACGGTTGGCCTTCATTCACATTAAAAACATAAAACCGCAACTCTACATCAGCATGTAACTATAATATCATTATCAATTAGATAATACACATCACTGTGCGACATAACTTTAAAATTGTCCTCATGCAAATATAATAAATCCATCCTACCAAAATTGATGTTCCACATTCTATTAATTCAGCTACACCTTGCTCTTGGTCTAAAATCATGTTTTAAAAGAATTAACCCTCAGCTTATTAAAGTTCCTTTGTTAAACCTGATTTTGGACAAAATATTTAACCCAGCATCAGGTTTAAATTTTGGACAGAATATGATTTCACAAGTTCAAATAAGTTTACTGAAAAGAGAGAAAAAAAAGAACAGTACCATGATAATGCCGTGAGATATCTCTACCGTAGTATACGATGGGTTTAGATGAGGTTTACAAGTAAACATTGCATTCAGATGGCTGTTGGAATTTCAGTTCTTGTAGGTATACAGATGTCACAAAAGAGCCCATAGTATCTTTGGCACAGTCACACATGTGAACAAGGCTTTATGTCGGAGTAACTTGCTAATCATAGAGGGTAAGTAGACCAGGTGCTGAAAATAAAAATACAACAAATGACAACATTTAAAAAAACATAAATTTTATGATTTTGGAAGGAATATACATTTGATGCATGATTTACAGTGAAGAATCTATACATGAATATATTGCAGGGAAAATGGTTCAGAATTTCAGGAAAATCAGTCCAAAAGCCTGAGAACAGGCACCGTTGTATATTGCATATAAATCAATAATAAAATACACACAGATACGATATACTTTACAAGATTTACTTATTAGCAGGAAAACACAGGATTTTTAAGTCTCTCAGATGGCAGTGATTTGATACACTTGAGAATTTGGCGCCATGCCGATATTTCTGTTTTGAACAAAATTACAATGATGCTGGAAATTATAGTATCCATTCCATAAAAAGGTACTAATTTCTTAATTGATCTTGAGTGTTTTTTATATCATTCTTTTGTTTTGAGCATGTATGTGAAATAAATTTTATTCATTTTTTAAAAAATATATCAGAATATATTATTCATATGTAAATGTAAGAATCAATTTAGATGTACTGTAGCTGTCATATAAAACTTAAATATATTCAAAGCAAGAAGGGAAGAGACTGACTTAAAAAAAAGAGAAGAACAAAATTAAAGAAGAAAGGGGGTTTCACTTACTTTTGGACATAATCATCATCATCTTCATGTTCTAAAATGAGATCTTTGATTTGAGGTGAAGGATTCTGATCATGGCTCTCTGCTCTCTCCCACCTCTCTAAACGAGTGATTCCTACAAATCAAGAGCAAATCATAAGCAATAATGATAAATATTATGTCGAATAAAGCACTTTGAACACTAGGTGTTTGTATATACATGTATGATCCACTAGAATATTCTATTTACCGGTAATCAAATATTTAAACAATTAATGGAGATTCCCAGATGAGAATATTATAAGTAAAATAAAAGTTGAAGGGTATAATACAATAAAAATCAAATTGTCTGGTATGGTAGTCCTTCCAGATGGAGGAAATACCAAATCTGCTCAGAACCATATCTAATGTTCACACAAATAATGGAGGTTCCCACATGAGAATACTATAAGTAAAATAAAATTTGAAGGGTATATAGTACTACAGCTATACAATTCAAATTGCCTGGTAATGTGAAGGAAATAACAATCTGCTCAGAACTGTACAGTCACTGTATTGCAATTTTGTATCTCCTCTATTTTACTGGAAGGATTTAATATCAGTATTAGTGAAGTAAATGCTCTTTTTCCCTGTAACAGAAGCTTTGGGATACCTCCTCGTGAAGTCATGGGTCAATTAACATTTTATAAATATCCTCTTTAATAATAGTTAATACATCATAACACAGGGTGACAAACCTACCTGTGCAAGGTCCATATCTCCAATTCAGATCGAATTCTCTTAGTGTTTGGAGATGCTTCTTCCTAATCAAATCCTCTGCACTCTCAACTGCAAAAAAATGAATAATAATATACACAGATTAGAGGGCTTACTTATAACCATGAGGTCATTGCATCTAGTCGGGAGTTTGCTTTACACGACCTTTCGTAAAAAGGGAGCAGAAGATCATGTGAAGATGCACGTTCAGGATAGGCAAATTCATGCAAAAAATATATTCAAAAAATTGACTTGAAAACACATCAGACAATTAGTCTGAACCGAGTCAGGAGCAAATTTGAAGAAATTATATTTTTAATTGTTGTACAACCAAAGATATAAGAAGAAAACTGACCAAGTATCTGTCCTAAAAATCGTACATGTAAAAATGTCCTTAGACATTCGACAGCTGAAAATGACGCGCACGGTTGCGTTACGTGCATTCTCGAATCCAAAATCGTATCTCACACACACACTGTTGCCATACCACGAATGGTCCGTCGTGGGGAACTAGCCGGCTGGAAGTTTGCCAGCAATACCAACGCACCTTCGGAGCTCCGCAGCGCGCAATTTTAGCGGAACTCGAAAGGTTCGACGTGGGAAGGTGGCAGGCTTTTTGCCAAAACAACGCTAGATCGTCTGCTGGCAAAATGAAAATAACTACGATCGAGAACATCGTCGGTTTCTTAACTTTTCAGTGAGATAATTCTGAATTCTAATTGAGACTATATAATAAATTAAATCGACAAAGAAACCTCGGTAGATCTCTTATAACTATACAAAAGCTTGTTTATTTCTTCATTTGACATTTTGTTTTCAAGCCATTTTTTCGTGCGCGAGTCAATGCAAACTATGTATTACCAAACTTTCAACACGCAAGGAACGGGGAACACTCGCGGACCTCGTATCAAATTTGTTGCAAATTTCTTTTCAAGGGTGATTTTGAAGCGATGCGCAGAAATATACTTGAAAGAAACTAAAAAAATCACACCTGAATTTTCAGAAAATCGTATTTGTATTACCGTACCTAGTTGTGAGTTGTTTATAACTCGGATTTTATGAAGATTTGTTGGAAAAAAATGTCAATTTTTTCCGTTTGGTGGTCATTTCTAGGCTAATATTTAAAAAGTTGCATCAGTAATGGGCCCGATGTTTCTCTTCTCGTACTCGCATGTTATTTCTACTTAGATTAAACATAGGGTCTAGGAGGGTCTAGGATGGTTAGGGTAGACCGGATAACATTATAAAAAAGATATATCCTTCCACCCTCCCATATCCAAGTTTTGGGCTGATTATTGCCGACCCACCGCAGCAAGGCCATTCAGATTTTCGTACGCGCGAAGCGCCCTCTAGTGCCCCATGAATGTGCCTATTCAGGACGCAACCTTTTTGAGATTTGCTGTAAGTTTATCGCACAGTCAAGTATCAGATAAATTGGACCCAAACATTTGTTCAATTGTTGTATCTACTATGAGAGGGCTTTATTTCACAAATATTATCTCCAACATTTCGTGAATAAAGATTTGCATTAGTTACGACACAAGTCTCATAATGCCTGCCATGCCCCTTAGACTACACCAGAAACATTGCCAGCCCGCCCGCTGCTGCTGCGCCCTAAGTCGGGTACTCACCTTCGACGCGTCCCCCTGCAGATTTTCTCGGGCTCCCGGCAGGACTTCCAACTATTTGCTTGCCTTTTCCTTTAGATTTATCAAGACTTCGCCCTGATCTTTGCTGGCTGAATTGATCAGTGATTAACTGCTGTGATGCTACCTTGCTCGACATTTTGGAAAAGTTAAACCTCACTCACTGACTTCACTTGTAAATTGTAATCGCAAGTTGTTGTTCTTGATAATGCGCTCCTTCTATACAGCTGGGATCCGGATGGGCTGATACTTGTAAACAACATGTCGTAACATGTGGCGTACGGCATTTAAATATAACGAATTAAGAAAATAGACGGCTGATTGAGCTCCCATATTGTAAAGCGCTATTGTATACGTTTTGATTACTTTCAATCATATTTTTACAAACAAAATTATCAAATTACAATAACATCTACTTATACACGTATTTAAATGATCAAAATCAGTAGCCCGTAATGATTATCAACCCTACAGTCAGGGGATGAATTTCCATAAGTTCTTTAACAACTGTCTATTCTTTATTCTCCTAGTAGCGTCGTCTGCTAGTGGTCTTTTCAAACTATTTCGACGGATTTATTGTTGTTCCAAAGTACAAGTAAATTTCTAGATGAGTGAATATTTTACTCTGGTTGCAAGCATGATTATTGAGGGATGGACTTTGATCATGTCAAAGATCAGTGCATGTAAGTCAAATAGAGATGCTTTTTTGTATTATGCGCTACTAGCATTTGTTATGCTTCTTAGTTTCAAAATCTATACTCACATTTAGAAAGCTCCCCCTGTGTGTGTCTCTTTCCTTGCTCTAACTCTCTCTCTCTCTCCTTTCGGATCTATATATCTCTCTCCCCCTTGGGATCTCTATCTCTCTCTCTCCTTTCGGATCTATATATCTCTCTCTCCCTTGGGGTCTCTATCTCTCTCTCTCTCCTTTCGGATCTATATATCTCTCTCTCCCTTGGGATCTCTATCTCTCTCTCTCCTTTCGGATCTATATCTCTCTCTCTCCTTTCGGATCTATATCTCTCTCTCTCCCATGGGATCTCTCTCTCTCTCCTTTCGGATCTATATATCTCTCTCTCCCTTTGGATCTCTATCTCTCTCTTTCTAGATAGGTGTTTCTACTTTCTATCACTGTCTCTCAATCTTAAACATTGTAAATGTTTAATATTTCAAATCAATATTAATTTATCTCAATGAATACTGTAAAATAAAACACACAAATACACACAAATAAGTACTGAAATTCAGCCCTTTCAAATAAATTGCAGTTTTATCAAGTATTTTAATCACTAAATCTTGAACAAAACCTGAAAGTGTAACATTTCCTTTACAAGCACAAGTAGAGTATTAGACAAAGGGTGTTGTGTCATCCAAACAAATGTTGATTGCATATTAAATTAAATAGTTGACTAGCACATTGGTCAATGGGTGAAGTTTGCTCGAACAGTCAATCTGAAAATCTGATTCCTAAATTCAATACCAATACTCAACACTGACATTCTCGAGTTAAAACACAAGTAAAGATGATTTTTTTTTTTGCTACCTATATATCAGACACTATAAAGGAAAGTATCTGGAAAACCCATTATCAAAAGCAATCAGTGTTTTTTTATTTATTGTACCGTAAAAAGGGGTTAATAAAAACAATAATTTACACCTGTCATTCCATTGTAATAAGCCCAGCACAACAAAGCCTGGCAGTTTGGATATTCATCTTCCTACATCACGAAGAAAGCAAAATTGTATTTAAAAATAAGTAGATAACTTAACTTTTACAGCACTTCATCTATACAAGTAGACATAAATATGCTCAACTATTTTAATATCTGTAGGAAGATTTGTAATTTTTGTAAACACATAGTGAGTAGCATCTATCTGCGTCACGTAGTGCAACAAACTTTAATGTCATTTTGAGTGTTGATAATGAGAGAATCTAGGATTTTACTTACAGAATTTACCAAAACTTATGTAGATTTAACAGACTATATACCTCTGCTGACATGTCATACAAACTTGTAAGAAAATGTAAACCAGCACTTGTTGTCCGACCACATGTACAGCTCAAAACAATGTAATTTCAAATAGTTGTTGTGATTTCCAGCAAATTGTTGTGATTTTGTTCGCATTTTGCTGATCCAAACAACCAAACTTCTGTCAGTTAAACACTTAAGGTTTACTTTTTCTCAACCACCAGTACTTAAGATTAATGTTAAAACAAGAATTTCACAAACTGTGATATTGAAGTGATGGCAATTAGAAATTAAAAATTCATGGAGCAAACTACTTAATTTGAATACAGGTGTATTGTAAATTATTGTGTTGTGTCAATATCTACACATCACAAAATGAACACATAAATATTGAATTTTATCCTCATATTGATGCATGCATCGCATTATAGTGTGTATTTTGGTTTGTAGCTTTGACAAAACGTTGCATATCGAACTACAGTAATTTAATAAGTAGCAAATCCGACCAATCTGTCTTTTTCACCAGGTCAGGCATGAACTGAATTATTACATCCAGGACATGCCTCACTTGCTAGATCCAAAATAGTCAAAAGAGTGTTGTACATTGCCAGGAAGGGCCCCTTGTACATAACAAAAAGGTTTTGAATGACCCTACAATTCGCCAAGATTCCCCAAGATTTTTTTCTCCATTAACACATGAGCAAAAAGTTTCTGCAACTTGTAAATAGGTACCTTACTGACTGGAAGAGAATGACCAGAGAGAAGACTGCACAAAATAAAAGTAAAATACACCAATTGCCATAACTACCAGGGATCTCTAAACGTTAGACATTTGTATTCGTAAAATTGCTCATGTCTTAACTGTTCTCACTCCCTTTTCTTATAATATGAATCTTACTACTAATTGATGGAATTATTACTGTTAAACTACAAGATACAGGGTAATAAATTAAATACTGTCAACATTTACCTTTATATAACAAACAAAATTAATGGGGGATGCTAGTAAGGATACATTATAGGGGTACTTCCACACAAATCTGACCATTACATGATACATTGCACGTGTTAATTGTATAATTTACAAATATACATATATACTGCATATAACATAATATATGATCATGCTAGTTAATAGTTTATATACTAATATTTACACGTATCAACACTCCTTCTGTGAAAAGACGATTACTATCTATACAGATGACAGAGACTAAAAGCATCTCAGTACAACATTGGAAGCCGATCCAAAATACATGTAGTGCAAAATATTTTAGCTCTGTCAAAGTATAATCAAACAAAGAAATATTTTGCTTGATAATTACACATTTAAGTGACCTTCAGGTGCATAAAAGATGAAAGAGTTAAAAAAGAAAGAGACTAATTAAGTAGATGACAGACATGTATGTGGTAACAACTGCTTTAAAAGGTTCTTACACTAAACAGCTAGAAGAATAATCAACATATATCAAGAAGTGAAGATTAATAAATACTAAAAAGTAATGCAAACGTATGCAAACAATGGTCGATTATTGAGGGAAAAGTACAACAAAAACATTAATATATATATCATCAGAATACAAATAATACTGAGGAAAATGATTTATCAAACCACACATACAAGCAGCACTGAACATAATCTTAAGATGCATCTTTCTTAAAACAAAGATTAAGTTTAATAGACATTGGAAATTATGTACTTGTAGTAACTTCAATTTGACAATTCCAAATATCTAAAAAGCATAGTCTGGATTTCTATGAATGTATAAATCCCTGTACATACATGATCAACCATGAAAACCGTTATGTGGGTATCCATTTTGTTTCAAAGCCCTATATATACAGTCAAACCTGTCTACAGCGACCACCCAAGGGAAACACAACAAGTGGCCTTTGTAGACAGGTGGTCTTTGTAGACAGGTTCCTTTAGTACATGATTCAATGAGGAACCATTTCCAAGGGAAACAACAAATGTGGCCTTTGTAGACAGGTGATCTTTGTAGATAGGTGGTCACTAAAGCAGGTTTGACTGTAATTATTAAGAGAGCATCCGAAACTTGCAATTGAGGAGTAATAATATGTGGGCTTGCATTTCAGAAATGGGGAACTAAATGAATCAATGCATTTTACGAGAATCGAGCATCTCACATAGAACAAAAAATATTTAGCAAGCAGACAGGCCAAGGGAGCTACACTGAATTTTATCAACGAAACAAAATTCCGACATTCAATTCAGGCAAACAAAACTTAATAACTTAAACACAAATGGCATATGTCACTAGACATCACATAACTACATTTGGTAATGAATACATTTGCCTTTGAACAAAAATATCTCAATCAAACACACTTGGAAATATTTTATGACCAAAACACAACACATTACTAATAGAAGCTAGATTTGCTATAATCCTTCCTTTACCCTTCTTTGGTAGTAGTGATACTAATTTTGTTTGAAAAGGGTCATTACTTTGTGTGAGGCAAAAATGTAAATACATGGATAACTGTTTACTTAAAAAGTACATGTGTGCCTATAAAGCATTAAACATCTTCTGCATGAGTGTATATTATATATATGCTGTGTTAGTGTATATCTTAACATGCTGAATACCAAGCCCCCCAAAACACCTTTCTTTGGGTAATGACTGTTAGTACAAAACCAACAGGTTGAAGGATACAACTTTCATAAAGTGTATTAGGTATAGTTCGGAGCAATGGACAGTATATGACTGACAAAAAATGATCATACTTTTTCAAACATGAATGGAAGGAATCAATATGGCAATTTTTTGAAAATTTGAATATAAAGCTCAAATATAGTCGGATAACTTCAAATATAATGATCATAATATTACTATATCAACTATTCATATCTATTCAAAATTCAACTTGATCGGAAGAAAGGACACTATTGAGAGACAGTTTGTAAGTAAACTTTGAGAAATTTTGAATTGAATTTTTTGATGGTAACAAGACATAATCCTCATAGTTTAACGAGGAAAATGTTTGTTTATATCTCCATTCCGCAATTTAAAAAAATAAAAAAAATAAAAAAAAATAAAAATTTACAAAGAAATAATGTCGGAGTGGAATTCAGAGGTGAACACTTGGCACTCCATAAGCTATGTGTATTCAATCTGTTGGCAAAAATATGGCTGATAATGTTCTTAATTTTAGAAAGTTTTTTTCTTTGAAATTGTGCATAATATCGTGTGTGAATATCATTTATAGACAGTGACTAGTCAGCAATCGACAAGTGATTCCGTGCATGTGCAATAAGGGGAGTATTACTCTAAAAAGCAATTCAAATTGAATTCATTGAATACAACATGACAATGACTTACAAATGTAATAATGCTGTTGTCTACACTTTTGAGAAGAAACCATATTTGATAAAGTTTCATTCTTACCACTTAACTTTCATCACATTCCAACATGCTACTCTAAATTCTGTATCTCTATTCTTACTAATCCTCTAACTTACAAAGAAAAAGCTAACCATACAGTGTGTCCCAGAAAAAAACGAAACCGAGAATCATTGATGTTTTATTATAATTTAATCACGATTATAATTAATAAATGACACATATTTGTAAAGCTTAGATCCTCTTCTTTCATTTGATGCAACTCGTATGATGCATATTTCACGCATGAGTGATTAAAATCAATTTGAAGAGAGGGAACCAAAAAGTCATTTGGCGGACGGTATCTGAATTTCAAAGAGAAAACCACATTTCTAGAAAGTTCAGTTTCTGCCCTTTCATATGACACCTCAATCAGGAAAAATGAGCTAGGAATAACAAAGTTCTGTGTGTCTAAAGTAGTGCTTGCATTTCCATAATTCCATTAAACCAATTCATTTTCACTGGCTGCATGCTGCATGCAACTTTTTGGTTCCCTCTCTTCAAATTAATTTTAATCACTGATGCGTAAAATATGCATCATATGAGTTGCATCAAACGAAAGAGGAAGATCTAAGCTTTACAAATATGTGTCAAAGTTATTAATTATAATTGTGATTAAGTTATGATAAAACATCGATAATTCTCGGTTTCGTTTTTTCTGGGACGCACTGTATATTCTATGTCTACAATAAGAATTCTACTGGTTCTATCTCTACTACTGCGGTGGCTCTGCTACGTGTTGTCCGGCGCTTCTTTGCTAAAGTAAGGTGCTGACTCGTTGACCAGCAGTGTATGGCAGACATCACAGACGGGCATCTTTCTCCTCCTCGGCCCACTCTCAACAGACTTGGTCACACAGTCTGCACAGAATAACTTCCCACAATGCTTACAGTGGTTCTGGAAATTAAGGAGGGAGGAAAAATTGCTTTTTTAAAAGAAGAAACACAGCGTTGTGGGGTACGCCTGTAATCCAGCTAACAATGGATGTTACCAACTGATTCAGCTGAAGACGCAGGTTCGAAACTGAGTCACGTCTTTCGGATGGTGATGTTAAAGGTCGGTCCCCAGACGTAAATAATCATACCTGATTGATACACGTCTGTAAAAACCCAGTTACAGACACACACACCGAAAAAGAAATAAAATCTTATTAATGAATACCGGTAGCGAGTCTTGTTATGCAATTGCAATTGCACACACACTTGGTGCCCTGAAATAATTTTCACCATTATTTGAACATAGCTTTAGTAAAAATCAGATGTTTTGTACCTTTTAAATTTCTTACTATCTTACATGTACTTTCAAATAAAATGTCACTATTCATAATCATGAGTGACATACAGTAAACACGGGTCACTAATTGGACATTTAAAGGCATTGTTTAACAATGCCAAATCTGAGATGCATGGCCCTTTGTGTTATCATCGTCTGTGATATGGTGTAATATTGACGCCGTAAAAAATTGCCCTTTAAAATGATCATGAAATGCCTCAAAAAGTAAAAATCTTTGAGTGACCAGTGGTACCATACTCATTTTCCCAATATACTGTAGCGTTATAAAAAACCGTTGGGAAAACGGTTTTTGAAATATCAAATTCCAATCATAAATATCTTGATAATCAGAGGGGCGATCGGCTTGTAAACATCATGGGATTCCTGACTGACCTAAAGGTTTATAATTATGAATGCAGCATGAGCTAAATCAAGGATTTTGTTTAGAATCTGAGACAATGTAACCCAATCCCATGAGGTCTCCAAATATGCAACAATTCTCACCTTTTTCTTTTTGCTTGATCCAAAGGCTGTCTTACAATTATTGCACTTATCAGCATCATCTTCATGCTGCCATCTGACCTCATTGTCTTTCTGTCTAATGATCTCAAGCTGAACCTACATAGGAATGAATACAAACACAACTATTAGCTTGTGGGACTACAAACACGTAAATAAGGGTATAGGACTATAAACATATGTCAGTGAAACTAATTTTAGAGAGAGAGATTTTACAAAAGTTTATCCATGAAAATACTGTGATGCTCAATCAGCCCTCATGAAATGTTTTACCACCATTTGAACAAATATGAGTCTTCTTCCTTCTTCCTTTTTGAGTACAGACCTCTTTACAGAGTATTATCGTACTATACTGGGGTGTGTGCAGGTGGACCGCTACACCGGGTTTCCCCCTACTCTTATACGAATAGTGCAGTGGGTTCTTAACATGCAAAGGTAGTGACTCTTCTCTACACGGGGCCTCCATTTAACATCCTATCCGAGGGACGGAGTGTTTTCCACTTAACATAACCTGCGTCTATGAACAAGGGAAGGGGCACGTTAACACTCAACGCAGGCTTCAGTCATCCGCCTGGATGGGAGTCGAACCCGGGATCTTTGGTTCGACAGGCAGACGCTTTACCGACTGAGCCAACTTGCCTCCTATATAGATCTTGGAATAATCGTATATATCAATAATGACAAATTCAAGAACTGTTCTGGGACCCGTTTCACAAAGCCTTTTTTCAATGACAAATTACAAAAATCAGTGACAAATTTGTTGATAACCAATCAAAAGCAAGGATTTCAGTAGCTTATAACAAAAACTGTAATTTTTCACTGATGACAAGTTTTGTGAAACGCCCCCCTGTTTTCAAAATGTCAATTATGGAATTAGAAGAAGTGTACAGTGTTAATTCAACTTTTTCTTCTAAGACAACTGTAATGTCATTGCTTTAGAATTACACATCTCACCAAAATTTATTTTTAAAATTGTGCAACTGTGGGGAAGTATTACTGAAATCATTGCCAATTTAGATAGATCGATCAGCCACTCACCTGTAGTGATTGTGATAATTTGACAAAATCTTTCTGCACAGCTTCTGAGTTTTCTAGCTCTAATTGGAGGTTCTGAACCTTGTTCCTCCTATCCTGCAAATCAGCTTCTATATTTGTCTGAAAGAAAAACAAATAATAATTGATATATTTGCCCTTTTCCTCTCGTAATAACTCAACATTCCATTTTATTGGTTTGTTCATTACAAAAGATTAGATATCAAATATCTAAATTAGGAGAAAATCATCTTACTGCATCTGATATTTCATAAATAGGCAAAACAAGTTTTACTTATTTATTTGAACAATAAGTACAATAATGCTTAGAGGTGTTACAGAGTGATAAACAAGGGAAACGCTCTCGGCGGTCTCGCCTGCATTACGTAATTCAATATGATGAAAAATTGAGGTTGGAACATTATTTATAGGCAGGGTGGCCCATTAGCAGGCCCCCAAAAATGAAATCCTCTGAATATAATCAGCATTTTGAAGTGAATACTGACTAAGAATCATCAGAAGAATTATTTACTATTAATTGTACCACGATCGATGACTCGAATGAAATATGAACATATTAATTTAAAAAATGATTTATTAATTCTCATATTAAGTTGTGAAAACATAATCCAAGTCTACTGACCTAAAATGACCTTTGACCTTGTGACCTGGAATCTGTGTCATATGATTTGTGATACTTGATAACCCTTGGGTACAAGTTTCATGGAATTTGAACAAACAATTTTGAAAATACGCTAAAAATTCAAAATCTTGATGTTGATGCCACAACAAAGTCTAAGTTTGTTGACCTAAACTGACCTTTGACCTTAACTTAGTGACCTGAAATACTACTCACATGATTGGGGATACTTGATAACCCTATAGTCCAAGTTTCATTGACAAAGAACTAATACTTTCAAAATTATATCACAAATTCAAAAACTTAACCTTAGGTTAAGTTTTCGATGATGATGCAACAACATAGTCCAAGTCTGTTGACCCGAAATGACTTTTGACCTTGACTTTGTGACCTGAAATTCTACTCAAATAATTGGGGATACTTGATAACCCCATAGTCCAAGTTTCATTGACAAAGAACTAATACTTTCAAAATTATATCAAAAATTCAAAAACTTAACCTTAGGTTAAGGTTTTGATGTTGACGCCGCCGCCGCCGTCACCGGAAAAGCGGCGCCTATGTCTCGCTTTTTGCTACGCAGGCGAGACAAAAATGCTGATACTTAGTAAATATTATTGATAACTGCAACCAGGTAATCTATTCATAAACTGGAAACAACACCATCACAAGTCCAAGTGGTGACTAAAGAGGTAGGCCTACCTTATGGGCTGACAATTCTTCCACCTGTTCTCTAAGCGTCGTGATGACCTCTTTGGACTTGCCCTGCATAGATTTCTTAGATTCTTGAACCTCTTTCAAGGTCTCTTCCACTTCTCCTCTGGCTTTCTTCTCTTTCTCATATTCTTCCCTCAGGTTCCGGAATACAACTGAAATATGAAACATTAACAACAAATTTAAATATTAAGATCATGATTTAGTATTTTATGAGCAAACATATTGCATGGTTTTTACATGGCAGACTGTCAACCCATTAAAAACTTGTCTTTTAAAGACACATTTATTCAAAATTGCTTTTGATGATTAACTTACTCTGTTCACATTGATGTATATTTCATATGTATTGTAATTTGTAGATTTATTTGTAATGTTTTATTCTGTTTAATATGTAATTGTTTATCATTGTATTTTGTTTGTTATATCACTTAGAGACTTTGGCGGTAAGCCCTTTATAAGCACTGTTTTTATTATTATTATTATAATCATTAGTTGCAGGTAGATTCTGATAGATCACAATTTATACATGTACCTCATAACTATAAAGAGTTGCGATTGATTCAAATCAATCGCAATAAGACGGGACCCAGAAATCTACTGGTTCAAAATTTGATCATGAATTCAATCATGTTTTATTAATGATTAAACTGAACAGTCTAAAACCAGAAATATGGACGTTTAGAAGTTAGAGAGCCAGACAAGACCAGGGGGGTGTTTCACAAAGACTAAGATCGACTTTCAGTTGGACTTAACTATGGCAAGCCGTTCATGCCACTGTTTGCTCTCACCGTTGTTGAAGAAAAAAATCTTAAATGTAACTTAAGTTTACAATGTAAGTTACTTCTTTTCTTCAACAATGAACTATCAAAAAATGTAAATTCTGTAGATTTGTGACGTCTCTTGAGAGACCAATGGTGAGAGCAACTAGTGGCATGAACGGCCTGTCATAGTTAAGTCCAACTTAAAGTTGATCTTAGTCTTTGTGAAACAACCCCTAGACCTGGATCTTTGGTTACGATCTACAGCTCTACTAACGTAGTTCTTCCTTGTAATCGTCCAGCTCCGTCTGGTAGGTGTCTTCCATGGTCATGCGTTGATGCTGCTCTGATGATAGCTGCTCCTTGGTGAAGCTAAGCTCGCTCCGCAGAGAGCTCTCGGTGTGGTCAGCATTCACCCGTACTGTGATGATGTCGTCACGGTACTTCATGCACAGATGGGAAAGCTCCTGTACAGAGTATACAACAATCACAAAAACAAGTTTTAATATACAGTCAAACCTGCTTTTACGACCACCTGTCTACAAAGACCACACTTTTTCTTGAAAATGGTTTCTCATTTGAACATTTACTAAAGGAACCTGTACATAAAGACTAAGGACCAACTCGTCCTTGTTTTCACGAAGTGACGGTAGTGAGGAGAATCGTAACGCAAAGTGAATGCAATTTTTTTTCACTACCGTCACTTCGTGAAAACAGCGACGAACTGCCTGTAAAGACCACTTTTCTTGTCTCCCTTTTGTGGTCTTTATAGACAGGTTTCACTGTAGTTACAGTAGGCACTAGGGCAGATCTATACATCATTTATTTCGAATTGTCCGATCCAGCAACAAACAATGAATTCATGCTCATGAAAGTGATGTCATTTTGTTTTCATACATGTATATGACTTAGCCTTGCATTCCATGATACACAAGTGGAAGTATTCTTTTAAAAAGATACAAACTTTTCACAGAATATCTTTATCACTTATTACTGATTCTATCCGGCAAAGTTCACAAACCTGTGGAGATGTTGGCAAGTCGAATGGCTCACTGCTCTGAAGTGACTGATGCAACGACCTTTTGGCACTAAGACTGTCGTTCTCTTTCTGTAATTTCATTACCTGTAAAACAAACAACAAAAAAATATCTCATCATTAAAATATAGATAAAGATCACACACATAATCATGATAACATGCAAAACAGTCAATAACATTTCCAATTTTTATTTCATTTCCATAGTTTCTCAGCAGAAATAGATCTGGAGAACATCATAAATAAATCAAGATACAATCTTCAGATCTGTATATACATGTATAATATCCAATGAGACAACAAAATTGAAAAGTCCTCTGAACAACGTGTGTGTGGATGAAATTGGATTGTAAATATCAATTTTCACAAAAACCAATTTTGATGCCGGCCAAAAGTACTAAGGCTGTGCACAACAGTGTAATGAGGTACCCAAGTACACTCCCAGGCTTACAAGCGAATACTCAAATATCCGGACACCATGTTTTTGTTGTTTTTTTTTATTTATTTTTTTCTTGGATTTTTTTGTTTGTTTTGATTTTTGATTTTATTTTGCCACCACCATACCACTGGTGCAGTATCCCAAGTCCATCGCCGAAAACGCATGCAATTTTACTTTGAGTTGCAGTTGAAGGCCCTGATTTAATAACAATAATAACAGTAAACAATGCTGTTTTAAAAACCAAAGATGGCAGAATAATCCATTTTCCTCCGAGTCCAAACAGAAATTCAGACATTTGGTCCCAGTTTCTGAGTGGTGAGTTTGACAGTGCTTGAGTTGGGAAACATTTTTACCAATGCCAGCGGCCGCCGCTCTCTCTGGCACGGCTAAGCGTCGGCCTGGACAGTGCCAGGTGACCGGGATTTTTTTTTGTTTTTGTTGCGGCCGAATATTCGAGTACGAGAAATCGTACTCGAGTAGTTGTCAACCGTGCGGGTACTCGAGCATTCGACTACTCGTCGCAGCCCTAAAAAGTACAATATAACAAGTAGATTTTACGATACGATACACTCACACCCGAACTCTCCATTTCCACTTTTGACTAACCTCTTGGTAAAGTTGTTCTCTTGACTCAAACAGGATTTGCTGCACAGAGAGAGAGAGAGAGAGAGAGAGAGAGAGAGAGAGAGAGAGAAAAATAAATTACAAAGTGGAATTATTATAAGCTGTTGGCTATGAAATCAGAATTCTGGTTTCAAGTTGCTTTTCCCTTTCTGCATGTGGAAGGAAGAAAAACTAAAACATGAAAGAATGATGAAATCACAAAATACTCATTTTCCTCAATATTCCTCATGGAAGATCAAATAGTATGGGTATGTGATCACATCTGACAAGCAATTGGAGGCTAATTCATGACTTGTGCACTCCTAATTTGAACAGGTCTGAGTAAAAGCATTTAAGATAGTCAAGAAGTTCTAACAGCCTTACATACATTGTAATCACAAAAGGGTTATTCCCTTCCAATAGTTCTCAAGAAGTGGTATGAGTAATGATCTTATTGAGATTATAGTACCTACCCCCCTAAATAAAAATAATAATAAAAGAATAAAAAAATTGAGAAACCATGAAGGTAAAACAATGTCAACCGTTTTAAATTAAAAGAAAAACACACTGAGCCATGAAAGAAGAAATAGGATGAAACTTACCATTTGGGAATGTATCTCATTTTGTGATTTTGAATATTGGTGTCTAAGATTTGATAAGAGTTCCTCTGACTCTCCATTCTTGGTGGTGAGTGTTTTGATCTGAAATGAAAAGATAAATAAAAAATACTTTATCTTTGATGGAATACATACCCGGTATGCATGCCAACATCATACATTGTTGTTGGTGTTTGGTCTAAAAAACAAGTGAAATGCTATGTTTAAAGTTACATCATACCTTTAAAAAATATATTTATTTAAGCTGTTTCCTTAAAGGCTAAGTCCACTCCAAATAATTTGCTGTTTTGGATGCAGAAATCCAAGAGAAACTCTATATGAGGACATTTTATTTTGGGGAAAGAATATTATGTGGTGAACTAATTGTGTACAAAATAGTTCACCACATTAACATAAGAAAATCTTCATAATTTGTATCCAAAATCCACCCCCCCCCCCACTCAAAATGTCAAATGAGTGTTATTATTTGATTACCTGTATCTGTGCATCTTCTGCAGCATTCTTTAAGCTCTCCTCCAACTCTGAACGAATCTTCTGCTCTCTCAATACATTGTCTATCTCCTGCTCAAGTTGCTGAAGATGAAATAAAGAGAAAATAAAAATTTCTGTTCTAGCACCATTCTGCCACGCACATGATATTTCAACAAACCCGCCTTAGAAATCACCGGCATAGAAGAAGAAGTATTGTAGACATTGTATTATTTTATTGCTTTCCTCCATTCCTAGGCAAGTAATCACATTGTATTGTTGAATGCAACGCCATTGATGTTATGTTATTATTATGTTTTATAATCTATATAATTGTGTACATTGTTTGTAACACACCTGTACCAGTGAACAACGAATTTCCATTTTTTATGGACAATAAATCAATTCAATTCAATTCAATTCAATTCAATCTGAACACAAAGACCAACTACCTACTGACATTTTTGCTTGCCTCCTCTCAGTGGTCTTTCTATACAGGTTGGCATGATAGTGAGAGTAATAGAGTACCAAATTGCTAACGTAATTTCCGCTCGTCGTCCAGGTTACTGGTTCCAAACAACAGAGCCTGCACATGAGGTTCACCGTGAAACCATTCAAGAAACGGACTGGAGCAGGGCGAATTCAGTGTTTGGCGTTGGTGTGATCACCACGCAATTGTTCAGCACTAAATAGTTGGGAACCAGCAACCTTGACAACTTTGGCAGTATGACGTCACACTTCGGGTACTCTATACCTGGCTAAGGGTTCAACAATATTCCAAGAATTCAGAGTATTTGGCCTAAAACTGTTCATTAAACATGAATGAAGCAAACCTGCTAATATAAACCATGCTACTCTGTTCAAGCTTATGCGGTCTTTGTATACAGGTATATGTAATGGTAAGAGTGATACCTGTCGAAAGGTTCTTGAATTCTCCAAGGATTAATAGAGGACTTGGTCTGATGACTCTCTTAACTGAAACATGGATTAACTAAACCTGCACTTAAAGACAACCTCCCTAATCCTCAGTTTTGTTATCATCCCTGTGTGGCCTTTATATAAAAGGTTTACAGGGCAGTGAGAGTCATACCTGTCTAAGGATTCTGAATATTTGGTTTTAAGACTCTCTTAAATAGAGACATGGATTAACTAAATCTGCGCATAAAGACCATCTCCCTAATCCTCAAGTTTTGTAACCATTCCTGTGTGGTCTTTATATACAGGTATCTGGATTAGAAAGAGTGATACCTGTCTAAGGGTTCTTGAATTCTCCAAGGATTCTGACTTCTTGGTCTGAAGACTCTCTTAACTGAAACATGGATTAACTAAACCTGCACTTATAGACCACCTCCCTAATCCTCACTTTTGTAATCATCCCTGTGTGGTCGTTA
Organism: Strongylocentrotus droebachiensis; assembly: GCA_035222895.1. NCBI lineage: Eukaryota > Metazoa > Echinodermata > Echinoidea > Camarodonta > Strongylocentrotidae > Strongylocentrotus > Strongylocentrotus droebachiensis. The sequence goes on from JAVYIG010003038.1 coordinate 99,292, forward strand.
TATACAGGTGTCTGGATTAAAGAGTGACACCTGTCTAAGGGTTCTTGAATAATCTAGGGATCCGGACTTCTTGGTCAGAAGGCTTTGATAAATGGAACACAGATTAATTAAGCCTGCACTTAAAGACCGCCTCCCTAATGCTAATTTGTTGTGATCATTCCTGTGTGGTCTTTATATACAGGTGTCTGGATTAGTGAGAGTGTTACCTGTCTAAGGGTTCTTGAATTCTCCAAGGATTCTGAATACTTGGTTTGAAGAGTCTGCAGCTGCTGCTCATAGTTGGTACACAAGTCGCATGGTCTCCCTAGCTTCTCTCGAGCAAACCGAACCTTGACAATCAGAGTAAATAAACATACAATCAATGTTCTTAACTGTTCGTAACATATCACAGATGCTACAAATTATCCCCAAAGACTCCTGGTGCTAAAATGCACATTGTGCATTATCAACCAGATACAATACATATCATAGAAGTAGTAAAGTATTAAACTCACATCAATTGAAATATAAGCATGTAGATTGATTTATATCTAGATGGCCATTTTTGTTGATTACTCAATACAATTGATTGTACAATAAAAGCTCAGGAAGTTTAGTATTTGAAGAGAAATATTGACAAAACACAATCACATACATGGAAATATGTAAACTGGAGTGAAGCTTAAAAAAGCACAGGTGGTGACAGGGCTCAAAATATGGCATTGCAGGGGGTATTCCTCACTTTTCTCAAAATGTATGTTTTTGCTTAAAATCAGACTTTCAAAATGAAAGGACAATATTGCATTATCTGATAAATCGATAGGTATTTGCTTTATATCCTACAAACTATGGTTACCGACATATAATTACCATTAGTTCGCTCAGGTTTAAGTAAAAACTACACATTGTAAACTACATAATAGTGTCACTCAGTTATAACCACTTCTCCTTTTTATATAGTTATCTTTTGTCATTGCCAGGATTTCATGACAAGAACTGACCTCTTCCTGAAGTTTTGTCCATTCCATATCACTGACGACTCTCTTGCCTGCCAGCAGGGAGTAGAGATCAGTCTTGGACCGAGCACTGGCTAAAACACTCTTCATCTCCTCTGATTCAGGGGTTCCTATGAGTGTGACAAATTCAAAAAGATATCAGGTTTTACATTCACTAATTAAGACAAGAGATATGACTGCTTCTTTGTAGTTTTGTCCATTCCGTATCACTGACGACTCTCTTGCCTGCCAGCAGGGAGTAGAGATCAGTCTTGGACCGAGCACTGGCTAAAACACTCTTCATCTCCTCTGATTCAGGGGTTCCTATGAGTGTTGAGCATTACAAAAAGATATCAAGTTTTATATTCACTAATTAAGACAAGAGATATGACTGCTTCTTTGTAGTTTTGTCCATTCCGTATCACTGACGACTCTCTTGTCTGACAGTAGGGAGTAGAGATCAGTCTTGGACCGAGCACTGGCTAGAATAGCTTTTTATCTCCTATGATTCAGGGGTTCCTATTTGTAAACATGAGAAATGTACCATCAAAATGACTGTTAAAGGCCGATTTTGAGTTCTGGTCATGAAACTGCATTTCAAGCAAAAGTGGCTTTGAGAAACTGAATTGTAGCTCATGTCGTAGATGGGTTGTATGGACCTGAAACAAACAAATCTGAGATCATCCGTGAAAATCAAAGTCACTTCAAAGTACAACTCATATTTGCACTTACAGGAGATCAATCTGACAGTCTTTATGAACTTTTTGACAAGTTATATTATTTGCTCAAACTGTTATTGTCTTCTTTCAATCATTCTACAAACTCCTACATCAACCATTCTTGTAAACATTAAGGCTGTCGTGTTCATAACTATAAAAAGACAATATATGAACTATGAAACTATAATATACTGTGATCACCAACCTAATAATAAGAGTAACAGACACTTTTTTGGAAATTTTCCAGCCGATTTTCACCCATATTCAAGCAGGCAGTGCCTAACTTTCAATTTACTACTCAATCAGATTGTTGGTTGCTTACATACATAATTTGGATGCAAATCACCTGCTCTACAGACTGATTCATAAGAAAACAATACTCCAAACATGTGATATTCTGTTGATTAAAAAAGCAGTGAGTTCTGTACCTGAGATAGCTTTTTCCTGTGCCTCCGTCAGACTGATATTCGAACATAGTGATACAGAATCATAACTGGTGCCCAGCATATCAGACGTGTTGTGTCCACTCTGCGCCCCTATCTCCGATATGCTGCCATGCACCGTCGTCTTTGCTCCACCGGACGAATCGGTGGTGTCGAACTGCAAGAGCTCTTCTGGGTCGACGTTGGGGCCGGCAAAGTTGATGGATGGGTGGAGCCTGGAGGGGGTGGAGCTGTTGGGCGTGTCCATGGAGGAGGGGACCAGGAGGGCGTCGTCGCTGTCCTCGATGTCGTCTCTGCTCAGCAGCAAAGACGAGTTGGTTTGTGCGGGGGGTACCTGCTGGGTAGGTTCTTGCTGCATGGGTACAGAACAACAAGCCCTTTTAATTACGGCAAAACTATTGGATTCTCCTTTCAGAGACAACATAGAATAATGACAATCTTGATCTCAAACAAAAGACAGGTTTATTAAGAAGGCATGAATATCCAATGATTGTATTGCCTAATCTAGTTTCTCCAAAACTGACACAACATACAGTATCTATCACATGAGTAGATACAATTATAACTTGTGGTAGCATTAAGTATTGCACTAATAGAATATAAAGGGTTCGACTATATATGACTTCAAAATCATTCAGGAAACATCCGTATCAGTTTTATCGACACCATTAGTTGCATAATGTCCCATCGCTACCTATTTTTCTCGTCAACCCCCCCCCCCCCAACCCTCGAGGATCAAATCAAGATAAAATGAAAGATGATGCCTCCCTCCTCACCTCTGCAGTCTCCTTGGAATGTCTCTTCTCCAGGCTCTCCCGCTTCTCCTGCAGGACCCTGACCTTCTTCTCCTGCTCCTCGCGCTCCTGGTCCTTCTTGAGGACCTCGCCAATCTGTCTCTGCTGCTCCTCCGTCAGGACGCTCTCCATCCTCCTCATGTCCATCATCTGGAGTCTCTGGGATTCCAGGAACTGATCGTTGGCCATCTGCCAAGTCTGCTGAAGCTGAGAGTGGGCTTGTTTCTCTTGCTCTAGAATACTGCACACTGCAGAGAAAATTATTGAAAACATGATCACCATCTATACATCATCTGGAGCCATTGTGATTCTAAGAACTGATCGTTGGCCATCTGCCAAGTCTGCTGAAGCTGAGAGTGGGCTTGTTTCTCTTGCTCTAGAATACTGCACACTGCAGAGAAATTTATTTGAAACATGATCACCATCTATACATCATATGGAGCCACTGGGATTCTAGGAACAGATCGTTGGCCATCTGCCAAGTCTGCTGAAGCTGAGAGTGGGCTTGTTTCTCTTGCTCTAGAATACTGCACACTGCAGAGAAATTTATTTGAAACATGAACACCATCTATACATCATCTGGAGCCATTGTGATTCTGGGAATTGATTGTTGGCCATCTGCCAAGTCTGCTGAAGCTGAGAGTGGGCTTGTTTCTCTTGCTCTAGCATATGGCACACTGCAGAGAAATTTATTTGAAATTTGAGTGCAGTCTAATTCCATATCATGTCTATGTAGTATGAGTGTGCTCAGTTGATATTATTTTTAGGTGATTGCAAACAGCAAAAATATTAAAGGTTCAAATTTAGAGAACCCAATTACCATTAAACCATAACATTTAAACTATGGAGAAGTTGCCTAAATGCAATCATCAAGTTTTACATGGCATATCGTTGGTGTGGTGACAAAACCTCGTATCTCAAAAATCATGAATTTTCAGGAGAGCAAAAAAACTTTCCTGTCTCAACAAATTTAGTGCTGTGACACCGTCCTTTCTTTTTTAAATTGGAATATTTATACAATTTTTAATGTAATTGTTGAAATACAGTAAAATAATTGTTTTTATATTTGAAAGTGAGTTACGAGAATTTTGCGTTTATCTACATTGAGATACGAGTTTTTAGTTTGTATTCAAATTGAGATACGAGTTCTTACTTTCAACTCTGAATGAGTTACGAGGATTTGAATACACTAACTTCGGTACTGTAAGGCCGTGTGTGAGTTACAAGGAAAAGGAATTACGTATCTTATGTTACGAGGTTTTGTCAGTGCAGCTTCAAAGGGGGTTAAAGTTACGAGGTTTAGTTTAAGGGTGTTTGTGTGGAATTTGTGAATAAGCCGAGTTCCATGGATTTATCAGGTGGTGTCGTAGGCCATTAGGTACAAAATTATGCAAAAAAATCAAAATCTCAAAAAATTGAGATACGAGGTTTTGTCACCCCACCGACGATATATCACAAGACTATCATGGCTCTAAGATTATAAATAATTGGTAATCTTACCATCTTTGAGTTCATCTCTCATCTGATCTCCTTCATCCTGCATGACATGTTTCTGTTTACCAAGCACAGCTACGTAAAGCTCTAGGTCTGTCCTGGCGGCTTTCTCCGTCTCTAACACCTTGTTTAAATCCCTGATCTGCATTCAGCAGGGAGAGGGGGGCAATGTGAAGGAAATGAAATGAATTTGGATACAATGTTAGCTTACATGTTATGCATAGCACAGGGAGATAAATAATAATAATAAACTAAACAATTAGATCAATTTATTTAGCGCAGCCACTATATGAATATAACCCACCGCACTGTGATGAAAACTGAACTCATAAAAGTTCTACTTTACAGATGCAGAATACAAAAATAAAATAATGCCTCCGGCTAATTTGTAGCGGAGGCATAACAACTATTCAAAGCTTCTGAAAACAAGTGCTTCTTCAAATTTTCTTATGTCTAGTGGCAGGTTATTCCAAAGCTTTGGAGCGGCGCAACTGAAAGCACAATCTCAAAGAGTTACTTTTGTTTTTATGTAAGGTAGCTTTAGAAGCAGCTTGTTTTATTTTTATAAGAAGAAGTTAATGAGAGGGGCAAGAGTTCTCTGTGTTCTCAACAAGTTTCTTGGTGAAACAGGATATTACAATAGATTTTATGCAGTTCCTAACACTTAGATAAATTTATTATAAGAATGACATGTTGTATCAAAGAGGTTAAAGAGTGGGGCAGTGCTTTTCGTGGAATGAATTCTAGGTGGAAAATAATTTGCGAGATTTCCAATTCTTTTCTTTTCCTGACATGGACATATATCGTAGAAGCAATGTTACACAAAAAGAATTGCTCTTGCATTGCCCTTATATTCCAAATTCGCCAAATACGATGATAAATATATCAACACTTGGACTAAAGGTTATCCCTCCGGCAACACCTTTCTTGGCAGATTCATAGTATTTTTTCAATATCTTAATGAATAACATAGTAAGAATACATTCTTACAATTGTTTTTTAATATGTTTTTAAACCTCCCGTTTAGGTAATTATAAATGTAAACAGTTTCTAGGTGTCACATGAAATGAAAATCTATTTCAGGAGTATGAGAGAGAGATAGAGAGAGGGAGAGGGAGAGCGCAAAAGTTAGAGAGATGGATAAATAGATGGAAATATATTGATTACGCATAGGTGAATTAGTAGCTAGCCGTAAGAGGAAACAAAGATAAATTTTCATAACATTGCACTCATTCACGGCCGGCCTTCCACTCTTACCTTCTCATTCAGAATATCAATGTCATCCTTGGTGACCTCGTAGCCATAGTGATCAAGCGTTGGTACAGCATCACTGTAGTCTTTACTCCCAATAGCTTTCTGTACATATCAAAAGGATGAGTGAGTTAATCAAACGTGACCATGCATATTAAGGAATGAGTTCTATGACAAATCCAAATGTTGTATTTTACTAACTTTATGATACACCTTAAAACACAAATCAGTTTGTTTAAAAAACTGAGATCTTCACAGAAATAACTGCATGAAGTGGACACATAGTAACAATGTATGTGCAATGTAGGTAGTACAATGAATTTGTGACAATGTGAACTTCGGTGGTTGATTGATAGCATGTAGAAAATTTTGTATGCTCCAATATTTGGTTTACGTGATAAAATTGTCTTTGTGCAAGTGCGGACACCATACAGTGCTTTTTGTCTGCGATGCCCAAATGATTGTAACTTTCAGTCATCTTTCCAGCGAAGATTAACAGACAGTGTCTCAGATTTTATGTGATGTTTTATTAAACCAATCTTTACTCAATAAAAGGATAATGTAAGAATTCTTGGAAGATTTTTGTGTCGATTCGGTATATAAAAGAATATTCAAGGCCTGGCTGTTGACTCTCGGGTACTTTCACATCCCGCCATGACCCTTCGGTGCGCCGCCCACCCAGGCTCGCCCGGGGTCATGGCAGGATGTGCACGTCCCTTTGAGCCTATAAAGCAGGCAGGCCTCTTAAAGCAGTCGATATTTGTATAATAGCACATTTTTCTCACGCCCTATGAAAAGACAGATTTGTTTTCTTCAGGGGTGATAGTGAGCACTCCTTTTTTTTTTCTTCCCTCGAACACGCCCCCCTTGAGTAAAAAAAAAGAAGAGGATTCGGGGGGAAAAATGGCATCTAACAACATTTTCCCCTTTTGAGTAAGAAAATTGAGAAAAATTGGGAGGAATAGAGAAAATAAGGGGAAAAATCAGGAAAATAGGGATAAAATCAGGAAAAAATCCACACAAAAAAATAATCAGAAAGCCGATTTAAATTGGGTAATTATCAGGCCTGTTTCTTTGAGGCATCTTTATTGGAATCAGTAGAGATAAACTAGTAAACATGCTAAGCTGTAAAACTATCTGATTTGTATAACATAACCATTCCGTAAGACCGAATGTTCTGACAGTAAATCACTTCTCATTGAAGGTTCTGAAGTTTGTCTACAGAACACATGGCATTTGGTTCTTGAGATACCATAGACTAAAGGAATATAAATACTTATACTGCACGAAAGTGAAACCAATTCACTTCATCATTTAAAGGGATGAACAACATTCAAAATGGAATTGTTTTATAATCAATCAAATTCAAAACAGAGTGCTGGTTAACAACTCTGTATATGTATCTATTTCAAATTGGAATTAATGAAAATTTGATATACTGTAAGTACATGTAATCCTTGCTGAGGTCATGTTATTACATTGGCCATCCTATGATGTCAGTTTGTCACAGGTGAGCAATTTTAACATATATAACTATTTAGTACAGAAGGAAGACAATATTCCTTTGTGTGAAATAAGAATGAATGAACCACTATTCTCCTGATGCCATCGAAACAGATATACTGTCTGTTGAGAGCCAGAAGGGCATTAATTCAATGACTTTTCACATCCGTTTACGACCCTTCTTTTTCTTTGCACACCATAAGATTGTGTCCTTTTTAACATTTTGCTAGCAATATTTGATATCGTTTTTTTTTTTTTTTTTTTTTTTTTGATACCGCTTTGATGTTTTGATGTAAACATTTATTAATTTTTCTTCTCCAATTAGCAATGTTTTCTTTATATATATAAATATATGTTTTTTAATGTTTTTTTTTTTATATGATTGTATGTTTGATGTAAACTTGCATTTTTAGTCTTTGGACTTTTTGACAAGTCGTGAATAAAACCTCATTTGAATCTAATATTTAAAAAATAATGATTTCACATTTAGAGATCATTAAAAAAAAAATTGTATGTCTAAAACAGTGTGGATTGTCAATCAAACTCTCTTCCTTACCTTGAGCCTTGCGTGTAGACGTCTGTTGTCACTCCCAACATCTGATAACTTTTGTTTGAGACTCTCTATCTCTCGCTCCAGGGGAACTACAACAGCTCGAAGCATCTCTGAATCTTTCTGTGCCTGAAGTGAAACAAAGATATAACAATGTTTTCTCACAATTCATGTTGTGCCTATACTGGAAAAAACTTGATAATAATAATAATAAATAATACATTTATATAGTGCAGCTTTTATACAAAATATATTCAGCTGCGCTGGTTAAGAGCTCCTTTTTTACTAAATTCTACAAAATAAGATCTCTCAATTGAACAAATACGATTTTAATTTGGATTTGAAGACATTGAGAGATGGAGTGCTTCGTATTTCTATTGGCAATGAGTTCTTACTTTATAGTTCAATGTAAGTTAAAACAGGGATATGCTAAATATTTGTTGACATTTTTGTTTGTATTTTGAATACATAAATGCTAGTTGGAATCTTCCATTGGTCATGTGAATTATTGCTGACCAAAACTTACCTTCACATACATGTAATCATCTGAACTGAAGCAAGCAGAATTTTATACTAAATTTTCTGAAATCACATATGATTGTAATAAGCGCTATATAAAAACTGAGTATTATTATTATTATTATTATTTCATTTAGTTATAAGTCCTATGACCGACCGAGCAGAGTAGAGGGGGGTGTTTGGTGAGGGAGGGGTGATTAAGAGAGGATGATACCTAGCTTAAGCATACCAGTACTCAATTCTATATTGTCTTATGCTCGCTGAGAGAGATTGGGGTCAATAAGTAGAGGGGTATGTGAGAGAGAAAGCGAGAGGGGGGGGGGGGGGCCTTCGTGAAAACCCTGTGATAGGAGATAAGTAAATAAGGGGTGTAATCTGGGGGAGGGGTGTAAATAGAATATAATACTGTTCTTTAAGCATACTCTGTTCAAGATTGTCCAGTGCCGATGGAGAGATTGGGGTCTATGATTGGGGGGGGGGGGGGGGGGGGGCGTGAAAAATTGTCTGCGGTAGGAGATAATTATGCAAGGGGTGTATGATGGAGAGGGGGGGGGGGGCACGAATAAAGAATGATACCATACCTTGAGCATACTCTGTTCCAGATTGTCTTTTGCTGATGGGGAGACTGGAGTCGGTGGTAGAGAAGGCTTTTCCTCCCTGGTAGGAGATGGACTGGTGGTGGCGCTGGTCAAGTTGCGGAATGATTTTGTCATACTCGTCAGAAGGCCAGTACTGCCTGAAGACGTCATCGTTCTTAAACATAATGACATTTTAGAAAATGATGAATATATATATCTCTAATTTAAAAAGAAAAAAAGATAAGTAACTGAAAATGAAATAAAGTAGGAAAGAAATAAAATTCTTACTTCCAGATGTATTCAATACAAATTTCAGTAAAATCATGACAGTTTCTTCTCCATTCATGTTCATTCAAATGTGAAATTTGTATAAAATCAATCTGAAGGATACAACTTAACTAGAAAAGGTGTCTAATTGATAGTTTTAACAAATACAAACATTGACTGCTGGTTGGTAAATTTTTCAAACATTGCGTGAACCACGGTAGAATCATGCAAGAGAAAAGTTTTAAAAAAGAAGCATTTTTTCCATTTTGAACTTCTTTAAAACCTTTTACCTTCAAAAACATGTATCTCCTATAATGTTGTTTTTGTTTCCTTCTAAATTAATTGACTTACTTCTCCCCGGCTGGATACTGGCTGAGTTCTTGAAGCTCCTGTGTGAGTTTGTCATTGAGTGCCAGGAGTTTGTCTCGTTCCATAAGGTACGTCATTGCAGTCTCCTCTGCAGTTATTGCTGCAGTGTCTACAGGGTGCATAACAAAAAATTTAAAAAAATAAAACGGTCTACCACTTCAGTATTATCCTCTTTCAGTAATTTCATATTTTTTTTTAGTGTCACCAAATGGATTTATAAAGTTATCAACCAAAACCACATTTGAATTATCAGCAATAAGATATTATTTACTATCCTTACTCATCTTTTCAGAGATGGCTTCGGGCACTCTGCATGTGAGCATGACAATCATTATTTTTTTCTCAGATTTGTACCACTGATCTACAGGTAACTGTTGAATTTAATTTCCAGAAGAGTGCAGATTAAATTTCCAGAAAAAATGCATTAAAGCACATGACGTTGAAAAATACGATTTAAATATTTACAATAGGAATTGCCTTATCAAATGGGGAGGGGAGCAATATTAATATTCTTATGAAATGATTCTTCTTTAAATTTTTGTCTCCAAAAGCCAGAAGCATCCCCCTGGCTCTCAGTATGCACAATGCTCTTTGTTGTCAATAGAAATGTTTTTGACCTGCATTTGTGTTTGTTTCGAAAAAAAAAAGTTCCAATATTGTTCATGTCAGGAACAGTGTAAACAAATAAATGTCTGCGTTTCATACATGTAAGTGTTGCCATAACTGCGATTTTTTTTCAATTTGATATTTTACTACTTCATTGTTTTTAATCAGAGGCTCATTGCTACCTGTACATGTACCTTGTATTTTTTTCACTGGTCATTAAACAAACAGTTTTCATGTAACAACATTTTTGTCTAGACATTCTAACTAAAACTTCCTCACTCGTGCGTGTTTTCCAAATGAAATCACTTTCACATGCCGGAGCAAAACAAATTTGAAATGGGCACATGTAGAAGTGAAATAGAAATGATTTCTGTAAAGGAAAGACTAGATTAGTCTGATTAGGTTTGGAGATAAAGAACGATTCCATCCTGATTTCCTGTGATCTCAGAGACCTAATCTCTGCTTAGTCATTCCACCTGATGTGCTATTTTAGGAATGACATCTAGTCTAATAATGTGTGATACATACAACACATTTCTTACATTATCCAGCATTGCAAGGAACCTTCATGTACAACATATTGTACTGCCTGTATAGGCATACAGGGATGTTTACAAACCAATTTAAGAAAATAATTCACAGTAAACAAAAAATACATATTATTGGCATATACATGTACAAAAATGTACATGTATCAACTATTAAATGTTATGCCTTCCACAGAAAGAAATCTCCAAAATGCAGTATTATTTAGTCATTTAGTCATCTACATGTAGACATCTATAAAGTGAAGTTTTGTAGAAATAGACAACACTAAAATCACCAGGGGGGGGGGGGGGGGGGGGGGGGCGTTTCATGAAACAATTAGTCGGTGGTTTTCACCGACTAATATCATTTTCACTGACAATTTCACTGACAAATTTGACCAATAAGAGGCCTGGAAAATAGTCGGTGACAATGAAAATGATATTAGTCGGTGAAAACCACTGACTAATTGTTTCATGAAACGCCCCCCCCCCCCCCAGTTCTGTTCTTATGAGCATCTTTGAGAAATGTTTGCAACATGCAACATAATTAACATGGACAGACATGATATATAAATCTCCAAACATAATGAAGTCAAACTCAAAGATTTTCATTGAAAATTAAAAAAATTAAAAAGAGAAGAAGAATATAACCAAACCGAAAGACAGAAGTTTGAACTGAATACCCAAATTGGCTAAGTATTTTATCTAAGCCGAAGACTAAGTAAAATATTCATATTTCAAATCTACATGTAAGTATTGAATTGAATTACGGGCCCAGGATCTTAGAAGAAAGTGCATGTTGGATTTTAAAGAAATGGACAAAACTTACGAGTAACAATTTGTTGGAGTGATGCAACCTCATCAGTCCATTTTTGCTTGATCTCCGCTATTTCTTCATCTTTGCCACTCTCGATGACAGATGCAGCTGTATTTAGACCAGCCAATTCTTCGCTCAATCTATCCTTCTCCTCTCTGATGTTATCCACCTCTTGGATCAATTCCTCTGAGGAAAGTTAAGAAAAAAATGCAAAGATACATTATTTGGTCTTGACATTTTAATATTTCTTTGTCGTTTAAGGTTGGGAGGGGGGAGGGGAGGGGTATAAATAATGTTGCTAATTACAAATTTGATCTTCATTTCAAACAGGAGCTACTTTCTACAAACAAGTCAACAAATGGTTGAGCATCAAATTAGCATTATAACTCTTCATAGCGATTAGAGACTTTGGTGGAAAGCGCTTTATAAGTACCGTTTTTGTTATTATTATTATTATTCATTAAATGCCATTTCAGTCATTATTAGCACTCACATGTTTTAAATTGATGACCATTTACACAGTTCACGTATGCTTTCAAGTGTTGATGCAGTTTTGTTTGCTGATTTATATGTATCCATAATTTTTCATCTGACATCCTAGTTTTTCTAATTTTTCATTATTTTTACAATTTTCTGTTTTTTTTTGTTTTAATATTAAAAAAAAATCAATATTATATTTGGTTTTCACAGAAATTAAATAATGGGAATCGCTTCTTGTTTGAAGGTAGATTTCTAAAGTTCTGCCAACTTACGTTCTCTGGTCAAGTATAGCTCTTTGAACTTTGCTCTCTTTTGAGCGAAGTCTTCCTCTTGAAGTTTCTTTTCTTGCAGGACTGCCTGCAGGGTGGACTCCAGATCCCCTACCCTCTGCTGGACATTGAGCACTTCTCCTGTTGATAGGGTCAAAGGTTAAAGGTGAAACGTTAAGTATCATTTTTTACACAGTCATGAAAGCAGATGAATTAATCTGTATTAGAATGCAAGACAACTATTCACAAAGTTTTTGATAGGTTATGATAGGTTACCTGTCACAAGGAAATATAATCATTAGAATTTCAAAATTATAGTTTCTATTGTCATAAGAATTTTGAATTACTCACTATACAATCCTGCTTTCCATAACTTTTGTGCTGAATTTTCAAGTTCATAGAAATGTTTAAAGATGTAGTAATGCGAGTCAAATATATATTTTTTTCTTCTCAAACGTGATTTTTGGCTATACATGTACATGTACCTGTATCTGTAATGTGTATCTCCATCAGTTCAGTCTCTTTAATTACCTACATACATGTACATGTACAAGTACCACGTCCATGAGAATTTTGGCTTATAACACACACAAAATCGCTTCTCAATGGTTGACATTGAAATAAACTAGATGGAATTGTGACTGCGCGCAGTCAAAAATGATGCCTCCGCCATAAAGCAATTTTTAAAATTCAAGTTTGATTGTAATTCATCTGTCGGTTTTAATGATAATGCACTCACAAGTTATTTATAGGCATATATAATGAGCCCCATGACCTTTGACCTGATGACCCTACAATCTAATCAGTTCATTGGCTCTGCAAGATACTTATACATGTCTTGAGTTTGATAGTAATCTGTCTATTGGTTCTCATGATAAAGCGATCACAAGCTATTTGTGCATACATAATGTGACCTTTGACCTAGTGACCCCAAAATCTAATCACTTCATTGGCTCTGCAAGATACATACATGACCCAAGTTTGGCAGGAATCCATCGATCGGTTCTTGAGATAACGCGATCACAAGCTATTTTTGAAAACATAATGAGCCCTGTGACCTTTGACCTTCAACCTCGTGACCCCAAAATTCAATCAGCTCATTGGCACTGTAAGATACATACATGACCTGAGTTTGGTAGGAATCCATTTAACCGGTTCTTGAGATAACAAACTCATGTACAGTGTAGTTCTTCATTTAAAGGAGAACTAACTCCAAATAATAAGTGTACATGTAGGGATTCTGAAGAAAAAAAATGAACTCCTGCCTTTTGATGTACAATAAATCTTACAAACATGTACAAGAGATATAAATGAAGATTTCTTGGCATGATGTAATAAATGCGTTAATATGACCAGTAATACCTTTTGGAATAGCATGGACGCAGCCATTCTCTTGAAAATGTATCATGCACCAAGCTTTAATTGGAAACACTTTTAAATTCAATAACAAAACCTTTACTTTTTAATAAGGGAAAATCATAGCCGAGAAGGTAAAAATTACATTTGGTGGAAAATATATAATCAGGTAACAATTGTAACTCATTTATTTAAAAATACTAAAATATAGCAGTTGAAAAATCTATTTCATTTATGCGAAACCTTCACCCCAGAACAGCACCAACTTATTTATGCAATTAGCGTTCTGGCAATTTGAGTACAAAGGATACATGTAATAGCAGGTGAATGAAATGCTTCAACACCACAAACACCTGGGAAGGAAGCATCCATCAATTTGAATACATTTAGTTGATAAACCACTCCACTCCGCATAGTACGTCATGCAATCAAGAAAATGGCGATGCCCATGTCTTGCTGAGAAACTGTACTTTGTTTTTGCTTTACCCTGGTATGCTATTCTCATACATGTACACTTTGGTGGGGAATCTTGTAAATTGATTGGCAAGAATGCAATAAATCTCTCAAAACAACTTAAGTTATGCTTTGGGGTTAGTTCTCCTTCAAGTTTTTTACCAATGAAGTACGTATGAGAGGCAGGTTCGGAATGAGAAACGGGGAGGGATATTAATCACTTCTAACACTCATTCATTGGATTTCAGAAAGTTATTAAAATGTTGCAAAATATTTGTGAAAGTCTGCCTCTAAGGCTTTAACTATGAGCGTATAGTATACAAACTGACATGTCATGGACTAAGTCAGACTTTTGCTCACATTCACAAGTCTGCAAAGTCACTTGTTGAGGTTCAGGCAATAGCCTGTACACATTCTTATGTCACAATAGGTTTGGTTTTAAGAAAATAATCGTTTACCTTCACTTTGTCGGATGCTAAAATATTTTGGATACAATTCTGTCATTCTGATCTCTATCACCTTGATCAGGCTGTTTGGGGGGCTATCGATCTGGCTCCTTTCTTACCTCTCGCACAAGACTATTGTAGATTGCCCACTCGCCTTTTTACTTTATTGAGGCAGTGACAGTCCCAACTGTACAGACGTACGGTGTGCAAGATTATTTATGTATGTGAGCATGCTTGATCAAGTGAGACTTCCAGGCTGTTTTTGTTCTGCTATCTCACTCCCTGGCTTTGTCTTCTTCTTTTTCTTCTTCCAAGAAAAGTGCTGCTTCAAGGCCTTGAAGATTGCGCACTGTGTGTGTATGTGAGGAGCCTGTGTGAGCCTGCTGGCCAAACTAGAGAGGTTTTTTTCCTCGCATTCACGACAGAGAAAGAAGAGGACAGTCATTACTATCATCATCATCATCCTGTGGGTCCCTTCTAGCGGGGGGTCAGGTCACCTCTTTACTGCTCTCCATCTCGTCCTGTCTGTAGCCATTTCAAGTCTATTGCTCTATCTCTCAATCTGTGCATGCCCAACACAATATTCTTTCCATCGTGTTAAAATCAAGAATGGTTCTCACTTCTCAGGCAAGTAATTGTCCAATTTAGGGAGTGAACGGAGCAATGTAATCAGCCAATCGGCTTGTTAGCTGTCTAGAAACAAGCGAAACTTAAAAGAGATCAGGACAGTCAACCGAGTGCTGACACCGTCACCAATGATTGCTTCTGTCGTGTTCTACTAGGTCTCCCTATCAGGACTTCATGGTATGAAAACTTGCTAATAAACGCGAGATGGAGAACGCGAACTCGCCTACTGAGTCCCAGTAGTAGTCTACAGAGACATATGGTGAGTGAGGTCATTCATGTGCGAGTCTCTTGCAATTTGCACACTTTACATTGTGTGCGGGGTTATCCACAGAATAACCTTGAACTTGTGAGTATTGTTGTGCTTAATTCTAGCGTGTTGAAACCAAGAACGGTTCTCAGCCAAGCAATTGTCCAGTTTAGGGAGTGAACGGACTCAACGGAGCAATGTAATTAGTCAATCTTTTTTGGAGGCTCACACAATGCAGCATGGCACACTCGTTCACAGCACTGGTCACACAACAGTAGGAAAATACTCTACTCAGAGGACTGTAGGCTACTTGCACTGGAAGAAGAAGAAGAAGAATCAGCTTGTTAGCTGTCTAGAAAAATGTGAAACATCGCATCGGCATGCCAGTGCAAGTGGACAGTAGGATATTTTTCTTGTAAACGCGGACTAAATGTGTCCTTAAAAATGAGGATCATCCACATTTTTTCTTTGGCGCTCTGAGGGTTTCGGGTTCACGATCAAAAAATACCCCCAGTTCACCTTCTACTTTCATTGCAGGGAAAAAATACTTAAAAAATTTTGGGGGCTACTTTTAAAGCTTGCTTGCTTGAAAAAAACACTCTTTATTTTGTTTTGCATTGGACTCTAAGCATATTGGGGGGCTCTTTTATGACTTTCGGGGGATCTTTTAAACATTTTGGGGGCTAATGCGCCCCGAGCCCCTGTGTATTTTTCCCCCTGTTTTATGGGTTGTCCATCTTCCCGATAATTTATCGCTCATAACGTGAAAGTCTCTTAACAAAGTCGATGTGAAATGCACATGCACATGAACGGAATCCGTTTTCGCATCACCAACGCAGATCCAGCGCGGATCGGAAATAAGAATCCTGCGCGGACGATCCTTATTTTTGCGGACGCGTCTGTTCTGTTTACGAAGACGATCCTTATACTCGTACCAGCGCCCCTACTGCTCACACTGTTACCAAAAAAAGTAGACTGTGAACTGGGGGTATTTTATTACGCGGAATCCGTTTTTCGCATTGCCAGCGCGCGAATTGAGAGCTCGAAACCCGCAGAGCGCCAAAGAAAAAAATATTTTCGCGCCCCTACTGCTCACGCTGTCACCAAAAAAAGTAGACGGTGAACTGGGGGTATTTTATTACGCGGAATCCGTTTTTCGCATTGCCAGCGCGCGGATTGAGAGCTCGAAACCCGCAGAGCGCCAAAGAAAAAAAAAATCTGCTAATATTTTTGCAGACTATTCTTATTTTCGCGGTCGCAATTTTAGGCGTTTACAAGGATATCCTCGTTTATGCGGACGATCCTCATTCTCGGACCACTGGCACTTGCTGCACACTCGGCTCTCTTTTATTTCAAGCCCAATGCACATCAACATCATCAAGCATAGTCTCCACTCACTCTGAATTAATCTAGGTCTACTAGTAATTAGTAACACACATCTCGTCAATGATAATGTCATGTCATCATGCCCTCACTTCACTAGCACTGGCCACTGCACTGCACTGCACTGGCTGTGTATTGGCATTGCAAGCAGTGACGCCTGTTCTAATGTACTGTACGTAGCTCTGCTGCACTGCTCAGCTCAAGCCAAGGCAAGCTCGGAAACAAGGTCCAAACACGATTGAATTTGATAGGCCATGGTCATCAAACCGACAAACTTCCTCCTAACTCACCTTCAATATCCATGTGGCGAGCTGGAAATGTGTTTTGCTCGTGACTTGACATCACAAGACCCAAGTTGTAAAACTAAATCACGACACAGCCTCCGGATTTCATCTGACGCAGCCCGTATCCATTTCTGTGTGAATTTGATGAAGCTATGTGAGCAGATCAGAGACTAATAACGTTGCGTTGCCAACTTAAATGAAGCTTCTCAACAATAATCTTATATATTGTACTACCCACAAAACATTTAAAATATGTATTTAAAATTTCAAAATATAATTTTTTTCTTATAAAAATATTAATATTGAATATTTTGTTGGATTAAAAAAAAGTTTCTATTCTAAAAATTCATTGATCGACAGCACTGTAATCTTCAAATTGTACCTCATGTGTTTTCTTTAGAATAATTCGTTCGTCTGTTGAATTATTGTGGGGGAGGGGCACGGGCACACTACCCACACACATTTGCAAAACGTGACTAATTTCCTGAGGGAATCTGGCTTATCATCCCTAAAAAAAAATGTCCACTGCTTTGAATATGATTAGTTGTCCCCTGAACTAGGCCTAGCTATATATTGATAATAATATTGATGATGATACTAATGATATCAATAGGCCCAATAATAATAATAATAATAATAACATGTTAATGATAATAATAATAATAATAATGATAATAATAATAACAATGATAATAGTAATAATAATAATGAAAATAATAATATAATAATAATAATAATAACAATAATATTCTGTGTTTACATAATAGTTAGCACTTATAAAGACATATGACCAGGCGGTTATACGCCTATATTATAGTAATGGAAGACCAAAAAATGTGACCTTATATATAGATATATGAGTAAGGTGTTAATCAGCGTCTCCAACCCTTGGGAAACTTGAAATACTTCTCTGTAAAACTATCAAATAGAAGATATACATGTAAGTATCAATACTATATATTTACATGTTTGTTTTTATTAACGTAGGCCTAAATACCATTGGGCGCACGGACCCCTCCCATCAAATCGCACCCAACAACGAACATGAAAATATATATGAAAGAGAGAAAGGTAGCGATAGGGAGAAAATTAAGGGAACATGAAGAACAATCTACAATAATCCATTCCACAGAAATAATCGGGTGGCCTTGATAATCCATCCACAATTGCAGTTTATAGTGTATTGACCGCTACCCCTCCCCCCCCCCCTTTATGATGAAAGTAATAACTCCTCATTGGCTAAACATTTCATTATATAGGGCCTACGAACGCCTTCTCTTTCACTTAAAGGGAGTCAAAAAGAAAAAGAAAATCAGAAAAGTTTACTGGTGACCGCTAGTTTAATAGAACGAAATCGGACAGAAATTAAGAAAGTTATGACATCTTGAAAGTTGTAATCAATATACGTATGGCACTTTTCAAATTGGCCGAATCGGTAATGTCAGTATGTCACTGCATGTGATGTATAGTGCCGGACAACGTACATTGTTCCAATTAACAGTTAGAGCCCCATGCGAGAGGGCACTTGGGGGGGGGGGGGCAGAAATTAATGATGGCCTATCTTTGTACAGGACAAACTAAAGAGTTGTCTGCGGCTATATACTGTACGTTTCAATCCATACACTAACAAATTAATATTGTCAATTTAAGATTCGCATGGCCATACTTAGAGCGAGGAGAGAGATGAAAGAAAAGGAAAAAGTACATGAGATAATCATTTTATCACGAGATAGATTTCTCGAAACGCCTTTCAGAGAGTAGGCCTATATGTGAATTCGTAACGTCGGGACAACGTATACATCTGATGTTGCTAGGCCTAAGAGGTATACATTAAACGATTATCGAGAAATTCTTTAGGGTGATCCAATCAAAATATCACAGATTGTGGTGGTGGTGGTGGTTATTTACCTGACTGCTAGGAAAGCATAAATGCTTGTAAGTAAGCAACCAAAGGGCCGACGGCTTTAGGTCCTCTGCGAGAAAAAAATTAAGCACTGTGTTTTTTATGATCATATTGGTTATAATGTTTTGAAACCATTACTATGATTATAACTTATAAGTAATGATAGCGAAATACTGACAATGAGCTGTTGCTGATGATTACGGTGATGATGTAGTTACTAGTAGTAGTAGTATTTACTTCCGTATAAAAACATAGTAAAAATGCATAAAATAAGGTGGATAGCCCACATTCAGCTTACCTGACATGGGAAAGCTGGTCTTCCGTGGGGTCCGGAACAATTACATAAACAAAACAGAACATAAATACATATATGAACATGATGATGATGATGATGATGATGAAGATGGCGTTTATAACAATATTAATAATAATAAAAACAATAGTAGTAATAACGATAAAAATAATATTGTTTTTATCATTAATAAGTTAGGGCCTAATAACAAAAAGGGCGTCGACGATGATGATAAAAGACATAAGCAATAATGATAAAAACGGTGCTTTAAGCATTTATAACTGAATTCTCTAAGCGCTATAACAAACACAATTCTAAACTATTACATATTAAACAAACCAAAACATTACAAATTAAAATTCACATTACAATAAATATGAAATATGCGTGTGAACAGAGAAAGTTAATCATCAAAAGCAATTTTGAATAAATGTGTCTGAAGACAAGTTTCGAATTGGTTGACAGATGACAGTCCAAATACTTATATTAATGTATGTCACAATTTTTGTTTCTTAATTAATTCCCATTTTTCTATTATACAGTGCGTCCCAGATAAAACGAAACCGAGAATTATCGATGTTTATCATAACTTAATCACAATTATAATTGATAAATGACACATATTTGGAAAGCTTAGATCCTCCTCTTTCATTATTTTGATGCAACTCATAATAATGCCTATTTCACGCATGAGTGATTAAAATCAATTTGAAGAGAGGAAACCGAAAAGTCGTTTGGCGGGTGGTATCTGAATTTCAAAGTGAAAATCACATTTCTAGAAAGTTGGGTTTCTGCCCTTTCATATGACACCTCAATCAGGAAAAATGAGCAAGGAATGACAAAGTTCTGTTTGTTTAAAGTAGCCCTTACATTTTCATAATTTTATATCAAACGAATTCGTTTTCACTGGCTGCCTGCCGTAGCAAAATGCAGAATTGACAAAAGACTTAACTCCGTTTCGTTGACAATCAGCCATGCATGAAGTCTTTCGTCTACAGCTGAAAGAGGAGGATCTAAGCTTTCCAAATATGTGTCATTTATTAATTAAAAATGTGATTAAGTTATGATAAAACATCGATACTTCTCGGTTTCGTTTTTTTCTGGGACGCACTGTACATGTCTTCTCCGCTTGTGTAATTATTAGGGACTTTTAGATTTGCGTGGAATACGTGTGACGTCCATTCACGGCAGTGCCAGTGCATTAAAAGGACGTCGATCGTAGCAATCCACGTTTCGTTGTGCAAATCTAAAAGTCCCTGTTCTCATGTTATTGAGACATGTATTATATTTCAACTTTATTTATTTTTTCTTTGAATATTTTGATGAAAGTATTGTGAATAAAGTGAACTTGAACTTGATGATCCTTCCTAATTTCCCTGGGCCTTTCTCTTTAATTTCTCTTATATTCCAGTTCAGTGACCCAGATGCGTCTTATTTTTTCGTACGCAAGCGAGCCCAGATTCACCGACCTCGGAAACAGAACTTCGATCCTATATTTTTAAATATATAATTACAGTTTTTAATGAAAATCTATTTGAAAAACAATATTATTATCATTTTGTATGTGTTGTGAAATTTTCACGAGCTTTGAACTTGAAGCCAAATTAAATAAGGGAGATTATTTAAAGGTGAATATTTGATGGAATTTTGCTCCTCGATCTCTTCGAACAGGGCCTCGATAGCTGCCGTCAAGCATTCAAAAGCTTTTACGACTTTTCGGGGTTTTAATTGCGCCCTAGCCCCGTGCCTCAAAACTGTTAGGCATTTTTTTTTTAAAGATAAAGGCATTTTCCTCTTTCAATCTGGCCGGGCGGCGTTTTCCGAGGGCGTTTTATTTTTTCGTACCATAGCGAGCCCAGATTGTTGCTTACTTGCTTCCACCATGGACCTATTACGGATGGACATTCATCTTTTTCTTAACGAATTCGTTGTGATTGTCTCCGTCAATGTCGTCTCAATAACATCCCGTACATGTTTCTTCCCTTTGGTCTCATCATGGTCGCCGGCAAAAAGCCGGGACAGAATCAAGATAGTGATTTTACACATGTTAATCTACATGCGCAGAAGATAATTACTAAATCATGGAAAATAGATGTGCAGTTCTGGCTTGTAATCGGAAATTGTTGTTCCGTAAACTGTACATGTATTTTTTTTTGAAAAACATGTTGATATTACCAGATAGAAGTTATTTGGGGATTTTTTGGTTTTGATTTAAAATCCCGTTTCCCCCTATTTCCTCATAATATTCCAGAGTTACAACGCACAGGGCTGATACAGATCATGGCCTTCTAATTGTTTTATAAGGTCGGGTGTGTGCGAAAGTTTGCGAATCGGTAATAATACATTTCATATCACCAACATCGTCTGCTTTTCAACTTTGCTGCTCCCCATTGAGGATGCTTTTATTTAAGACACACTCTTACAGAGCACACCATCCAAAAAAAAACCCAAGAGAGGGAAACTGCTCCTTTGTCCTGGCACGTAGCCAGAGTTCGATGTTTGGGGGGGGGGGGGCACATACATGTAATCGATCGAGGTAAAAAAAGGGGTCTTTTTATGGTCAGTTTTTATTCTTTTCTCTCTTGAAACAAATTATAATCATCGTACAAATTACAATCATCATATGTAACACTCACTGCAAATGTGATGACATTATAAATCAGTATACATTTTTGTCTTACAAACGGCTTCAAAGAAAACTTACATAGTTAGTTCCTATACATCATATTCGACACAAAAATTCATATTTTCAAAGAAAACATATGCAGTTATATAATCCAAAATTTTTGTTTTAACAATGTAGCAACTTATACTTCTTTTATACTGTTGTCCTGAGAAAAAAGTTTTCTCTTTTTGTTAACTCTACCCTACCCGACCTCTCCCTTATCCCCCTCCCCCCCCCCCCCCCCTCTTAACCGGTGGACGACTGGCTCTGGGTTCCAATTGTTTGTCTAATACTCAGGTTTTCCCATTTAGAAAAGTTCAACCGATCTTGGAAATTTTAGGGGGGCACGTGCCCCCCGTGCCCCCCGTGGCTACGCGCTTGCCTTTGTCAATGACCGAAAATGCTTACGCAGTCGTTATTGTTAAAACAGCTGAATGTTCTCATTAAGATGCACATAATCAGAAAGCGGCGACTATGACTGGATCAAAGAAAGAATCACGTTGAATGTCCATCCGTATTAAGTCCATGCTTCCACCTAGTCTTAAAGGTAATACAAAGTTTTGGTATGGGGTCATGATTTTGGTTCAAATGAACATATTGGAAGCATATACGATCCTACAATATTCAGTGATCGTTGTCGCGGTCGAAATCGACTCGAAATTGTAAACACTTTATGTTGAATAGCTCCCTTTCAAGGTCGGATATTAATTAAGCTATAAAACAATGTTCATTGACTAAAATTGACTGATTAGCTATTCTCGTTCGGAAATTATATACCACAACTACATACTCTGAGATTTTCATGGTCGCAGCTACCATTTTACGGCCGTAGGAGCTATTTGAAATTTATCAAAATTTACCGGGAGCACCGGTAAATCTTTATATTCAATTTTTCTCGAAAGCAGAAGTGTTTTAGGGGCTAACATTTCTGGTGTTTTTAATGCATCCAAATATATTAAAATTGTAAAGAATCACTATCCACCCATTTTTCAAAATTTCCCAAAACTTTGTACCTTTAATGGATCATTCATGAGTTCATACTGGAATCTGGGCCCGCGTCTGCTTAAAATTTATTTCAATTTCGTTGGATGTCCTCAAAGATACCATGAAATTTACATGTAGCTCGAATTTCGAAGCGAAGAACGAGAGGACAAAGTGAAATTTTGTTATAAATATTGAATTCACGAGGTTATTCTTATTCAGAAATGCAAGATAGACCTACTCAGCAATCATGACATCGAAAAGATCAAAAAATAGCTCGGAAACAATCAGAGACAGACCGAATTTCTGTTTTACG
This sequence comes from Strongylocentrotus droebachiensis, assembly GCA_035222895.1. Classification (NCBI taxonomy): domain Eukaryota; kingdom Metazoa; phylum Echinodermata; class Echinoidea; order Camarodonta; family Strongylocentrotidae; genus Strongylocentrotus; species Strongylocentrotus droebachiensis. The sequence continues at coordinate 122,405 of JAVYIG010003038.1, forward strand.
TGTGGTTTTGTTCCCAGGAATATTGATGAAAAAAAAGGTATGAAACTGTTTTGTTCTAATTTAATGGGGACAAATATCAGACTCGGCGAAGTTCTAAAGAGGTCAGGAACCAAAACGGGCAATGAACGAACTTGGTACATGAAGAGATGCTGCTCGAAGTGTACGTTGATACAGAACCGTAAGTTTATTTCAATGCAATATTCTATTTGTAAAACCAATATTTTTTTAGGCTAAAAATATGTAACCAGGGCCGGGTAGGCCGCACCCAGCAAAGCATAGTCGAGAGTCGATGCTAATGCGTATTGACCTCTAGCACTGCATACATGCTGTGAGGCAGTGACCTAGAACACTCCAGCAAAGCATAGAGAGTCAATGCCAATGCGTATTGACCTCTAGCATTGCATGCTTGCTGTGAGGCGGGTATTTTTAGACCCATACACAAATACACACACCACACAATATTGCATAGACTGTACACAATCATGTCAATGCAGCTGTAAGTGTAAGCAAAGTTTGACACTAGACTTACAATTTTAATTTTTAAATTATTCTTTTTAACATCTTCTTCTTCTTCTTCTTCTTCTTCCTCCGCTTTTTCGTAAGTTGAAAAAAAATGTATTTTACTGCTATTTAGCCATAATTTAGGTGTCATTAATTGTCACTAAAAAGTACAGATTTTGAGTGAAATCAGTTGAGTTTTGTACAGTGGTGTTTGAAATGTTGAGAATCAAAAGCACAGCTTTTACTACACAGCCAGGATAGTGATGCTCCTATGTGTGCTATTGGGGAGGGTCAGCTTCTCTCTTCAGCAGTTTAGAGACGGAAACCGACTAGGCCTATACTAGACCCTATAGCCTTTTTAGTGTCTGCTCTCAAACTTTGGTGGCACGTCGCGTTCGTGCCACCAAACTTTGGACTAAAAATGTCATTTTGGCAGATTCATATCCGAGCATGATTCTCGGAAATGCTAAATTGCTAAGCGGCCTTTGCTTTGCCTTTAACTTAGTCATGATAATAATAGTATAGACCTAGCTCGAAATGAGCTAGATGTTGCTGGGGTAGCAAAGGTTGGCGAGTCAAAAAAATTTGTGCAGAATTTATAACAGATACTGAGATAAGAGTGCCTCATTTTCTGCTTTATTTTGATATTTTTGTATCATTCTATCAATTTATTTTTCTGTTTTTCTTATGTTATGATTGTTATTCTTTTTTTCTCCATCATTCATCTTCTTTTCTATCTTTGTATTTTCTATTAGACTATTTAGACTACCACTTTCTCTTGCTGTCTTTCAATCCTTATGTTACTGAGTGTTAGTCTTTGTTTTTCCTTCTTTCACTTACAGTATGAAGTTAAGTAAGTTATTCTTTGTTTGTCATTGTAATATTATTTTTTTCTTTTAAATTTTATCTTTCGTCATGTTATTCTTTGTTTTCCATCTATTCCATTCTCTTCTATCTATTCTTTATCATTTTCTCTTTTTCATTTTCTCTTTCTGTCTTTCCTTATGTCATTCTTTTTTTTCCTTCTGTCATCCTTACGTTATTCTTTGTCTCCATCATTTACCACCTTCTCTTTTGTTATTCTTTTTTTTAATAATTCTATCATTTTCTTCCAACCATTCCATTGAGCAGTTCTCTAGCTTAAGACTTAGCCATGTCTAACTTTATACATCTTCTCCATCTCCATCTCTTTTTTTTCTTTTTTTTCTTCTTTTTATTTAATTTTCTTTTTTAAAATTTAAAATCTTTGCTTTACATTATGCTATGAATGCTTTGGAAACTATGCTTGTACAAGGCCTAAGGGCTTTATTTATGTAGTTCCCCATTTCATTTCTAAATTTGTTCATGAATAATTTTGTATCTTTTGTATCAATGTAATTTTTAATCGAGAATGAAATAAATGCGAATTCAATTCAATTCAATTCAATACAGAATGGGACAGAGCAAGGAGAACTATAGAGAGTCTGAATGTACAATGGACAGAAAGAACATCTCATTATCTGCCCACAGTCAGTCAGCCCGCGGAGACACATCACCAGTTAAAAAGTGGCCTCCTGAAGTTCATCAAGGCTTCAAAATACACAAACGCCTTCAAGCTTCTGTTGGGCAAGAAAGCGGTGAGGGAAGTGTGGACCAAAGAAATCGCAAAGACTATCCGAAAAGAAGTCAAAATGATGCGGAAGGAACGCCTCTATCCACCTTGCGCTGTTGGGAAGAAGCTTGATGAAAAGGAATGGAAGCCCATCTTCCGTCACATAAAAAAAATAGCCCCAGTTTTCTTTGCTGTGGTTGTCGCTTCCATGACAAAAAATGAGAGGCAGGCAGACAGGATGTTAAGGTATATCTAATTTTCTACTCCAGGGATTAATTGTGATGTAACTTTAATAGATTCTTGTAATTGTACTTGCTGTGCAGAATAAGGACTAATCAAGTTAATGGAATTAATCTTCAACTTTCAGTATTACATATACTTTATTTTTTATTTTATTTATTTTTTATTTATTTCGGTTTAAAAAGACATATAAATATACATTCATGATTCAAAGGTCCAAGGACCAAAACTGATCATGTTTACAAATTATAGTTGTATCAGTGACAAAGTTGTGTTTGATATGTTTTGAAAAAATTGACCAAACAATCAAATTCCTGACTGTTTAGTTACTATATTAAAGGCAGAATCAAGCGTACAATGTCCAAGCCTTATCAATGATTTATTCCTATTTTTAAAAGTTTACCTCAACATGTTAACAATAATTGCTTGTTGATAATATTAAAAGTGGTTATCTCTTTGGTTACTTTGTATAGAAAGGGCAAGGAACATTTTCACTCTCGGCTAGGAATGATGATCAACCTCCCTCTGGGCAACAAAGGGCATATGAGATATCAGGGTGCAATAGCTGTCGACCTGTGGCATCTTGGTGCGAATGAAGGGGTAAGTACAACAAAACCTGTGTTTAAAGACCGTTTAAGAGGGGAAACAAAAACAAAAGCAGTCTTTATGGTATAGTCTTTACGTACTGGTTCTTTAATGAGAAGAACTGGTCTTTGGGAAAAAATAAGTTTAGTCTTCATAGACAGATGGTCTTCATAAAACAATGTGGATCTATGCCATTTATTCTGACATTTTTGTCAATAATAATTGAACTGAATGAAACTGAGATGTTCAATGTACTAATGGGTGATCTTAACTGCCAATAATGTGTTCTATCGTTAAAAAAAATGATAATATTTGACATAATAGTAAATGGTGTGTTTCTTGAAGAGTTCAACTGTGTTAATGAACGGTAAAGTTTATGTATTTCACAACCACAGTTTTATCAAGGGGAGCGATTAAAGGCATCGTTTAACAATGTTAAATCTGAGATGCATGGCCCTACGTGTTATCAGTGTCTGTGATATGGTGTAATATTGAAGCCCTAACAAAATTGCACTTCAAAATGATCATGAAGTGCCTCAAAAAGTAATAAATCTTTGAGTAACTGGTTTTACCATACCGGTACTCATTTTCCACAATAGACTGTAGTGTTTTAAAAACCGTTAAGAAAACGAAAAAGGAAATTTTGATTTCCATAATTTTGATCATAAATATCTTGATAATCTTGATAATCTCAAGCGATCAGCTTGTAAAAGTCATATGATTCCTGACTGACCTAAAGGTTTACAATTATGATTGCAGCATGAGCTAAATACAGGATTTTGTTTCAGAATCTGAGGCAATGTTAGAGAGTCACTTTAAGTAAGTCATTATGCTTAAAAATTGATTAAAATATGTTATTTACGTGTAGGAAATATTTTCTTTGTAACTTTCATGGTTAAATTAAGTGTACCAGTCACCTGAAAAAATACATCCTGCTATGAACCCTCAGCACGGCATGCCTCAGGGTCATATCAGGATGTAACGTCCCCTTGAGCCTATAGAAACAACTACCCAGGTATGCCTCTCATAGCAGTCAATATATCTTTAGTGTTCACTAACCTTGTAATTAAATTACAATATCTCTTTGTAGCTGATTTCAAATACAGTATAGCGACATGGTACTACTACCCTTTACATCAAGAGCAAAACATGTTTTGGGTTTTGGTGATTGGTACATTTTAAGGTTGATATAAGTTTGTATTTTCTGTGACACAGATTCTGAAGTTTCTGCATCGTCTGGGATTAAGCAAACTAAAGAGGGAGACTCTCCAATTGATCCAAAAGAAGAAGAATCTTGTGACGGAATGGTGTGAAAAAATTGAGGTAACCTATTATAGCCATAACTGCATGCAGACCTTGTGACCCGATTATGACTGGAATTTAGAAGAAGTTACAACTTCTAGACCAACTAGTAAACTGTCCATCTAGAATTTCTCAGCCGGCTTCCTTTTTGTTTGGGGGGAGGGGGGAGGGGGGCTATGCTTCCCATAAAAGGAGTCGGAGGCATTATGTCTTCAGGTTGTCCGTTCGTCCGTCCGTACGTACGTCCCGTTATCGTGATCACGTTATCTCAAGAAACGATTGATAGATTCCTGCCAAACTTGGGTCATGTATGTATTTTGCAGAACCAATGAACTGATTAGATTTTAGGGTCAAAGGTCATGGGGCTCATTATGTACTCAAAAATAGCTTGTGATAGCATCAATAGAACTGATGGACGGATTACCATCAAACTCAAGACATCTACATTTATCTTGCAGAGCCATGTTATAAAAAATAGCTTGTAATCACGATAATCTGAGAACCTGTTGATGGATTACAATCAAACTCAAATTTTAAAAAATTGCTTCTGTTTTGGTTTCTAAAATCGCTCTACGGTAGAGGCATCATTTTTTACTGCGCCCAGTCGAAGATCCATCTAGCTATTTTAATGGAAAAGAAATATATTCAATGATCTTTTTTTGTAGAATGACATCATTTGGGCCTCATGCATGTACACTGTAGCCCATGAAAGAGGAAAAGATGTGGCATTTTCCCTGCTCCAGTGGCAGTTATAATTGAAAACATTCTGGAGGCCTTTTTGAAAATGGTTGGGCATCTTATGAATGAGTCAGACAACCATATTGATCAAATAGTGGGCCCCTTTGTGCATAAAAACAATGATAAATGAATTTTTTTTTCCTCCTAAAAATTTAAACTTTATCTGACTGAGGTCTCTTATGGTTATATGAACATACTAACAGTAATTAGAACAGTGCAGTAAAAGCTGAAAATCTTTTGCACTGGACAGTCAGGGAAATGTTTGTTCTATGGGGATTTGAGATGGACCTGAATGGTTTGTGTAGTAGAGGTGGCATATAAGGCACAATATTACCATATTTCACCTTTTGTCTTATCTCTCCTTACAGAAAGAAAAGAACTGGTCTAATGGTGATACAGGGGACAATCTCCGTAAGTATTGACTTTACCAAATGGATGTACAGTTATACCTTTTTTTCAAAGCACAAACAAAGTCATAAATTCATCTGCTTAGTGTTCCTTCTTAAGCGTTCCCACACCCCTGGGGTGTTCCTCAAGGACCTCTGACATCATTCTAGGACCTCTGCTCTTTTTGTTGTCCACGGGTCTGCTCAGTTAGGTCATCCATGTTCATGATGACGTCATGCAGATAACGTATGTTGACGATACGCAACTGTACATAGTGATAAAGCAAAATGATGCTTCCAGTGGCATTTCTAAACTCAACAATTTTTTTTCTTCTCCAGAACTTACCCTTCTCTCTAACAGTAATAATTATGTTGACGGCACATCGCCTCTCTCATTTGATCTCCTTTTGAAGACCCTGGCTTTTCGCTCATGGTCAGGAAGCGCTATGACAAGTACGAAAGCAATGCGAGAAGCACCCAGCCGAAACCGGGCAGGCAGTCAAGACTGGTCAGCAATGGAGTCGCCGTCAAGAACAGGATCTCATTTCGCGACCTCCAAGAAGAGGCTCCTAAGAAAGCCTGTGAGCTCCCTCTCACCGTCTACCTGCCCAATCAAGGTGATTATGAGGAGCTACGGATGAGGATGCAGGTTAGTGTCAGAAACACTTTTTTTGTTGCTGTTCATGGAAGCCGCTTTAGGATGATAATGATTTTATTTCTCATGCAAAACATAATACGAGAATAATTATATCACAACAAGTATGCAATGAAATGACAAATATAATGGAGAAAGCACGAGAAAAGAGGAACTAACTTGAAGCAGAGCTTGCCGTAGTGTTAGTTCCTCAGATGCTGTTTTACAAAAAACATTAAAAAAAAAAAAAAAAAAAAAAAAGAACTAGTGAAATTTCATCACATCAGTTGTATTTAAAAAAATTGTATCATAATGAGATATTGAGTATGCAGCTACATGCTGTATGTACACATTAAAAAGTACATTGTATTTCCTGGCTTTTTTATGTCGTACTTTACCAGTTACATGTTATCGATCAGGGTACCTTCAGTAATATTATCCCGGTTTCTAAATTCAATTTGATTTGATACATTTCTGTAATTCACAGTAAACTCTTCTTTCCATAAGGCCTAAAATAAAAAAAAGTTGTATTTCCCTTTGCGACCGACCCAAAAATCTGAAAATCTACGGTCGACATTTAATTATTTTTTTTAAACAGTTTTTTAGATTTTTTTTTTATTAAAGAATACAAAAATATGTATTTTGTTTGTTTAATTCGGATATAAATGCATAAAATCAAATTCTCACTCGTCTTCTGCCCTAGTTTCAAAATCCTACTAGCATAAACATGCAAGTAGACCCCGGCCTCGTGTACATGTTTATAGTTTATACCATGCACTGCACCAGCTAGAAAACTGAGAAATATCAGCCAAAAGAGGGCAGGAAAAAAGAAAAAAGAAAGGAAAAAAAAAAAAAATCAAAAAAAAATAAATCAAAAAATGAAAAATATCGGCCCAAAGAGGGCAATACAACAGAAACAAATTTAGGCCTAAGGGAGCGGTCATGCCTGTCACCTGTTTACAGGCAAGCACATGCATATAGTGATGCTCACTTTCTTTGGGGTAACCAGTTAAAACCTGGGTGAAGGGAAGCAATGTGAATAAAATGCTTGTCTCAAGGGCACCTGTGCTGTGCCTTTGCGTTCCCAGCCGAGCGTTTAAACCTATCAACTATATTAACACCTCTACTAGTTTTCATCTTATTGATGTCTACCATAGCTCTTCAATATTATTATTATTTGTTTGTGATGGTGGATGTATTAGTTACCTGACTGCTAAGAAAGCATAAATGCTTGTAAGTAAGCAACCAGACGGCCGACGGCTTTGGGTCCTCTCTGAGGGACCTGGTAATGAGGATTAATGCCTTACCAAAGGGCACTAGCACACCGTCTTGGTTTCGAACACGGGTCACCGGATTAGGAGACCAGTGCTCTACGGACTGAGCTATCGCGCCTCGATGGTGGAAAGGATTTTCTCAGGCACTTTTTTCCCCCTTGAGCTCTGTTGAAGCTTTCCCAACATAACAACACCTGTTTGTATTTTCACTAAATGCAGGTGATGGTGGAAAGGATTCTTCAAGCTAATCTCTCCTTGTTTGCTAATCAGCCTGTGACTGGACACATACCTCACGAGTACTCCTCGCAATGCGCCAAACAAAGTGAATACGTAAGTGCCTCACATATTAGCAAGTCCAAGGTGTTTGCATGGTCATTTGTTGTACTGCACATTGACGAGAATAAGGACAAGTAACCATAAGTTTGAGTTTGAGTTTGAGTTTATTGGTTTCACATTTCACATATATTTCACAAATATAATACAGATAACAAAATATACATAAAAGACATATTGTTTCATAATTCAAAAAATGATTCTAGTAATAAACAAGGTAATCAGACTACAAAGTAACATGTCATCATAATTGTTTGACAACTAATATCAGTTAAAGGAAGCCCAGACAAAAGTACAAACTGTGAAATGTGCAGGAACCTATAGAAAAGCAGAGCTTGTAAAGAACAGGTTCCTGGGAGACTTGAACAAATGACAGGGACAGAAAATGTTTACTGTAGAGAGAAGTACACAATTAAAATGAAGATGGCAGTAATTTGACAAGTAATTGTTTGGAGTTCAATAAAGTACAATACAGAAAAAAGGGGAAAAAAGAAGGAAAAGAAATACACTAAAACGAAGAGAAGTAACAAGCCAATAAATAGCACCTATTTCCACCACATGTTCACATGGGAAGCGTCATTTCCCTTGTTATTCATTCTGATTTACGCTACGTAGCACGGCTGCCAGCATGTTACAATCATGGGGTAATCTAAAATCTAAAGGCAGGAGGCATTATGTTTTTGGGGTGTCTGTCTGTCCGTCGGTCCGTCCGTCCCGTTCTTGTGATCACATTATCTCAAGAACCTATTAATAGATTCCCGTCATACCTAGGTCATGTATGTATCTTGCGGAGCCAGTGAACTGAATAGATTATGGGGTCATAGAGTTAAAGCTCAATGCACACTAGGGCCTACTATGTATGCAAAAATAGCTTGTAATCATACTATCATTAGAACCGATGGATTACCGAAAGTTGCAATACATGCAAAAACAAAATAAACAGAAAAACCTTCATGGTATTTCTTTTTCAGCATTCATTGTTATAATGTCTGTGGTGCAATGCATTAAACTTCCCAAGTAATGAACATAAGCTGATGCAATGGTAACACTACGATAGTGCCATCATCAATGTCATCTAATGCTATGGTCACAAAGGTTTGTAAGAACAATAATTTCGTACGAATCTCCCTGTTTTTCCATTGTCTTCCCGAATTTCTATTGTCTGAAAATCGTTTGTATGGCGTTCGTAGCAGTTCATAATTGCATTGGTGACCGAGGCTTTAATTATTTTTTTGTTCTTCTTCACAGGTTGATCTTGGCATCATTGAGGGTAACCATATTACCTCCGACCAAACCTCAGACCTGCTTCAGCAACTGATGGATCATGCCCCTAAGGGTTATCCTCTGGTACTGTACGGACATGAAGAGATGGTAAAGCACGCCAGTACAGCCCAGGCTTCCTCAACGAAAGGCACCGCCAGGCAGGCATTCATACCGGTACCGCAAGATAGCAACTTGAGATCCCTCTTCATGAGGGTAAGACAAGCAGGATTAAATAGATTATTGATGATGACGATGATGATGGATTATGATTATGATGATGATGATGATGATAATGGTGATACTGATGATGATGATGATGATGATGATGATGATGATGATGATGATGATGATGATGGTGATCGTAGTGATGATGTGATATTGATAATGGCCGATTGTTATGATGATGGAGATGATGGATAATGCAGATGATGATGAATGATGATAATGGTGATAATGGTGATACTGATGATGAGGATGGTGATTATAATGATGCTGAGGGGGATGATGATGAAGCTTGTGAGGGGTATGATGATTGTGATGTTGATGGTGATCATGATAATGCTGATAATAATGAAAATGCTGATGATGATGATAGTAGTGATGATGTGATATTGATAATGACGGATTGTTATGATGATGATGCAGATGATGATGAATAATGATAATGGTGATACTGATCATGAAGATGGTGATTATAAAGATGCTGAGGGGGATGATGATGAAGAAGGTGAGGGGTATCAGGGCTCGAATTTAGCGGTGGCCCGGTGCCAATGGCCACCTGAAACGCTGTCGGGCCACCTGAAATCACCGACTAGATGGCCCGGCTGGCCACCCAAATATTTGGACAGTAATATATAAATTATTTATCAACAACTTGTTTAACCTTTAGATCTACCCGAAACCGAGGCGACATTTATTTTTCCAAGCTTTTCCAAGCGACGCAATCCGATCTATCAAACAAGGAAATGTTTCGTTTCGCATACTAACTTTATAAAAACGATGCACGCCGTCGCGTAGGTACTTAACAAGCCTTCGATTAAGCGGGCGCAGGGCGCAAATTTGCGCTCATAAAACCACCAATTGCGCCCATAATCATCTAAAACTAGACGGCAAGGCGCAAGTTTTTGCCGTGAAAATGCGCCCATAAATTATTAGAACAGACAAAATACACGAATGATTCGTAAAGGGCGCATTTTCACGGAAACACTTGCGCCTTATAAAATCACTAAATACGAAGCTAGTAGAGAGCTCGCGCGGCAAACTGTTCGTGATTCGGGATCGATTGCGAACAGTTTTCCGTGCACGAGCTCTCTACTAGCTTCGTATTTAGTGCTTAATAAGGCGCAAGTGTTTCGTGAAAATGCGCCCTTATATAGGCTAGCGCACTAGACTAGGTACGTACGTTCAGATCATGCGATCGCTAAAATGCTGTGGCGATGGCGCACGCACAGTGTACGTACAAATGTATCGAAGGATCAAGAAAACAAATCGTCAAATTGAGAAATAAACAAGCATTCACATAGTCATTAGAGATCTGTCGAGGTTTGTTTGTAGATCTAGTTTATTATTTCATCTCAAATAGAATTAATAATTCTCTTATTGATAAGTTAAGAACACCTACGATGTTCTCGATCATAGTTACTCTCATTTTGCCAGCAGCCGACCTAGCGTTGTTGTGGCAGAAAGCTAGCCGGTGTGACGGCAGATCTTGTTACCTTGGCGGATCGTGTTCTCGGAACAAAATCTGCCTAGCAGATATCGTGATCAGCAGCGGATATCGTACCCGCTACAACCAAATCTGCCGTTAGTGAACACGGCGGATAATGTGCATTGGCGGATTTTGTTCCTATATAGCTACAGGCAGTGGCGAACCTGGCATACCGCGTCAGGGGGGGGGGGGGGGTTTGGGGGGGAGGGTGTTTTTTTTTCTTTGGGGGGGGGAGGGTTTTCCCCCCTCCCACGGTATTTTGATGTTTGCGATCGCGCGATTTCATGCATACCCGTACCTTACTTATGTTTTGTTGATTTGAAAAGTCTTCATAATTCGAAAAAGATTGTTTTATTGGGAGGGGGGGGGGTTAGGGTTAGGGGTGTGACACCCAAATTTGCTGCCAACTTTTAAGGGTGCGACGTCATCCAAATTTGCCGATTAACAAATGCATAGCATCTACCACCCTCCTTCCCTATCCTAAATGTTAATTATTCCATGGTTTAATTAGGCTCTTATCAAATTAAAAAACCTTTTGAAGTAATCATTACCCCCTATAATATTGAAACATGCAACTAATTTGTTTCTACATCGTGATCGACCTGAAAACAAATACAAAAAAGTAATTAGCCCCCTTTTTGTATCTGTATCCACATATCAGTGATAAAAAATAATCATGCGAGCGCGAGGCATTACGAACTGATTTTTCCCTCAACAGTGACAGGAACTGGGCTTATGAAGCCCTTCAAAATTTCTGTCGGCAAATGCGTCACTCTTTTCCTCTTTCCTTCCCTACTTCTTTCATTTTTTTCTCTCTCTCTCTCTCTCTCTCCTTTTTTCTTTCTCTTTTTCTTTCCTTTCTTTCCCTTTTTTCTTCTTTTCTTTCTTTTTCTTTTTCTTTCCTTTCGTTTCCCTTTTCTCTTTTCTTCTTTTCTTTCTTTTTCTTTTTCCTTCCTTCCTTTCTTTTCCCTTTTCTCTTTTCTTCTTTTCTTTCTCTTTCTTTTTCGTCGGGGGGGGGGGGGGGGGCAATCCGGCCCCTTCCCCCCCATAGGTACGCTAGTGGCTACAGGACATGGTCTGATAATTCTATCGTGAATAACATGGCGGATTGCTAGACTTAAATTGTCTGATTTGTTCGTATTGGACATCGAATCTGTAGGCTATTCCGAAAAGCATCCCCCCTTTATTGCATTGACGCCCACAGGCGACAAAGCCTTGTTGTCTCTCTTTCTTCTTGTCCATTCTTCTTGTCCATCGTTCTAATTTTATGTTAAAACCAGCATAATTGACATTTTGGCATTTTTGTTTTATTTATGCCCGAGTGGGTCTAATGGCCTCTAGAGGCCTATACATAAGACCTCCTCCCCAACTGCTGTTTTAACAGAAATAAATCATAATTTAATTACGTATTTATTTCATTTCATTAAACATTTTTCCTGTGATCCAGTCTCTGTGCTTTTTCATTTTCTTTCTTTTCATTTATAACTAAAATGAAGGCAGATATGGGAAGGGTCATGATTGGTCAGAGCAAATTGACGTGTTTGTTTGGAATCTTTCAAACTTTTGTATTACTGCATTTGTTAGCCAAGAAAACCTTTTAGAATAAAACAACCTGACTCCCATAGTAGCGTTTTAAACATTGGTAAGCCCCCCCCCCCCCCCAAAAAAAAAAAAACCAAACAGATTCCTTTGATTTTATATGATAAATTGCAAGAAATAGAAATTATCAACGGCTTCGATCATTTCTTTAAAAATAGATTTATAAGCTAATAAAACAATATAGACCTAATAAACTTAAATTTGTTTTACCCCTATTTTCAAACTATTCTCGAATCCTTACAGAGTATAATTCAGGTTATTTTGCCACCTTTAGAAGTTGTCCGCATCCAATAGACGAAAAGGATTATATTGTATTTCTTTATCAATTTAAAATTTGCCATTACTGTGCATCCCTTACAGATTTATAACATTTTTTTTTATTCGGTTGTACTGATTACGAAACTTGAATTGTGGGGCCGGGGGGGGGGGGGGGGGGGGGGGGGGGGGATGATCGAGGCTCTTTGCATCATCCCATATCCTCCCTTCATTTTTTTTTTGGGGGGGGGGGGGGGGGAGTGAACTTTAAGGTCACTCTACATGATAGAAAAAACAGATTTTAAATATCATAAACTATTTTCTTAATTGTAATGGGTTTCATCAGTATAGTTATTGTTCAATACTGTAAAGACAGTGTAGGACACGGGCGAGCTGATGTGGATAGCGAATTTTTGGAATCATTGGAATTTTTATTTCAAAATAATTATAGCGCAAATTCCCTCACAGTCATCGTCCTTTCATTAAAACTAACGGTGTAGCGTTTTGGGAAAATAAACCTTGAATTTCTGGTACACCTGCCCTCGCTTTCTATCAGCACAAATAGTGAAGATATAGCAATTCTGATACAGAAAGAGAAAAAGATTTGCGAGCGAGCGAGCAAGCCAAAATAATGAAGTTTTTTTCACAGAAATGTTTTTTCTTCTTTTTCATCCAGCATAATTCTATTGTCAAGGAGGGGTGTACAAATTGGCGATTATGGAGGAGGATTATTGTTTACTTTCCTTCATAAGACACAAAGTGTAATATACATGTTGGTCGCCTTTCTATCACAATGGATTACCATCTTTATCAGAAAGGAACTTGGATTATGATAATAATCGAGAACATACTTTGTGAGCAAGCGAGTGATCTGGAATTTTTTTTAAAACTTCGTCATAGAACGCTTGTTTTTATATCCAGAGATATTTTGTATTCATACATAGATTGACTTTTTGAAATAGTGATAAAAAATATCATCATTGTCTGGAATATACTGTTACAATGAAGATCCTGGTGATAAATACAATGAAAATAAATAGTGCTTGAATGAAATAAGTATAACTAGAGATGATATATTCCTTTCCCTTAACTAAGATATTACCTTTAAATAAACTGATTTGAAGTACGGTGTTAAACCTAGTGTTGGTGCTTAATTTCCCGTACAACACCTCTTAACTAAAACTTGAAGTCACACATTCTTTCACTACACAAGTCCACAACAAACGGGTGCAAACACACTTAAACACATGCCTGTTGTGGAAGGTTATTAATACTACTCGATCAATGGTCGAAGGGGTCCTCCAAGCAATTTTACACAACAATGGAGAAATAGGTTGCTTTAAGATAGGCACTTTGTTTGGCCCTCACTCCATCCATAAAAAGCAAAGAAAACACTAACAGAATCGTACAAGACTCTTTGCAATAAAATCTTTTTATTTCCCAACAATGTCTTTACAATCTTAATCTTTTGAATCTTACAAAAACTGCCTAAGCCATTAAATACAAGTTGTTCACCCCGTGGTTGGGTACTCTGCATACGCTGATAATTACATAATGGATTTTATTCAAAAAAATGGCTGAGGTGATGGAAATCTATTACATTCTTTTTAAACCTTGCACTCAACAAATCCAATCCGTACCTTTGAATTTCAAAGAGAGAGGACTTAGAGCCATAGAAATTAAATTACACATTATACAGGACATGATTAATCACTTCAACTTTCCTTGCCCTAGTATGGCAATCATTGTAAAAATGCTTAACACCTTCTTTTACTTCCCACAAAGTGACAAAAATAAAATAGTGCAGAAGGAAAACACACCAACATTGAAACATTGTTGGTGTTAGATCACAGGCCGATTAATATACTTACTGGCCTGCACAGAATTTGTAGGGACACGAAGGCACAATTATTGATGCGTAAGTACCAAAAATATTTAAAGCAATACTATATTTCATCAGAAATAGTAATTCCTTACATGAAGGAGAGGGCTTTTGAACTTTAAATTTTCAATGAATACTTTCCAGCTGTCTTCAGGATATACAAAATTACATATCAAACAGTATAAGATCAAAGGGTATTTTGTACTTTGCTACACCTTTTGAAATGTTCACCCTTATCGCTTTCTTCTTTTTTACGCTTAGGTGGCTTAATTCCTCTTTTAAGAGAAAACTCTTAATAAGAGCGGCCTCTTGCTCGAACTCGTACTCGCACTCAGCATCCATGGTGGTATACAGTATAGTACTACGGTACACATGCAATTGCAATCGCACGCAGCCTAGCCAGCATGCATGCATGCATGCAGCAAGCGGAGACCGTATACCACTCATAAAAACGATACCTTCAGAATGGAACGATAGCTGCAAAAAGGAACACTATCTGCCAGCCACTCTGCGTGGTGGGTTACAATATCTGCCGGGAGATTTTGTGACGGGAACAATATCTGCCGGCGGATTTTGTTCCGCGAACACGATCCGCCAGTCACACTAAACGCCGTCACACCGGCCAGCTTCCCACGAGTCCGGTCCCGGTAAAATTGCGCGCGCTGCGACTCTCCGAAGCTGCGTTGGTCTTGTTGACAAACTCTAGCCCGCTAGGATCGGGCGACGGACCATTCGTGGTATGATGAGAGTGTGTGTGCGAGGTACGATTTTGGTTACGAGAACACACGTTACGAATTACGCAAATTTTTAGTACGAATATTTGGTCAGTTTTCTTCTTATTTCTTTGGTTATACAACAATTAAAAAGATAATTTCTTCAAATTTGCTCCTACTGCCGAGAGTGTGGCGGAAGGTTTGTGTGTCTATTCATTTGCTCATCAATATTTTTAGTTACTTTAATTAACTCCAGGAAGCTCCAACACCGGCGCCGGTGTTGGAGCTAATTCATGGAGTTACTGTGCAAGTTGATGTTCTTAATCAATCTTTCCTGTTGATCTTGTTAAGATTAAAAAGTTATTAAATTGATCGTAGACCCTATTCACATTATGAAATTAACTACTTTGCACTTATTTAAGTTGTGTAATTAGTTGTCATCTGTTTTTGGAAAATTGCCCCTGGTTCTTAAGAAATTGCCCCTTGCTCTGGTAAATCCCCGCGGGCAAGGGGCAACTTTTAAAAATAAATTGCCCCTTGCTCCTGGCTGCTTAATCTAAGGCTAGTTTCATTATTAAATGCAGCTCATGCTGCTTTTAACACGTATAATTTATGCATTTTTTTATTAAACATTTGCATTATTTAATAACGCATAAAAGTGGGGCCACCTGAAAATCCATTTGGCCACCCAGATCTCCTACCCAAGTGGCCCTGCTGGCCACCTCAAAAAAAAGTTAAGGGCAAGCCCTGGGTATGATGATTGTGATGTTGATGGTGATCATGATAATTGAGATAATGGATTCAACCCAATACAACATGTTAAAGTGGGTGGGTCGGCAGTTTCCATGTGCAGAAGGTCATAATTCGCTGACACCAGACTTGATGGAAATGCCATTAATGAGTGTACAAGTCTGCACACAGCAAACTCATAGTCCACACTACAAATACCTCCTCTTCTCTCGGAGAGTCTATGGGTGGAGAAAATAACGGATAAGTACTTTACCATGTGGGGATAAAGACAGAGCATAAAGTCTGTTGGTTGTGAAACTGAAGGCTAATCCAGGGGATTGGCACATTCCCCATGAGACTCCACTTTTATGTGTCTTTATATAAAGTTGAGTTTCATTGTTACTAGAGTAAGGCAACCTACAATAATGAAAAATGAGATTTGACATTCTATTGTTAATAGCTGACATGGGGAAGGGGGGGGGGGGGTGTGGGTGGTAGAGGTTTTGTATAACAAGAAGAGAGGTTTATATAAAGACCCCAACCTAACCCATGTCCCAGTGCAACCACATGCAGGTACATATGTAAATTTTAAGTTTGAAACTTTCCATGAATTGCAGGACATCATGGCAGACCTGTATGCTCCAACGAGCCCGACGGAGAGAGCCACCCTACGGAATCTGATACATATGTTTGGTTATGACGGCATCAAGGACAAGTACTCTCCTCCCCATAGTCTTGATGACTTCTTACTGGTATGAATTAAGAATATTGAAAGAAAAGAGCCTCAAAAAGGGCTGAAAGTAGCCTAAGATTAATGGTAAATGAATTTTATGCATCTGCAGCGAAGAAGCTGGAGGGAGGCATTATGTTTTCTGGTTTGTCCGTCAGTACGTCCCGTTCTGATTGATGGGATTCCCGCCAAACTTGGGTCATGTATGTATCTTGCTAAGCCAATGAACTGAGTAGATTTTGGGGTCACAAGGTCATAGGTCATAGGGCCCATTGTGAATGTAAAAACAGCGGATTACCATCAAACTCATAACAAGTATGTATCTTGCAGAAACACATTATTATATTGATCACAAAGAAAAACACATGAATTATACTTATATCACAAAATTAATAATCCTTTTTTTCTAAAAACATAATCAACACTTTTTTCCAGAGGTGATACTTGCCCTCCATAATATTTCCTATAAAAAAATGTTGAATTTGTTTGTTTTCTTTTTGAGTATATAAAACATAAGAAGCTAAATTAATTAATAGATTTTTAAAAACTCCATATTTTGAATTTATGTTATCACATTGCTTGCCTACAATTATATCACTGCTCCTTTTTCTTCCAGTTTGTGTGCTGTGCTATGGTTGTTGGTTTTGCCCTTGAGATGCTGGTTAGCAATGAAGATGAAATGAGTGACGGGGAGCCCGAGACTCTCTTGACCAGGGTTTCGGCCGAGGTCGTAAGGAGAGTGTGGCATCAGATGCCCATGAACCAAGTAGCTGACATCGCCCACGCGGAGGTCGGAAGCAATGAGGGATCCGATTACAAATTCTGCTTTTGCAAAGAAGGTATGCACTCTCTCTCTAAAACAAAGATCCAGTTAGTCTCTGTTTGTCACTTTTATCAGAAATTGAAAAAAAAAAATCTAAATTATGTGCTGTATTTTTTGTATCTACATAAACCGTACATGTATTTACACAATTTGAGGTAAACTTTAACTAGATTGTTAAAAAGTAACGTTCTGCAAATTGCAGGAGGCTTTAATTGCTATGAACTAGGCTTGGGCGGTTCCCTTGTTGATGAGAACCGACTTCGGTTCCCACTCTCGGCCTCGGTTCCAAGTGGAATCGACTCCCGCTGGCTGCCAGATACAGTACATACAGCCACAATGCTGTCAAGGCCACACACACACACACCAGGGAGGTGTTTACACACTGTACGTTATGTACTGTGTATGTCGGCTCCACTCAGCAGTGGCACTGATAGCAACATATGATTTTCTGTGATATTTTTTTGGAAAACTTTACTTTGAAAAATGAGTATCAAAAGTATGACTGTATGTGTGACTTGTGTGTGTAAATTGATGTTGTGTTTATATCTGTTTCGTCTCACGATATCTCTACAATTACATGCAAACAATAAAGAAGATCAAAGTGCAGACCATTATAAACAGTTATGAAATGATTTATTTTACTACTTTCAATCAAATCGAGAAAAAAACATGACCACTGCTAATAAAGTAATTAATTATTTAATAACTCATGGCAACTTGGCAACAATGTTAACAAACAAAAACATGTTAGACCCTAGGTCTATTTTAAATTATAAACTTCAACTTAGAATGATGGAATAATCAACTCGTACTTACACTGCTAAAATGTAAGATATGCAGAACAATTATTTCCACTATTACAGTAAACAATCCATTATCAGAGTAAGAAGTCGTCATGTAAAACTAAAGATTCTGATTCCCTGCCTAAAATAAATGAAATATATCCGAAACATGCCTGGCCCGCTGGCTCTCCTCCCAGGGACCTATCTTTATCTAAGAGCTACCATAAGTGTAAACCAGCCCCAGCGCGTGGCACTCCATTCCCATGGTTACTACTAACCACGTGCTTTCTAAACAACAGATAACAGCGCTAGATCGTGGTTTTGGAATAACTAGTCTGCATTTTCAGCCACTATTAGAGATGGCGCTAATGCCACAGCGGGAGGGGACACTTGGCTTGCCTGACTTATTCTTGTTTAAATAACCCCCCCAAAAAAAAAGAAAAAAAAAGAACACAAGACAGAGAGATGTAGATCTACAAAACTTATTCTTGAGACAAAAATAATAACAGAAGGGGAGATGTTGACCTGCCACATTTATTCTTGTGAGGAGAAAAAAAATAACTGAAGGATACAAAAGATAGGGGGTGGGGGGATGTACATGTAAATTGTAGACCTGTCAAACTTATTTTTAAGAAGAAAAAAAACCTGATGAGGAGAATTCAAGGGAGAGAAAGGAGGAGGAAATTGTGAGTTGTGTGAATTTAGTTTATTTGAGGAAGAAAACTAAACGTCTGATGTCTAGGGGAAGGGGCCCAGGTCGAAATTCCATTAGGATCCGATCCTATTGGACCATCAGAAACCATTAGAGCTATTGGTGTCTAACGGTTTCAATAGGGAAAGTGAAATGATGGACCCACAGAAACCATTAGAAAATATCTATTGAACCAACACAAACCCACAGAAAGAAATGCCGATGGACCAACAGAAAGCTTCTATTGGACCAGCATCCACCCATGTCATCTATGGGTTTCTGTTGGTCCATTAGATATTTTCTTCTATGATGGGTTTCTGTTGGTCCATTAGATATTTTCTATGGGTTCCTGTTGGTCCATTAGAGATCTTTCTATGGGTTTCTAATGGTCCCATATTCTGAATTCCCTATTGAAACCAATAGTCCAATGGCTTCTATTGGTAAATCAATAATGATAAATCAAAATCGATTTTAGCAACTGTCCACCAAAAAAAGTATATTCTAATCTCAAATTGCATTAACTTCATCACATAGATCACTTGAAGTGAGTTTAAGAATTTCCTTTATTTTAACTGAAGGCTTGTACTATTCAATATAATAAACATACATGAATTGTTTCTTGGTTAGTAATAATTATAATCAATATATCTATTGCTAAAACGTGAATGAAATTGTAACACGATTAAACAAATAATCTATTGGTCATTAGTTGCCGAAAGAAAATAAAAATCACAAAATTGATGTACATTGTCATAAGTTGCTTAACAAATTATGATAAATGTAGTTTTCTGTGAACACGTAAAAGTAATCATGAATATGCATGAGATAGATTTAGCTGTTGGTTTCTATTGGTTTCTATTGGACCTATTGGTTTCTATTGGTCCTATCGGTTCTATTGGTTTCTATTGGTCTTATTGGTTTATATTGGTCCTATTGGTTTCTATTGGTCCTATTGGTTTCTATTGGTCCTATTGGTTTCTATTGGTACTATATTGGTTTCTATTTCTATTGGTTTCTATGGGTGCTATTGGTTTCTATTGGTTTCTGATGGTTTGAATGGTCTCTATTGGATTCAATTCTATGGGTCCAACAGAAACCATTAGAGACCAATAGAATTTTTCTAATGGTCTCTATTGGTCTCTATGGGATTTTCGACCTGGGGGAGACTAGGGATAGAGAGAGAGAGAGAGAGAGAGTAACACAAAGTCACATAAATCAGTTTGTGCACGAGAGAAAACATGAATCAGGAAGCATGTCCCTGCATGAATCAACTCCTTGATCAGTATCACACACGCTCCAAGAGGAGAGAAAATGGGGCCATAATTGTTCCAACACTCTTGCGCAATTCATCAAAGGTCAAACGTTCAGCTGGGGGGGGGGGGGGCAGTTACAGGCAACACACAGCAGTGCTATACACATCGCATAGCACATACACCTCACTCTGATGCTCAGTACTACGAAGGAGGTACACACACAAATGTGTGTATCAAAACAGCATGCTGCTAGTGCGCCAATCGCTCGCATGCATTCTGCTTTGACAGAGCTGATTTTGTTCATTCTCTGTGCTGTGGAATCGACTCCAGTTCGTTCGGGCAATGTTTTTTGCAAAGTATCTCTTTGATTTGTGGTGCTGTGGAGTCGACTCCAGCGCCAAAGACTCGGTTCTTACCTTGGAACCGAGTCTCCTTTTCTCGGAACCGACGTGCTCGAGTAATCGACTCTCTATAGATTGGAGTCGACTCCTCGGTTCTGGATTTCAGAATCGGTTAGAGTCGGGTACTCGGCTCTCGCTCCCAAGCCTACTATGAACAGGGTTATGTCATTTTCATTTTGTTTTTATTTTACTTATATAGTATACATGTATGTACCGGTAATTATAAAGTACATGTACATGTACATGCACTATTTCATCAAATACATGTATTTGAAATAAGGTCAGATTCAGAGTATAATTATTTAAAGATATTTTTTGTACACTGTATGCCCTTTTAATGTAAAAGAACCATGAGGGAAATTGATTTGCACATATCTGTGAAAAACTGTAGTTTATTATAGGACAAAACCTTATATTATTTAGTCTTTTGTCTCAGCTCCAAATAAGTCCAGGCTAAAAGACATTTTTCCCATCATCTCCCTTCATTGGCAGAAAAGGAAGGCGAACGCATGCTGGAGTGCAGCAACATCAACTGCCCGAATGGGAACTGGTTCCATGAGCTGTGCGTCACTGGTCCACAGGTGGGGGATGACTGGTACTGTAGCCCCACATGTCAATCGTTGCGCGGTGGACAGTACTGCGTGTGTAGGATGAAGACAGAGGAGGAACTGGTCTGGACCTGCGCCAACAAGAGGTGCACACGCGGGAGAAAGTTCCACCATGGCTGCGTGAGATCTACTTTGCCAGCTCCCGAACATATGGACATCCCTAACCGAGGTGAGGGGAGATGTCGGGGAAAGTAGGGGGGGGGGGGGGGGGGGGGGTGGGGGGTTTAGTTTCAAACTAATCATGAGCGGCAGTTCATTTACTTGAACCGTGGTCTAGTGGATAGGTCCCCAGATTGTGGATCACAGTGTATGGGGTTCAGTCACGTCACTAGTATCTATTCACAAGACAGTAATATACATTTGCCACTCTCAACCAGTTTGTTTTGTTTTGTTGATGTTTTTTGTTATTGTTTATTTAAATACCATATATCATTTTGTATGATTTTTATACTAGTTTTCTGTTTCTGGTGGCTGTCCAGACAAACTCTCTACGGTTTTTATACAGCAACCTAAATTCTATTTGGTTTTTTTTACTGTTAATATTGTACTATGTTAATAATAATTATGTAAAAGTAATATTTTGATGTTACTGTTTTTTATTATGGAATTAAATAAATACTGAAATGAAAAGAAAAAAAAACCTGGGGAAGTGATTGCTTGTAGATACCATATGAAAGAAAAAACACGTGACCATTGCGTAATGGGTTTCTGTCTTTACTTCCATCAGTCAATGGTCATATCAAAGAAATTCATCATGTTTGGACGAACCGAATGGATAAATAACTTCTATAGTTTGGGATGCATCTCATGAAATTGCCTCTATACCTCTTTTCACAGATTTGTGTGCAAAAACATTTCATTTGATATGTAAATAATTTACCTTATGAAGAACAATTCAATGTGTTATGGTCAATTGTGAAGATTTGTCTTGTTTACTTGCTTTACAGAAGGAAATATATATACAGTCAAACCTGCTTTAGTGACCACCTGTCTACAAAATGGTTTCTCATTGAAACATGTACTAAAGGAACCTGTCTACAAAGACCACTTTTTGTGTTTCCCTTGGGCGGTCGCTACAGACAGGTTTGACTCTATATATCTATAAACATAATCAAAATAAAATGAAAAACAGATACACAAAAATGGTTAACATAATAGAGTATATACGTTAACAGTTATTTGGTGGAAAACAGAGGATAAATAGTCAAAAAGTAATCAAAAACATTGTCTCTTATCATCCTTCAGGTCAGAAAAAATGGTATTGCTCTGCACAATGTCGGAAGGGTAAGAATGTTGATGAGGACAGGGAGCTGAGGTACCTGGAGGCGGTCACCAGGCGATGTCTCTTCAATGAATGCATGAGGGATGCGGAGAGGGAGGGCGATGGAGAAGCTCTGATGGGGTACTGGAGAATCTACATGCCGGAGCTCTATCAGAGAGGCCATGACACGTTCTTCCTTGTTGCGCAGCGACTTCTTGCGGGTAAAGCGATACTAGCGTTTAAGTGTTTTTGTACCTAAAGGCTGCATAAATTATTCAGAAAATATTTTGTGTTTGCTTACAGTAATGATGAAAATATAATTAAAGTTAACAGATTCATGATTAAAGGGATCGTTTAACGTTGTTAAATTTGAGATGCACGGCCGTACATGTTATCAGTGTCTGTGATATTGTGATAAATTGAAGCCCTAAACAAAATTGTGATTCAAAATGGTCAAGAAGTACGCGTGCCTCAAAAAAGTAAAAACCTTTGAGTGACCGGTTTTACCATACTCGTTTTCCCCAATAGACTGAAGTGTTATGAAAAATGTTTGGCAAACACAAAATTTGATTTCGATTTTCAATCATAAATATCATGATAATCAGACAGGCGATCGGCTTGTAAAATTCATGGGGTTTCTGACTGACCTAAAGGTTTATAATTATCACTGCAGCATTAGCTTAATCAAGGATTTTTTTAAAGGATCTAAGACAAAGTTACCGGATCCCTTTAAGTTGAATTGCGTGAAACACACAAGAACCAGGTTCAAATTTTTAAGCTTCATCATGGACTAAAACGCATCCCAGATGCTAACTGCTCCTTCAGAACTGTCTACAAAGAGTCTGTAAAGATTTCCAACCAACCCCTAACAAATTATCTGGATAAAACCCTTCAGGCATTTTAAAAGATGGTACATGTATTCTCTAAAATCCTCTTGGTGACGAAGGGCTGAATGAGATTGATAAGACATGAACAGCTCCTGCATATGACTCCAGGCTGTTAAAAAGCATACAGTCTTGAGAGAGATGGACAAAAAAAGTACCAAAAAATTGACATTTCCATGAGTTTGTCACATATGTATAAGGTGGAGTGATACTGGAGGAATCCTGATGAAAATGAAAAGATTGGAGGAATAGAATATATTCTTTACTTTATTATTATCCTTATCATGTATTTTTCAACCAGTTGCCTATTGTTATTTTTGTTATCATTGTCATTTATCTACAGGTATATCTGGTTGTTATGAACTTCGCGTCAGGCAGGAAGTGATTCACAATAGGACCATGAACTTTGATGGCGGGGCAGGGAAGAACTTTTCAATGGACCTCCAGATCACGGGTAAAAAACACAAAACAACAACAGCAACAAAACATGTCAAGTAATGTGCGGGTGGGGTAGAAAAGAATTCAGTCTTAAATTTGTTAGTCATTCCTAACAAAACATGAATTCCTCTTAACGGTAAATGTCACTTTTTTTTTAGACTGGAGAAATATCTTCTTTGGTCTTTAATAAAAATACAGAAAATATATTCTTTTACATGGTACGAGTTTGGGGGCAATGAACTCCAAAGCCATTCTATCTATCTATTTCCCAGGACATGTCATGTTATACCAGAAACGGTCTAAGTCACAAATTTTGATGAATGTGTCCTTTGTGAACTTGGCCAAACCATGGGTGAGATGAACAGCGATCCAGAATGAAAGCTCAGTTACATTTCAAAATAGAAAGAGATCATCTCAAAATGCAAATTATGCAACACTGCTTGCAATATGTATCTCAACATTTTAACAATTTGTACATAACAATACATAATAGGTCTACCTTTTCATTTCTTGTTCTTGTTGGAGCAGGATCTAGCAAGCGAAGCAAGGAGGCAGCCGCGTTATTCAAGAAAAAACCAAGAGGAGATGAAGATGATGAGGAGGACACGAGGAAAGCGGCAGGAGACCCCCTCACCAAGAAACGGAAGCTCGACAAGGATCGTGGAACCGGTAATGATGGCGACACCAGTCTTCCCGTACCCAACCGATACGCGCTCTTCAAAGGGGACGTGGCAGAGTTCCAGAAGAAGTTCAGTGACGATGAACTGTTCAAGGAAACTCGAGGACGTTGCATCCCTTCCATGATGAGCAAGTCGTTTGATCAAGACTTTACGAAACATGAGATGGTTGGTATGAAGAAACACCTGTTGACATTGATTAAGGAGTATGATGAGGGGCCCGCATCGGGGAAACGATCAATCAAAAAAGTTAAGCCCAGGAAGGAGGATTTTGAGTCCAGAGATTATGAGGCTGTTTCCAGTGATGATGGAAAGGCGGAAAACCAAAGTGAAGATGAAGAAGAAAAAATTGATGGTGAAAACAGTGAAGGTGAAGAGGAAGATGAAGATGGAGAAGATAAGTCCAGTAATGATGAGGATGAAAATGAGGATGATGATGATGATGATGATGGTGATGATGATGGTGATGATGATGATAATGATGATGATGATGATGGTGATGATGATGATAATGATGATGATGATGGTGATGATGATGATAATGATGATGACGATGAACAAGAAGAAGACGACGATGAACAAGAAGAAGACATGTCTAGTGATGACTCATAGTGGTAAGAGCAAGATGAAGATAAAGAAGATATATTTGGCCATGACGAGGATGGCATTCTACCAATAATAAAGATGATTATGATATAGAGCATGATGATGGGAAGGAGAATGCTGCTACTGCTTTTTGGTGAATGAAGGTTGTGATAATGAGGATGATTATGAGGAGGAGGAGGAGGACGACGACGATGTTGAGTGATAATCTGTAGTGATGATGGGATTATGAAGTAGGATAAAAAGTGGGAGGATGAATATGATAATTCTAGTGATGGTGAGGAAAGTAAAAAAAAACCTAGAATATTCTGATTTTTTTTTTTTTTTGGGTGCTAAAGCCAAATTGAACTCGTTTTATCTTGTGCTGCGATTTGACAGTTCACGTATTGCGTGCGTTGAATGGCTGCATGATAGAGCAGCAAATTTGTATTCACTTTTTGGTACAGATTTACCACATATTGCCAGTTACACTTCCGCTGCAAGTGCGATTTCTTATTTTTGATTGCATACTGTGCTAAAAATTCCTAATTCTTATTTTCAAATGTTGGCAGGTATTTGTTTAGTGATAACTGGTGAAGATAGAAATATGAAGATAAACTACATAAATGGAAAAGTGGTGATGATGATAAGGAAGAGGAGGAAGATAAAACCATGTAATGATGACCACTAAGTGGTGTTTCTTATCGGGTAAAGTTTGCCTGACCTAGCTGTATTCTCTTCATATTCTCAACTTTTGCTTGGATTGAAACTAATACTAAATGAATACACTGATCTAACAGAGCTTTGTGTTGATTTGTAGTGATTTATTGATTCAAAACGTCTTTACAGTCGTAACAAATGAATTATGATTTTTTTATTTTATGATGACTTAGATCGAAAAGATATGTACATATCGTGCATTTTAATGTAAATAAATACAATGACGATAAAATTTCAACATACCTCTGTCATTTTGAATTGATTAAGATTATGGTAGAAACTTAAAATACAATATGAACATCTTTGGATGAATTATTAATGGCTACGGGTATTCTGTGAGAACTGTCAATGTGATTCAAGGTATAATTTTTAAGTATTCTTTATTATTTTTTGTGATTCAAAAGGTTAAAAAGGTAAAGGAAAATTTGATATCCAAGCATTAAAACAAAGTTTACTGGTAAATCCTTTTTTCAAGAAGAAAAGAATAGGTGTTTAACCACTCTATCCTATCTCTTTTTTAAGCTCGTCATTTATTTCATATAACCTGGAATTGGTTCGAGATTAATTCTGTCAATAAATTAGAGTATTCTTCTATTTCAGTCTTGTAAGACTTTGGTCAGCAGTCGAAATGTGTAATGTAGCTGCAAATTAAAAAAAACAACTTTTCCATTTATACACTATTCATATGTTGATAACCTTAAAGGGATAGTTGAGTTCTGTTTTCAGATTGCAAATGCCTTTAAAGTGCATGGTTATTGCTCTTATTCTTATCTATGACATTTCTAGTGCCCTTTTAGACCTAAAATTGCTAAGAAGGTAATTTTAGACCCCAAAATATGTGAAATTTAGCCAATACGATCATACCAATTCAGCTCCACTTTAAAAAAAATCTGGTGACCGTTAATTAATTAATTAATTAATAATAACAATGCATGGGCCGGCTGATTGTGTGTAATATAAACAACACGAAAGAGCCAACATCGGCATTGGCTGAAATACAATGTAAAAGGTGCTATTTTGTTTTTTTCAACGGCTTTCAATGGCTGGTTCAAATTATCTAATAGTTGTGGTGGTATACAAGTATTATAAATATGGATATTTCAGCCGTCTCTGAACCGATTTTGATCAAACAAAGATGATTTTGTCATTTAAATTGTATGTTCTTTCAAATTTGACAGTCAGTTTTTCATTATCTCACAACAAAATTATTTTGTGTAGCGCCCTCTGCAACAGAACTCAACTATCCCTTTAACAATACTACAAGTAATCAAATACATACTGCAGTGTGAAGGGGGAAAAACCATAGAAATTGTCCGTTGATGTAAATTTAAAGCAAACCTCTGCATTGAGCATAATTATGCTATACATTTTAGATTCATATATCTTGTATATATGATATACATGTATGTATATCCATAGAGTGTTTTATGCAGTCCATATTTTTTTTGGTATCAGTTGAAATCACTAGAATTGGATTTGAAGGGAAGTATCCAATCCTTGGAATATTCTGTAGTTTGAATTTTCCTCAGTTTGGTTTATGTTTTGTCTTTAGAAAGTTTCTAATAACCTTCAAAAGAAGGTGTACTTATCAGTGATCAAAATGTGAAATTTTAACAGAATATGTAAATTTCAGCATGAAATAGACACTTTTACACATTCCATCAAGATGAGTTATCAACAAATACACCAATATTGTTACTTTTCCATTTCTTGTGAAAATTATGTTAAGAGCTAACTTGAGGCAAGAGCTCCAATTTTTTGCAAATTTTTGTCCAGTAGGGGACCAGGGGGGTGGGGGTGGGTGGTAGCACAGGGGGCCTGACTACCCCCCTTCCTTGCGGCAAAACCAAATCTGTTATACCTCTTTGCCCAAATTTTCCTTATATATGTAAACATATATATTTATATTATACCTAGTCATACAAACTTGTTGATCTATAATGGGTGGATTTGACTCATTTATGTTTTTTGAAATATTTGTGTAAATATTTGTATATTTGTATAATAAAACTTTGGTATAAGTTCATGAAACTAAAGTGGTATTTGGGAAGCTGTTTTTGCTTGTACAGTAGTGTGTCTTCTACAGATTCGTTTTTTTTTGTGTGTGAAACTTGATTGAATCAATCGCAAGTCTTCCAATCAATCGCAAGTTTGCAGTCCCCTATATCATATATACATAGTTGCGATTGGTATCACTCACAAAAAAGATGCATATTAATCACAACTTTTTATAAGACTGAGCCCTGATGAATATTTATTGTGGGAGCCATCAAGTATTTCAGTTATCTCTTGCGTTTTATTTCAAAGTTGACTTGACCTTTCTGAAGCTATTCATCATGCCCTGGGGGAATACCCTATTAAATTAATTTAAAGTACTTGTACCATAATATTGATCACATATAGCACATTGCCTGGTTTCTTTCAAGTTCTGGCAGCTAGTGAAATGATGACACAAAACAGGCTTTATCCTCTGTGACTGTCGTAGATTCCCATTAAAAGTGTGTAATGCTTTGTAGAATGTGCTTTCACCACTACTCTTGCAATACATTTTCAATCTCAGCACTTGCACTGGGATCATCTTCTGCCAACTTGCATTTCTAGAAAGTTTGGGGCTATTGACAAGGAATGAATTGTGTGGGATTGTTTTGAAATGTGTAGTTACAATTAATAATTATCATAATCATCACAGCCATCTCAACAATTGATATTGTTGCATTATTTTCATCACCGCCAGCATCATTATCACTATCATCTTTATCATCATTTTCATCATCACCATCATAATCATCGCTAGCAACACCAGCAGCATTAAAGGGAACCAAAACCTTCATACTAAGTTACTTTTATTGTAAAGTTTAAAAGATTTGAATAAAATCAGTGAAAATTTGAACAAAATCGGGCAAGGAATAAGAAAATAAGAGCTTTTTGAAATGACTAGTCACTAGAGGGCGGTATTCAATTTGATGAGTTCATCTGTGGACAACTCTCCATGCCTTTTGTACATAAAATTTCACAATTGTTTTCGTTTTCTTCGTATTTATTTGTGTTCTTGATCCGACTTCATAACATGTGAAGTAGAATATCATTTTGCATTCTATATCTTGCTTTCAGGGGAGTAGATTATCTCAATCACAAGAAAGAAGGAAAAACATGAAATTTGATGTACAAAAGGCATGGAGAGTTGTCCACAGATGATGTCATCAAATTGAATACCGCCCTCTAGTGACTAGTCATTTCAAAAAGCTCTAACTTCCTTATTCCCTGCCCGATTTTGTTCAAATTTTCACTGATATTTTTCAAATATCTTAAACTTTACAATAAAAGTAACTTAGTATGAAGTTTTTGGTTCCCTTTAATGTCATATTCTTCCTCTCATCTTCCAGATACCATTTGTCAGTCAAAAAAATGAGATATAGTCTGAAAATTCAGCGATAACTGTAATTTGAGTATAGTGATTTACAAACGCAGTAACCCGGAATGAAAGGCACATACCATTGCATCCAGTGAATCAGTAAACTGTTCACCTTAAAATGTCTACTTGTAAGATAATTATATACATGCATTCGTTATTCAGAAAAAACAGACTTAAAGAGTATACATAACTATCAATATCGGTAACTTGAAAAAAGCTTGAGATTTGTAATTTGATATTTTTTCAGAAATCTATTTGTTTCATTTAATCTGCTAGCTAGATCGCTACGCTCAGGTGCATAATCATATGTCAGCTTATAGTTTATACTACCCCGTCATATCTATGAAATTTCATTTTGAATCTCGTTTCTGAGTAAAAAATTATTACAAACCACTGCAGTGTCTATGGTATTATTTAGATCACCAATAATATAAACGAAATTAGCATAAATTAAATCCTTGTATCGAGAGATCACACCGTACATCCTTTTTTCCTTAATGTCCTTTTGAAACACTTCTTCAGTTTTGTTATACCTTAAGATATATTCGTGGTATTGAGGAGATGGTTACTGCAAATTGTGCAATTGTTTTCATCAGTGATCTTCATCGTCAGAAAAAATAGATATATTTTGGACTGATGTCCGGCAATTCATTTCAATAGTTTAAATTATTTTTCATTTCACTGATAAAACATTTTTTTCCTTTGCTTTCCTTCAGCTGTCCGTTCTAATAGTATTGGTAGTATGTGTTGGTACAAGATGCAAATTATTCTCATATTAATTTACTTGAAATGTGTCCTCCACCATCTTTATGTACCAAATCTTAATTTTAAAGGAAGCTGTCTTTAAAATTTAAAAAAAAATCCATGTAGGATTTTTGAACAGCTGTGCCAAATTTAGTTAGTTCACACTCTATTGCAATGTATTCATTCTATACAGATTTGCATAGGTGTTTGTTATTAAATATAGTATCAATGTTTTTTTAAACATAGATGGAAATGAGTTGAATAAAGCGAAATCTAGCTATCTATCTATCAGGCTATAGTTCATCCAGACGTTGGACAAAGCCCTCCTCATAACATTTCCATTCTCTTCTGTCTCTAGCTATCCTAGTCCGTTCCCATGTATGATGTTATATCATCTCTCCATCTTCTCTTCTGTCTTCCTCTTCTTCTCTCTCCCATCCTTGGTTGCCATTCTGTTAAACGATTTTTCCATCTATTGTCCTGAAGTCTTGCTATATCTCCACTTTGATTCTCTGACTTTCTCCATGATGTCTTTAACCTTTGTTTTCTGGCGTATGACTTCTTTCTCTCCATAGCTCGTTGAGTAGTCACAAGCTTCTGTTCTAGATCCTTTTGTCAATGACCATGTTTCTGATCATAGTTGTTAGAATGCATTGGTTGAACATTCTTCTTCTTAGTGACATGGGTATGTTTTTATAGGTCAACATGTCTGTGCATCTTCCAAAGTTCATCCATAATCATAACTTCTTTTGTGGTGTCTTCCATTTTCCAATTTTGTCCCAGATACTTGTAACTGCCCACTCTCTCTAGCGTTCGACCTTCTATCTCGATGTTTTCATCTGTGTCATAGTCATATATTTAGTTTTATCTTTGTGCATAGTTAAGCCAATAAGTTTGCTCTCCCTGTTGAGACTTGTCAGCTGGTCTTCCAAGTCTTTGATTGGTGTTGAGATCAAGGCCACATCATCAGCGAATCTGAGACCAGTAAGTGTTTCCCTATCAATTTTTACTCCTCCATTTAAATGCGACTTTTTAAATACTTCCTCTATAGTGGCTGTGAATATCTTTGGAGATAATGTGTCTCCTTGTCGGACTCCTCTCTGAATCTTGACCTCCCTTGATACATCATTATCAATGTGAATTCTGGCTACTGCGTTGGTGTAAATATCTTCCAAGATGCTCACATTACCACATACCCTTCTTCAATGTTAATCTTTCGTAGGGCCTCAAACATGTCTGTGTGTTCGATGTAATCGAACGCCTTCTGGTAGTCCACAAATCCGAGGCATAGTTGAAGTTGGTACTCATTTGCCTTCTCAACGAGTTGATTTATAGCTTGTAGGTGGTCTGTTGTTGAGAATCCAGCTCTAAATCCTGCTTGTTCTCTGGGTTGATTTGTGTCCAATATATCTTTGATTCTATTTTTGATTACTTTGGTGAAAATCTTGTACAGATGAGATAGAAGGCTGATTGGGCGATAGTTTTTTTTACATCAGCTTTGTCACCTTTCTTGTATAAAAGAATTATCTTTGCCTCTTTCCAAGTGGTTGGAATCTGTTGCTTTTCCAATATCTGGTTGAATAGTTTCAGTAACTGTATAATTGTCTCCTCCCCTCCTTGTTTGATAATATCACTTGTTATTTCGTCATTTCCCGGTGCCTTGTTGTCCTTCATACTGTTTATTACAGCTTTCTCAACTTCTCTTTGTAGTATTGGCGGTATGTTAGAGTTTCTGGATGAGATATCTCTATGATCCTTCTGTTGTTTTTTCGTTGAACCATAAAGTTCCTGGTAGAAATCAGCGCATATTTCTAGTAGCTCCGATCTCTCAGAAGTTATATTTCCATCTATTTGATTCAATTTGCTCTTTCTTGACTTTTTGCATTCCATCTTTTGTATTGTTTTCGGTCCCCTTCCGCTTTCTAGAGTTTCTAAAATGACTTTAGAATTTTTTCGTCTTTTCCTTCGACGTCGTTTCTTTTTCACCAATTTCACTATTTCTGCACACTCCACTATTTCTGTTGTTGTCTTGGATTCTTTCAATCGTATTTCCTTTCTACTTTAATCTAGTTCCTCTATTTCTTTGTCCTCTTCCGATCTTACTATCTTTCTTTTCTCAGTTGGGGCTACAGATTTGGCTTCTTCTAGCAATGCTGATGTCACCATATCGCATCGCTCATCAATGTCCATATCCTCCCAACTTTAATCCATCAAAGCGGTTGTGAGGCTTTAGTTGGAATTCTTCTTTCTTTTCCTTCATCTTCATGATGTTGATCCGTGTCTTCCTTTTATTTTGAATGAATCTATAAGCCTGGCTAGTTTCTTGTTGGTACTTATATTGACTCTGACCATTCTGTGATCACTTGCAATATCTACATTGGTGATGTCTCCACAGTTCTAGACTATCCCTCGCTAGTATGGAATCTATCTGGTTGTTATCCCCTCGCCTGATACATTAGTCGTTGCTAGGTAGAACAAACATTATGGCTTGCCCTAATATCTAACAAAACGGAATGGGAAAATAAATTGAAAAGGTAAATTTGCGAAATTGGCCAGGAAATTTATGATATTTTTAGCAACGTTTTATACACGTACTAGGCACAACATGTTCAAGGATAAAACAAAATCTTTATTAACAAGGATTTTTCTATATTTTTGCATGACGCGTTTGTTATTTTGTTCAGTGCCCCCCTAGCACAACCTTTTAAACACCCCCAAAGTTATAAATAATCCTATTTAACCTCATCAACATAGACAACACCACATCATCGACTCACATATCACTATCGCTATAATATATATCTATCAAACTATATATCAAATGTTTTATTGTCATGGGAATAAGATTCCATGGTACTGAATAAGAAGGCTAAATAATTAAACCTCCAATCAAACTCATGAAAGGATAATCGTAGAAACAACTACTGCATAACACTAATTGCAACAAATATTTTGTACTTTTATGATACAATGTCTTTATTCGCTTTCTAAAGATTTTGGAAAAATTGTCACCAGAAACCATCAACACCGCAAAGTGAATTCAAGAAATAAATCCTTTTAGGTAGGCCTACCCACTTATATTGTACCACCGGGTGTTGAGTGGTAAATGTAGATTAATGTTTTCGAGAGGATATCGTTGCTGTCTAGGAGCTCGTACCCGCAACCTTCATATGCTCAATCAAGTATTCGAGGTAATCATTTAGGACACCTCTTAGAAGGACGCGGTGTTACTGCTTAGGCCTTAGGTTGAGTGACTAGAGACTCCGGCTTGGTTTTGTGTTGGACCAACTGGAGCTGGAGCGACTCGGATCAACCTCATACCAGGCTTAGCTGCACTTCCCTGACAAAACAAGAGATAAATAACAAAACAAAAATGGTAGATAACATCAAAAAAATAACAAAGATAAAAAGAGAAGTAGAAAATAACCATATGATTGCAATAAAAATAAAACTGCATATTATTCGATCCTGCATAATAAAATATTAATAATACTATAAAAGACCACGACACCTCCACACACAAATGATTGTTTGTGAATATAACAACTTTATATTTTAATTGAGCTAACATATTTTTTATATCAATTAATACCATACAATGACAATCTTCACACATTCAATTTGGGGGCAGCATTTCACTTGACAAACGCCTTTGTTATACAAAACTTCGTTATATATTCGCCCGAAAAATTTATGACAAAAGTGCCATAATCACAAGAACATGGCCGTGTCATTTCAGTTAACATCATAAAAACAAAGATTCTCATACAAGAACACTAATTCACACGAAAGATAACATTTCGAGGCTTATGAATAAGATTAATTAGACTTTAAATTCCCCAATATTTTCCCTCTCTCTTGCACTTTCATTTAACATTGTAATAACAAAGATTGTCATATCGGCACACTAATTCATGCAAAAGATTGCATTTTGAGGCTCATGAATAAGATTAATGAGACTATAAATGTCCAATATTTTTCCCTCTTTCTAGCATCACTCACATATTACAGAGACGTCCCCTAAAAATTATGTTCGTTGCGCGTTTTCTTCGAATCAGAATCGAGCGGTTACACGCATGCGTGTACAAAAATGCTGGGCAGACATACGCTATTATTGCGCTAGAAGAAAAAAAAAGAGATAATTATTGCATAATTAGATAGAGTGTAAACTTAAACTTCATTTACTTCAGTTGTTGAAACTGTACTGGGATTGGTGTTCGAAGCCCTGCTTTCACGAGATCTGCGAACATGTTCTCTGATGGCGTTTCGAACCTGTGGTAATAATAACAAATCACAATAATAGAGACCTTCTGTTTGATTTTATGTTACTAAATCGAAAGCTTCATATTGTGTGCACTGTTAGTCTTGCCTGTTTCGAGGAGTTGCACATATTTAATGTGGACTATCGGACATTCGCAGTTTTGAAGAATTTTTTTTTTTAAATAGGCGGTTGGGAGATCAATATTCGAATATTTATTTTTTATATAGCCTACTTCTAATACCAAATCCACGATGAAATTAACTTGCCTTTATACACTAAACACGAATTACAAGCAGCATATTGTGGGGCGTAAGATTCACATTTTTGCCTGTTGCATCATAGCTATCTTTTCTCTACGATAACGCCCATCTTTACTTCTTTACAGAGCGAATTCGAAATAAAATTGTTTTGAGTGTCTGATGCCAACTATGATTTCATTACATACCTCCGAATTGAGAAAGCAGTAAAGCCATGCGACGAAGAACCCCTGCAAGGAAACAACAGACATAATCTACTTTAGTACGATACATGCACAGCACTAAACTTAGATATGAACGTCTCGTAGTAGTAAAACAAAAATGAAAAATACAAGTAAAAATGTTGAAGGCACATTATGCCCGTGCATGGTTAAAATCAAATTTGAGTACTGATCAGACCATTACATCAAGAAGGCAGAAATTATCTAGGACCTAATGTGCGTTGATTGCCTATGAGGTTTTTGAAAATAACAAACGAAAAATTCTTGTCAGAAGGAAAATTATTGCACACAAACATGGTACGGCACTACAGAAATAAGTAGGATCAAACTTTGGTCTTAAGATATGATATATTCAGTTATTTGGAATTTGAGAGAAATGACGTAACATTTTCAATATGTTATTTTCCCTTATTGTGAAGTGGTATGTTGAATATTTCAAATTATTTGTTTTCACTTCTACAAAGCCTAAGAGCTCAACCTTCTCTTTAAAGAAAATGTAGGATTATCTTCGTTTCATCGGCCCCGCCCTCTCTCTCTTTCTTTTAGTTTCCATTTTGTTTACATTGAAAATTAAAATCATCATGTCACTGACATCATAGTGTTGGATTACAACGCCAGGTTAGCACTGATAATAGAAGATACCTGAAGAGAATTAAGCAGGTTAAAGGTGTATTCCAAAGCCTTGACGTGAGGGAAAACTGCCACTACAGGTGTCAATAGCCAAGCGATACCAAGCAGGGGGAAGAGCAACAAAGTGCTCCGAAGTCCAGCTCTGCAAAGCAGTGACAAAAAGAATTTACACAGTGATTTTTTACAAACATAATTATACAAAAACATTGGAACCCACACGCACCTATCCCAATCTATACACAAGTTTAACAAAATACCCACGCACACAACTATCCAAACCCAAACATACACACACATATCCAAACCCACACACACACAAACACTCCCTCTCTCCCCCTCACTGTCTCTCTCTGTCTCTCACACACACACACACTCTCTCTCTCTCTCTCTCACTCCCTTTCTCTCGCTCTCTCTCATTATGTCTCTCTCTATCTCTCTCCACACCCCATTTATCTTTCCGAGGAATGAGATTCTGTTTTCTATGACGGCTAGGAAAAATAATTCGTACCTGGCATCCTTGTAAATTGTAAAGCGGAATCCTCATTCATTTTCATTTTACTAATGAATTGGTAATGAACAAAATATAATGTATATCGAAACCCCACGACCGATTAGAAATTCATTATTAATAAGTCATACTCCGATAACTCACTAAATTATACTGTAACGTGATACAAAATCGAAATTAAATTGAAATGAATATGCGGGAAAAGTAAGGGTATTATTAGCATGTTGTGTGCATTTGTTGATGCAGCCGTGTGCGTGGACAGGGGCGTTTGTTAGCGTTGAAGATTTTACTTACTTGAAAAGATTTCCCTCGGATACCTCCTTTCTGAAAATGACACTATCGAAAAGAATCAAAGAGTAACCTGTCAAAGGGGCAGCTGTTTAAACAGCTAAAAACCTTAAAAAACAACAATGCTCATAATGCAAATGTATTATATCTTGTTTCTTTTGAAAATCAAAGTACATTTTATAGGACCTTTAAACTATTATTACCACTACAACTTCTTCTTCTACTACTACTACTACTACTACTAGTACTGCTACTACTTCAACTACTACTAATACTACTGCCAATACTACTACTACTACTACTACTACTACTACTACTACTACTACTACTACTACTACTACCACTACTACTACTTCAACTACTACTAATACTACTGCCGGTACTACTACTACTACAACTACTGCTGCCGTACTACTTCTAGTACTGTTACCATCACTTCTGATCATACTACCACTACAATATGTGCCACCACAACTACCATCGCAAATGCAATCTCTATATACGGAATGCACTTGACGTTATTTCATAAAAATAGTGATGAACTAACTGTGGGAAATGTAATAGCGTTTAGTTCACTATAAAGCTAGCAGTACGGAGAGAGAAGGGGGTGTGAGACAAAGAGAGAGAGAGAGAGAGTGTGTGTGTCATTGAGAGCGAGGGAGAAAAAATGAAATAAAAACAAAGTTATAGAACAAAATCGGGAGAAGACCTAAATAAGGATATACCGTGTGAACCAAAAAAAAGTTTACACCTAGAAAATTATTAATTATTTTTAAAGTCATCTATGAACAGTAAGTTATTATACATCATTCTTATGAAAGTAAGTTATTATACATCATTCTTATGAAAGAGTGTTTTATCCCAAATCATTTGGTACCATTTTTGTGTGGTATGTGTTCACGCTTGGTTGAACAGGAGGCATTGTTTGCGAGAGTGCAAAAATCGACTTGCGCCAAAGTGATGCCTACAGTATATGTATTATGTTTGGATTAGCGGAGTGAGAGAATGAAATGAATGTATCAAATGAAATGCATTGCATGTGCATTTTGCATATTTGCATATTTGATATGTGTGGCATGATTAATTTTGTTAGGGATGTTATTTGGATCTGCAAAGACCGAATTAATACCCTAATCCCAATTGTTTTATTCAAAAATCACATAAGCAACTTTGGCGCAAGTCGTTTTTGCACTCTCGCAAACAATGCCTCCTGTTCATCCATGCGTGAACACATACCACACAAAAATGGTACCAAATGATTTGGGATAAAACATTCTTTCATACGATATATAATAATTTACTGTTCATAGATGATTTTTAAAATAATTAGCAATTTTCTAGGTGTAAACTTTTTTTTGACTCACACTGTATAGAGAGAGAAAACAAAAAAGAGAGTGTGTGTGTGTGTGTGTAAGGACGAGTGTATTTGTCTTTGAAGGCGTGCGCGTGTGTAAGTATGAGAGAGAGCGAGGGGAGGAGAGTGAAATGAAGTGTGGAGGAGAGACAACGAAAAGACTTTACATTGAAGTGACACGCAGAAAGAGAGGCCGATAGAAAGATCGAGGGGAAGAATAAAAGAAAACAAGAGTTTGAAATACCTTTTTAATAAAGCTTGATTTGAATTAGAAAGAAGAACACAAAGTAATATGATTGATAACAAAGTAAACCTATAGAGCACATGAAAGACTGAAATAAAGAATTGTATATAGAGACAGAGAGTGGAGGGGGGGGGGGGGTAATAGAAAAGAAAGTATTGATATGTTAGTCAGACCACCAAACTGATTCCGACTCCAACCGACCGATTCTTGGCCGGTGTGGGGTAAGGAAACTATTTTTCCCGGTGTCGGACAAGTTGGTGTGGGTGGGATATCAATTAGAGATATACCATTTATCGCATCAATACGTCGCCTGCAGTCAGGCACTTCGTTAAACGAAAACATAAACACATGCCAGTTTGATACCATGGTGATAAGCGCCTCACATCATTTCAGCGGACTGCATCTATTAAACTCATGTATTTTTCTCTCATTTTCCTCATGCTCTTATTGAGCATTTCGCAAATTAAACGTACCAAGAAAACAGCGTTTTTAAAGCAGAGCGAGCTAAATCACCTTCATCTTGAGTCATTCCTGGGTTCTTCTGTTTTGATTTTCAATTGTATGCGTTAAATGAGCAGATTATTAGAAGGAAACTTCCAAATGAAGTCCAACGAGTTCAGTCTGTGAAAAAGGGAGAAAAACACTAGTGACTTACACATTTTGAGAGGAAAGGAGATGACCTCACTTGACTCTAATGGTTCAAGATTTGTCTCAATATACTTCAAAAGTCTTTAACTCTATTGACAATATCGATCTAAGATTGGGATTTGTGAAAGATAATCATCATCATGTTTGATTTACCTTTGAGTGGACTAAGGATATTCCTTGCCTTGTGTGGGGTTTTTTCTCTGGTGAGTAAATGAAAAAAATAATCATTTTATCTCTTCAAAAACTAAAATTCAGATGGTTTGTTGGCAATCCAAAGAATGTCATTCCTTGAAACAGAAATGACTGAACATAGAGTATTTCATGTTAAACATGTGTTAAATTTGATTACTTTCTGTAATGAATAATCGTTAAATGCATTTTTTAAATATTGTATTTTGTAAGGAATTTAAATCCCTATTGATTTTGTATATCCTTATTCACGAGTTTTGTCATAGTAAAACATTTAACTATTTCTATTCTACTGTTCTTTTAAATTATCCCACATATCGTAATCCTGTCAGTGGTATTATTCTTTCCTCAAAAATCCCTCATATGGGGCCGATTAGAAGAATTGAGAAGGACATATAATAGAAAGGAAAAGAATGGACGAGATGATGATGGAATGGAGCTTTATACAACACTTACACGAAACTATATTTGGTTTATATGTTCGGGTGTTATGTGTACAACATTATGAGGTATCATAAGACACTGATGTCTGGACATACTGTTGTGCCACGAGCACTTCTGTACAATGCTACTGGTTTCGACGCAACTCTCAAAAAGTTCTAGACTAGAGTAATATATGCCTAAGAAACTAACAATCGTACTTTGCAAAGATATGTTGATTGATGTTACTGCGGTATGTGAATAGTTCATTGAGACATAGGTTAGTCCATTTGTATAAGATGGTTTGAAATTGTCTTTTTTCCTGATAAAGTGCAGTGTTGTATTCTATCGCTAATTCAGAGAAGATCAAATTTCATATAGATCAGTTTTGCACTAGGATTTCTAGTTGCCGAGGGTGCTCCTCAAACTACATAATGGTATTTCAGTTATGTTGTATATTTTCGTTATGGGACACAAATTAGTTATCACTGTTAAACCTAGCTCATGTTAACATAATGTGACTACTAGTATTATATTTGTTCACAATATTTTCAAAACTTTCTATCACTGAAGAAGGTACATGTCTGACGAAACTTTGCTTGTTTCAAAGTACATTACATTTAAAATGATTTTAGATAATACACAATTATTATTCATATCATTCAAAGTAAGATGTTTTCGATCGAAGAAAGGGCGCATTCTGTTGGTTGGAGGGAAAAAATTGATATAGTACATTCCATCAAGAAAACATATATTTCTGCTAAAGAAAAATCTGATTGGTTAGAAGAATGGCAGAGGAGATTTCTTTTGTTATGAAATGGTGCAAACCATTCATGCGGAGTAATGATACACTGTCGACCGGGTTTAGATTATGCAATAAACCATACATCGATTAGTGATTCAGATCATTTTATATGTACAGCCATAACCATTAAAGATAATGATTATACCATGGTAAATATCTATGGTCATATGGTCTTGTTTAGGTGATGGCAATTTTGGTCAGGGCAAAGGTCGTGTTAAGAGCTAGTCGGCGTAAAAATGGTGAGGTCGGCGTAAAGGTTGGGGTCGTGATCGTCTTGTAGGGGGGGGGGGGGTAGATTGTGACGGGTAGCCGGAATGAGTGAGGGTAGGCCTCGGACAATACAGATGACAATGGCAGCCTGAGGAGTAGAGTTGGTGCTCTTTATTCTGTAAAGGACACACCGCTATAAGCGGGGTGGAAACGGGGTCAAGTAATGATAAACAGTTATCAATTACAAAAATAAACAACAACACATCTTTCAGAATTATGACAAAAATAGGTAGTCAGTGTTCACTACACTAAAACATTTGAATCGTTAATGACATTAACTTATAACTTATTTAAGACATTGCAAATGCCCAAAGTGTATAAGCTGGATCAATAACGAATTCCTAACATAATTAATCAAACTTAAAAGATCATAATTCTTCGTTAATCAGGTTTCTCTACACCAAAACCTAATACATATTCATTAGCGCCCAAGTTCTCGACTACAATAGTCACACTCCAAGGCCCAATTGACCGTACACACAAATGCATTCTACACGTACCCGTACAGGCAAAGCCTAGGCATCCATTTCCTCTACGTGTAATCTACTTGTACATTGAAAAGTCACACCCTCTGAGCATTACGTAACAACAATATCGCCTTAAATTACACCTTTCTGTTAACAAATATCATGTTCTTTGAACATATTTTTAAGCCTTATAATGATACTAATTCGTTTAAACCAGGATATGAACAAAACATAGTAGCAATATTATCAAATATAACAATTTAAACACACATAAAAACTAAGCCTTGCTTACCTATAAGCGGGGTGGAAACGGGGTGAAGGTCACGGTTTTAAAGCCCGCCACCAACGACCTCCTTACAGTCTGAACAATGGTCGTGTTCGCGCGCTACGCCCACCTTTATCCCGACCGATTTACTCCTGGATTTATCCAGGAGTAACGCGCTGACACGTCTAGAGGGTAGCGTATTAAATTTGACCGTGTGGATGCTCTCACTTTGCACTCGGAGTATCTTCGACCTGTCACGAGGATTGTTTGTTTACAGTCGAAAATTAGAATTCGAACGGTTTAGAATAAAAGAAAACAAGAGTTTGAAATACCTTTTTAATAAAGCTTGATTTGAATTAAAAAGAAGAACACAAAGTAATATGATTGATAACAAAGTAAACATATAGAGCACATGAAAGAATGAAATAAAGAATTGTATATAGAGACAGAGAGTGGAGGGGGGGGGGGTAATAGAAAAGAAAGTATTGATATGTTTGTCAGACCACCAAACTGATTCCGACTCCAATCGACCAATCCTTGGCCGGTGTGAGGTAAGGTAACTATTTGTTCTGGTGTCAGACTTGTTGGTGTGGGCGGCAAAGCAATTAGAGATATATCATTTATCGCATCAATACGTCGCATGCAGTCAGGCACTACGTTAAACGAAAACATAAACAAATGCCAGTTTGATACCTTGGTGATAAGCGCCTCACATCATTTCAGCGGACTGCATCTATTGAACTCATGTATTTTTCTCTCATTTTCCTCATGCTCTCATTGAGCATTTCGCAAATTAAACGTACCAAGATAACAGCGTTTTTAAAGCAGAGCGTGCTAAATCACCTTAATCTTGAGTCATTCCTGGGTTCTTCTGTTTTGATTCTCAATTTCATGCGTTAAATGAGCAGATTATTAGAAGGAAACTTCCAAATTAAGTTCAACGAGTTCAGTGTGTGAAAAAGGGAGAAAAACACTAGTGACTTACACATTTTGAGAGGAAAGGAGATGACCTCACTTGACTCTAATGGTTCAAGATTTGTCTCAATATACTTCAAAACTCTTTAACTCTATTGACAATATCGATCTAAGATTGGGATTTGTGAAAGATAATCATCATCATGGTTGATTTACCTTTGAGTGGACTAAGGATATTCCTTGCCTTGTGTGGGGTTTTTTCTCTGGTGAGTCAATGAACAAAATAATCATTTTATCTCTTCAAAAACTAAAATTCAGATGGTTTGTTGGCAATCCAAAGAATGTCATTCCTTGAAACAGAAATGACTGAAAATAGAGTATTTCATGTTAAACATGTGTTAAATTTGATTACTTTCTGTAATGAATAATCGTTAAATGCATTTTTAAAATATTGTATTTTGTAAGGAATTTAAATCCCTATTGATTTTGTATATCCTTATTCACGAGTTTTGTCATGGTAAAACATTTAACTATTTCTATTCTACTGTTCTTTTAAATTATCCCACATGTCGTAATCCTGTCATTGGTATTATTCTTTCCTCAAAATTCTTTCATATGG
Organism: Strongylocentrotus droebachiensis; assembly: GCA_035222895.1. Taxonomy (NCBI): domain Eukaryota; kingdom Metazoa; phylum Echinodermata; class Echinoidea; order Camarodonta; family Strongylocentrotidae; genus Strongylocentrotus; species Strongylocentrotus droebachiensis. The sequence goes on from JAVYIG010003038.1 coordinate 164,505, forward strand.
GGCCAATTAGAAGAATTGAGAAGGAAATATAATAGAAAGGAAAAGAATGAACGAGATGATGATGGAATGGAGCTTTATACAAAACTTACACGACACTATATTTGGTTTATGTGTTAGGTTTTTATGTGTACACCATAAATTAGGTATTATAAGACACTGATGTCTGGACATACTGTTGTGCCACGAGCACTTTTGTACAATGATATTGGTTTGGACGCAACTCTCAAAAAGTTCTAGACTAGAGTAAAATATGCCTAGGAAACTAACAATCGTCATTTGCAAAGATATTTTGATTGATGTTACTGCGGTATGTGAATAGTTTATTGGGACATAGGTTAGTCCATTTGTATAAGATGGTTTGAAAATTGTCCTTTTCCCGATAAAGTGCAGTGTTTGTATTCTATCGCTAATTCAGAGAAGATCAGATTTCATATAGATCAGTTTTGAACTAGGATTTCTAGTTGCCGAGGGTGCTCCTCAAACTACATAATGGTATTTCAGTTATGTTGCATATTTTCGTTATGGGACACAAATTAGTAATCACTGTTAAACCTAGCTTATGTAAACATAATGTGACTACTAGTATTATATTTGTTCACAATAATTCTAAACTTTTTATCACTGAAGAAGGTACATGTCTGTTGAAACTTTGCTTGTTTCAAAGTATTGGGTTTTCATTACATTCAAAATGAATTTAGATAATACACAATTGTTATTCATATCATTCAAAGTAAGATGTATTCGATCCCAATATAGAAGAAAAGGGGTATTCTGTTGGTTGGAGGGCAAAAATTGATATAATACATTCCATCAAGAAAACATATATTTCTGCTAAAGAAGAATCTGATTGGTTAGAAGAATGGCAGAGGAGATTTCTTTTGTTATGAAATGGTGCAAACCATTCATGCGGAGTAATGATACACTGTCGACCGGGTTTAGATTATGCAATGAACCATACATCGATTAGTGATTCAGATCGTTTTATATGTACAACCATAACCATTTAAGATAATGATTATACCATGGTGAATATCTATAGTCATATAGTCTTGTTTAGGTGATGGCAATTTTGGTCAGGGCAAAGGTCGTGTTAAAGGCACACTGTCCTACTTGTAACTACTTGCTCCCTCTATATAGAAAACTTCCCCAATCGGTGCCTGTTGGTCCCCCATGATCCTCTTTTTCTTATGTTAAATGAGAGCTGAGTTAATGAGATAGCCACCTGTCACAGTGACCTCGCTGGATCGCTGGGTGGTCTAATCCCTTCTAGCTGAAGTAGTAAAGCCTACCTTTAAGAGCTAGTCGGCGTAAAAATGGTGAGGTCGGCGTAAAGGTCGGGGTAGTGATCGTCTTGTAGGGGGGGGGGTAGATTGTGACGGGTAGCCGGAATCAGGGGCGTCGCCAAAGGGGGGGGGGGTGTCCACCTGTCAGGATATTGTCGGTAAAATCGCGCTGCCGTCGGGAAAAAAGAGAAAAGGAGGAGGGAAAAAAGAGAGGAAAGGAGAAAGAAAAGAAAAAAAGAAAAAGAAAAGAAAAGAAAGAAAGGAAAAGAAAGGAAAGAAAGGAAAAGAAAGGAAAGAAAAGAGAAGAAAAAAGAAAGAGAAAAAAGAAAAAGAGGGAGGAGAGGAAAGAAAGGAAAAGAAAGAAAAGGAAAAAAATAAGAAAAATTAGAAAAGGGAAACAAAAGAAACGAGGGATGAAAGAGAGGAGAAAGGGGAGGTAAGAGCCTGAGAGAGGAGGAGTGGGAGTAAAAGAGAGAGGGGGTTGTTGGGTGGAGTCGTCTCGTCAAGGAAGCAAGAAAGACACGGTTAAATATGTTGCTGTGTCGGGTCAGCTGTGTCGGTATTCTTGCTCGATCCTCTTGTACCCTATCAATGCAGAAGTTTGAAATCGGTGAGAGGTACAGTGCGTCCCAGAAAAAACGAAACCGAGAAGTATCAATGTTTTATCATAAATTAATCACAACCATAATTAATGAATGATACATATTTGGAAAGCTTAGAGTCTCCTCTTTCAGTTGATGCTACTCACGTGATGCATATTTACGCATAAGTGATTAAAAGCAATTTGAAGGAAGGAAACCAAAAAGACATTTGGCAGGCGGTATCTGAATTTCAAAGAAAAATTCATATTTCTAGAAAGTTCATTTTCTGCTCTTTCATATGATACCTCAATCAAGAAAAATGAGCCAGGAATAACAAAGTTCTGTTTGTTTAAAGTAGCCCTTACATTTTCATAATTTTAACAAACGAATTCGTTTTCACTGGGTGCCTGCCGTAGCAAAAAGCAGATTTGACAAAAGACTTAACTCCGTTTCGTTGACAATCAGCTATGCATGAAGACTCTCGTCTACGGTCAAGAACGGTACAATAAATCGTCTTCTTTTCCTAATAATTTAATGAAACGAGTCGAGAACCGTAGAACGAATCGTCTTCTTTCTCTAATAATTTAAGGAAACGTCAAAGTTTCCGCGCTTCGCGCTAAAGGGGGAAACTGAATACAGACAAATAGGGCTTATTAAGATTCGAAAACGGTACAACGAATAGTCTTCTTTCTCTAATAATTTAATGAAAATTTAAAACTTCCGCGCTTCGCGCGGGAGGGGGAGATTTGAATTAAGATAAGGATTAAGAGTCTGAACAGTACACCGAATCGTCTACTTTTTCGCGCGGGAGGGGAGAAACTGAATCAGACAAGGATTAAGGGTCGAGCACGCTTCAACGATTCGCCTATTTTCTCTAATAATTTAATGAAACTCCAAAGCTTTCGCGCTTCGCGCGGGAGGGGGAAAAATTCGTTCACACAAGGATTAACAGTCGAGAACGGTACAATAAATCGTCTTCTTTTCCTAATCATTTAATGAAACGTCAAAACTTCTGCGCTTCGCGCGGGAGGGGGGGGGGGAACTGAATTCAGATAAGGATTAAGAATCGAGAACAGTACATCGAATCGTCTGCTTGTTCTCATAATTTAATGATTTAAATGAAACTGAATTTAAACAAGGATTAAGAGTCGAGCACGGTTCAACGAATCGTCTTCTTTCTCTAATAATTTAATGAAACGCCAAAGCTTCCGCGCTTCGCGCGGGAGGGGAGAAAAATTCGTTCAGACAAGGATTAACAGTCGAGAACGGTACAATAAATCGTCTTCTTTCCCTAATAATTTAAGTGAATTCAGATAAGGATTAAGAGTCGTAAACAGTACACCGAATCGTCTGCTTTTTCTCATAATTTAATGAAACGTCAAAACTTTCGCGCTTCGCGCGGGAGGCATATCACCGACGCGCGCTCTTTAAGTGATTCGCCTGCTCACTACCGCCCCTCCCTAAAAATAGATCCTAGCTCCGCGCCTGCATTAAAATATATAGCTATGATGCTGAAGTTAGTTGACGAAATAATTCGCATATTTAAGTCGTCGAGGAAAATAACCATTTGCGCATACGGAAGTACTATAGATAGGGTTAAATTTGTAGATATTGGGACATTTAATTTTGTCGGTATTTGGTGGCTAGTTTTGTCGGTAATCGTTGGCCTCTTCACCCCCCCCCCCCCCCCACTGAAAAAGGTCTAGTGACGCCCCTGGCCGGAATGAGTGGGGGTAGGCCTCGGACAATACAGATGACAATGGCAGCCTGAGGAGTAGAGTTGGTGCTCTTTATTCTGTATAAAAGGACACATCGCTATTAGCAGGGTGGAAACGGGGTCAAGTAATGGTAAACAGTTATCAATTACAAAAATAAACAACAACACATCTTTCAGAATTATGAAAAAAATAGGTAGTTAGTGTTCACTACACTAAAACATTTGAATCGTTAATGACATTAACTTTAACTTATTTAAGACATTGCAAATGCCCAAAGTGTATAAGCTGGATCAATAACGAATTCCTAACATAATTAATCAAACTTAAAAGATCATAATTCTTCGTTAATCAGGTTTCTCTACACCAAAACCTAATACATATTCATTAGCGCCCAAGTTCCCGACTACAATAGTCACACTCCAAGGCCTAATTGACCGTACACACAAATGCATTCTACACGTACCCGTACAGGCATAGCCTAGGCATCCATTTCCTCTACGTGTAATCTACTTGTACATTGAGAAGTCACACCCTCTGAGCATTACGTAACAACAATATCGCCTTAAATTACACCTGTCTGTTAACAAATATCATGTTCTTTGAACATATTTTTAAGCCTTATAATGATACTAATTCGTTAAAACCATATGAACAAAACATAGTAGCAATATTATCAAATATAACAATTTAAACACACATAAAAACTATAAGCCTTGCTTACCTATAAGCGGGGTGGAAACGGGGTGAAGGTCACGGTTCTAATGCCCGCCACCAACGACCTCCTTATACAGTCTGAACAATGGTCGTGTTCGCTACGCCCACCTTTATCCCGACCGATTTACTCCTGGATTTATCCAGGAGTAACGCGCTGACACGTCTAGAGGGTAGCGTATTAAATTTGACCGTGTGGATGCTCTCACTTTGCACTCGGAGTATCTTCGACCTGTCACGAGGGTTGTTTGTTTACAATCGAAAATTAGAATTCGAACGGTTTAGAAGCGGAAGGTGGGTTGAGGTCGACTAGTGCGGACGCCACCACTTCCAGGGATAGATCCAGGATCCCCTTTTACCTTCAACAAAAATCACATAAATAATGTTCAGTTTACTCAGAAATGTATCAGAATGTACCATAGAGCAATTAAAATGCACGGCCCTACCCCAAACCGTAAAGACTTCGCGTTTGCAATTTCGTACAAATCACGCCCCCTCCCACCCCTTGTAAAATCCGTGATCCACACGCCCCCTCCCACCCCTTGTAAAATCCGTGATCCACCCCTGACTTCTGGAAGTTACACTGAGTAAGACTGGGTCGGTGGAAGGTCGTGTTAACTTAGTCGAGGCGAGTTGGTCCGAGTAAGAGGGTGTGGACAACTAAAGGTGTAAGTTTAATATTCAAGAGGTATTTACTGCTGCAGAGATTAACTTACGCTGACTAGGAAGCCCCGGTATGAACCTGGCTTATATAAAGCAGACCTAAAGAACAGTGTTCATTTTAAAAGGACATATAGCTTTCTATGTGTAAATGGCACCAGTTATTCGAGGTGTGGATTAAAATACTTAGTCTATTTCACAGTTAAACAGAGAAGGAAACCGTCTTTTAGATAGCATTACTCTCATTATTACGAACAGGATTATTTATGAACATGAAGGAATAGAATTATGGTGAATTCATAACCCCTCATTACGGAGATATATATGGCGTCAAGTCCATCCCGTGATTCAAGGTAGATTAGATTTACGGTTGATATCACTATCAGATACACTTCAAGGTTTTATCAGCAGAGTAGATATTTCCAAATGTGGGTAGTGGTCATTCAGCAATAGTGTTGTATATACGAGCTGGCAATAGGAAGAAGATATCCGAATATATCAATTGGAATTGTAATAATTCGTTTTGTAAAGATGGATAATTCTGCAAGGATTGTCAACTTATATGAATGAATCGGAGAATGATACACAGTTTCACCGGCGGATCCAGGAATTTCAGAAAGAGGGAGGCGAAGCCATTGTACACGCGAGCCTCCTGGGGGAGGTCCGGGAGACCCCCTTGGGGCCCCTGTGCTTCAGGAGCAAGGGCCTGTCGAGGACCATGGTGACGAAGCTCCTGGTCGGTCTCGAGTTTTAGTAATTCACAAACTTCAAGATCATAGTAGAAACTTTAATTCATGTCTTAAGTTTGCACTGCAACTATTGCTTTATTTCGTTGGAAATCGGTTCTCAATTTTATTAACTATACACTCTCTCCTCAGAATAATTTTATAGGGCAAAGGTTTGTATTGAATTAGGTTCAGCTTGCAGAGGTAAACCCCCTGCCGGAAGACCAACGGTCGTGCCACCCGTACACTTTCGAATATTTCACAGTTTAGAACTTTCAAAATTGCCTTCACTAGCGATAGAAACTGTAATGTTCTCCTTGAAATTCTGAAATTCACTATCATTTTATTTCGTTAGAAATCCTCTCTCTCTCTCTCTCTCTCTCTCTCTCTCTCTCTCTCTCTCTCTCCCTCTCCCTCTCTACAAGGCACTTACATGGAACTGTTTTTCCTACTGTTGTACTTTCGTCCGAAGCCTTCGTAGGCACTTGTTGTGCCAATCCATCGTCAGTGTATTCTGTATGTGTTCTATTCAGTTTCATGTTCTTTTCTTTCTTTCTTCTCTCTCTCTCTTTTGCCTTTCTCTTTTCTCTATCTATCTTCTTCTCTTTTACCTTCTTTTGTCTTTCCTTTTTACTTTCGCTCTATCTTTTTTTATTTTCCCTTGATGTACTGTAGGCCGCACAAAAGAGAGGGCGCTGGCGAACCACCCCCCCCCCCCCCCATCCTCCATTGATTTATCCATGTATGTCGGCATTACCCTGTCTATAATATCCTGTCAAAACGGGTAGATGAGGAAGGTGGAAATAACAATGAGGAATATGGACATACATCTATGTTAATTTAATTCAACATCTTACGAAATTGACTACACATTCATTAACTTGTACCGCCAGGGATCATTTTCCGGCTCTTGCGCACACGCCAGACGGAATGAATTTGGATGATTAAAGTGCGAAATTCTTTGTGCGATACGATAAATTGAATTTTTTCCCTAAAAACTTGATTCGCTTTTCAGTCTTCCTTGTACACTATCCTTGAATAAATAACTACTCCTCCCTCTTCTGCACCTGTTCTCATTTAAGTTATTCCGTATTAACAGTCTATCATGTAGTCCATATGTTATGTCTAATCTGCCCTATATATGTGTATATATATATATATATATATATATATATATATATATATATCACCCATGGACACAAACAAACTCTCTCTCACACACACACACACATACCTTTTATTTATTTTTTTAAGCAATTTTGTTTTATTTCTCCAAATGTGTAATACAAACCATAACATACAATTGAATAAAATACACGTGTTCAATATTTATTGCTTTTACATAAACATAATTAAACAAAAACTTATTTGCAGTATATATAACTAAGCAACAAAGTAAACGTATAAGTATCTTAACATAATATATATGTTAATTGTAAATGTTATTTTAATACTTATATCAAAAACAACTTTTACAAATCTGGAGGTAATTTTACTGGAACCCACCTCAGTGGATGTCTGCTAACATTCTCAACTCAAGAAAAATATACTAAATAAGTAAGTTATCCAGGCCGCAAAATCGCGGTGGAGAAGAAAACAACTCTTAATAAATCTTAAGCTAACTGCTCCCAATTTAAGAAATGTGATCCCAGCTTTCCCATTCTAATTGCTATTCTCTTTTCTTTTCCTCATCCCTAAGCTTAAAATTGCACACAAACATACACTCTCACTCTCCCTCTCTCTCTCTATCTCACTCTCTCTCTCTCTCTCTCGCTCCACACCCCGTGTATCTTTTCGAGAAATTCATGTTTCCTATGACTAGCTAGGAAAAAATGATTCCCACCTGGAACCCTTGTAAATTTAGTTTCAATTTACTAATGAATTCGGTGATGACAAAATTTAATATAAATCGAACCGCCACGACCGATTAGAAATTCATTATTAATCATTCCAATTCAGTTAATACACTCCAGTATATTGTAACGCGATACACAATCATAAATAGAATTACTGTGATGCCTACAAATAGATATCAAATTGAATTGAATTGAAGTCAAGATATTCGGAAAAATAAGGGTATTATTATTATGTTGCATGCAGTTATTGATGCAGCCGTGTGCGTAGAAACGAGGCGTTTGTTGGCGTTGAAGATTTTACTTACTTTAATTTTTAATTTTCCTCGTATACTTTTTTTCTTAAAATGACACTACCGAAATGAATCGAAGATTAGCCCGCCGACAGGGCAGCTGTTTCAACAGCTACAAATCTTAAAACAACCATTCTCATAATGCTAATGTATTCTCTCTTGTTTCTTTTTAAAATCAAAGTACATTTTGATTGGACCTTCACGCTATATATATTTTGATAGGTCTTCTATGTGCAATGCTCCGTCGAGTACAGGGAACTTTCACGGATTTGGTAATTAAAAGATTGTACTCTCTACTTCCCCGGAAGCCAACAGTTGCAGTCCGAAGACTGATTTAACAAAATTGCATTTAAGTTCCTTTTGCTAATCCAACCACATTGAACACGATCACAATTTCAGTAGCCTTGTCCCTTATTATCCATAACATGCCGAAACTCCTGATGACTGGTGGAAGAACAATAATAGTTGATCCCCCTGTTTTCGCATGAGACAAATACTACCATAGTCTCTACTACACTTCTACTATTGCTACTACTACTACCAATATAAATACTACTACGACAACTACTTCTACATGTACTACTTCAACTACTACTATTAGTGAACCAAGAGAGAAATGAAAGATTGAAAAGAAGAATTGTATATAAAGGCAGATAGACGGGGAGGGGTGATTGAAAGAAAGTACTGATATGTTAGTCAGACAACCAAACTGACTCAAAACCGACCGATTCTTGGCCGGTGGGGGTAAGGTAACTATTTGTTCTGGTGTCGGACTTGTTGGTGTGACCGGGATATTAATTAGAGATATACCATTTATCGCATCAATACGTCACAGGCAGTCAGGCACTACATTTAAAACGAAAACCTAAAGAAAATGCGAGTTTGATACCATGGTGATAAATGTCTCACATCATTTCAGCAGGCTGCATTTCTAAAGCAATTATCTTCTTTGTATACTTTTACCGCATCGACGTTCTATATTATGTATATTTCTCGTTTTTTCAATATTTTTGTTTGAACGAATATCTAAAACCGAAGAGCTTTGTACACTCTAAATTACAGGGATTTAAATTTAAATCTATAGGATTTATTTTTAAATCTTTCATGTACTGTAGGTAGGGACCAATCGATGTGGATTTAAAATTAATCTTCGCTAGGATTAAAAAGTTTTAATCTGTAAAGGATTAAAAAATAAGTTCAAAAGATTTATATTATAAATCTTTCTAGATTAAAATTAACCCTGATAAAGATTTAAAAGCAATCCTTTTTGGGACTTCTTTGTCATGTGACAAAATCTTATCGCCAGGATTGGTCAATTTGCCGTTAATTTTCGGAACTTTTTTTAATCTTTTGGGATTGAAAAAAATATATTTGAAACTCGGATTAAGAACCAGTTTAGCAATCTTTTAAGATTAAAAATCAATCTTTATGGATTTAATTTCATTCAAATCCGGCTTAAGATTTAAATTTTAAATCCCTGTAATTTAGAGTGTAAATTTGGTTTGCTATTATTGTAGAAATTAATGAAATGAAATTAAACCATTGAAGGTAATGAATATAATCTGGTGAATATAATATGCTTCAATATCAATCAGACCTAAAGAACAGTCTTCAATTTAAAATGACATATACACCTTACTTTATTTGTGTACATGGAATTGAATGTCAACAGTAATTCGAGGTATGGATTACTATACTTGGTTTATTTCAAAGTAAGACAGGGAAGAAATACACACTCATTTAGATAGCAGTACCATCAATACCATTAACATGATTATTTAGAAACTTGACGTAATATATATGGTGAAGTCATAACCCCTCATTACGGAGATAAACATGGTGCCAAGTCCATCCCATGATTCAAAGTAGATGAGATTTATGGTTAATATCAAATACACTTTAAGAATGTATTACCAGAGTAGATATTTCCAATAAAGTTAGTGATCATTCAGCAATATTGTTGTACATACAAGCTTGCGATAGGAAGAAGATATCCTAAAATATAAATTGAAAATGTAATAATTCATTTTGTAAAGATGAATCATTCTGCAAGGTAATATCAACTATCAATGAATGGGAGAACGTATACAATTTCAACGGCGGTTCCAACATTTTCGGAAAGGGGAGAAGTCGAAGCCAAGGTGCGCGCAAGCCCTCCTTGGCGGGGTCCAGGAAACCCCCTTAGTGCTTCAGCGGCAGAGCCCTGTCGGGATCATGGTGACGAAGCCCCTAGACGTTCTCGAGTTTTTAGTAATTCAGAAACCTCAAGGTAGGCGACTTGCGCGGTAGAAACTGTAATCCATGCCTTTGATTTGCACTGCCCCTATTGCTTTATTTCGTTGGAAATCGGTTCTCTCTCACCTATACACTCTCTCCTAAGGATAATATCGTAGAACAAAGGGTTGTCTTGAAGAATTTTTCTCACAATTTAGAACTTTCAAAATGGCCTTCACTAGCGATAGAAATTGTAATTTTCTCCTTGAAATTCTGACATTTACTATCATTTTATTTCATTAGAAATCATCTCTCTCTCTCTTTCTCTCTCTCTCTCTCCCTCTCTCTTTCTTTAAAACACACGTTCATAGACTGGTTTTCCTACTGTTCTACTTTCGTCCAGGTATAAAATCCTGAAAAGGCTATGGTCATGACCATTCAAAAAGGCCTTATATGAACAAACCCATACACATATTTCGTTATGAATGGATACATCAATTGCGTTTTCTACAGACTGGACTGCATCGATAAAAAAATTTCCAACGTCCACCAACAATGCTTCGCCTAGGTTTAAATATCAAGAAGAAATGGATAGAGTAGTTAATATGATTAGCTAAGAAATCAAGAAGGCCTTACATCAAACAACCCATGCTCTTATTTTCAATAATGAATACATCACCTGTGTAATCTACAGACATGACAGCATCGATAAAGATGAAATAAAAATATGTACATTATAATGAATAAGGCTGCAAGCAATGCAATGAGGTTTTAATGCTTTAATTTTAACGATTTTAGAAATATTAATTAATTGTGTTATCTGAGACAACTTCCTCTGACAAAAATCAGATTTTGTAAAGATATATTTTACTGTTTGATGCAGTTATCATTCCATTACGATTACTTTGCTTTTGTTTTAAAGATCTGGTTTAGAAATGAAACAAGTATATATTGCAGTGTTATAATTTCAACAAATATTCAAATGGTGAAATATATACTGGTCATTCAAAACAGGAAATATGAGTTTTTCATTGGATAAATATGACAATGAATCAATGACATGAATATACACATAATTATAGTTATATATTTAAAAATAGTTAATCATTCGAAAATTAATCCACATTATGCATGCTTCTTCCCCAATTCCAAATTGTTGGGGTACTATCTGTAGACAGAACAACCTTTGTATAAATTAGTTGTTGCTAGAGTTTCTAGACATTGTGAGTATCAACTCTTCCGTTCATCAAAAGCGCTGCTTCATCTCTAATAAACACCCATTGGAAAAATTGCACGTTTCTCTCACATTGACCAACCAACCATCTGGCAAAGTGCAATTTCTGCCAATGTCTCCAGGCACAGGTTGATGCCGGACGTGAATGTCCTGGTGAATATCTAACCGGGTGATGCGGTTAAACGTTGCTGAGGGTATTCCTTACCCATTTATTTGCCTTCATCTCTTAAACTTTATTTGCTTATCAATGTTCCTTGTAAAATACCCTTGAAAATACAACTACACTTCTTCCTTCTCCTTCTGTTCTCATTTTCGATATTCCGTAATTTCCGTCTATCAGGTGGATCATTTGTTCTCTCTGATCTGCCCCTTCTCTCTCTCTCTCTCTCTCTCTCTCTCTCACACACATACACACTCACACATACAGACACCAACACCCTCGCTCTCCTCTCTCGCTCTCTCTCACTTAATCTCTCTCTATCTCTCTACACATCCCATGCATCTTTTCGAGAAATTAGATTCTGTTTCCTTTGACTGGCTAGGAAAAATAATTCCTACTTGGCATCCTTGTACATTGGAAAGCAGAAACCACATTCATTGTTAATTTACCGAAATAATGAATTGGTAATGTAATATACTATATATAGAAACGCCACGACCAATTAGAAATTCATTATTATTCAATCTCCGTTAATACACTAAAGTATACTGTAACGTGATACACAATCAAACTTACTGTGGTGCATTAAAATCGAAACTAGATTGAAATGAATTGAAGAAAAGATATGCGGGAAAAGGAAAGGGTATTATTAAAATGTTGCCTGCAGTTATTGATGTAGCAGTGTGCGTAGACAGGGGCGTTTGTTAGCGTTGAAGATTTTACTTACTTGAAAACATTTCCCTCGGATACCTCCTTTCTGAAAATAACACTACCGAAAAGAATCGAAGAGTAGCATGCCGAAGGGGCAGCTGTTTAACCAGCTACACACCCTAAAACAACAGTTCTTACTATGCAAATGTATTCTATCTTGTTTCTTTTGAAAATCAAAGTACATTTAATTGGACCTTTAAACTATTATTACCACTATCACTTCTTCTTCTTCAACTACTACTAATACTACTGCCAATACTACTACTGCTGCTGTACTGCTACTAGTACTGTTACCATCACTTCTTATCATACTACCACTACAAGCTGTGCCACCACAATTACCATCGCCAATGCAATCCCTATATACGGAATGCCATTAAAGTTATTTCTTAAAAATAGTGATAAACTAACAGTGGGAAAGGAAATAACGTTTAGTTAACTATAAAGCTAGCGGTATGGAGAGAAGGGGGAGTCGGACTAAGAAAGAGAGAGAGAGCGAGCTTGTCATTGAGAGCGAGGGAAATAAAAACAAAGTTATGAAACAAAATCGGTAGAAGACCTAAGGGAGGATATATATAGTAAGAGAACAAAAAGAGAATGTGTGTGTATGTGTATTCTTGTGCGTGTGTTTTGTGTAAGGACGAGTGTATTTGTCTTTGCAGGCGTGCGTGTGTGTGAGTATGAGAGAGCGAGGAGAGGAGAGTGAAATGAAGTGTGGAGGAGAGACAATAAAAGACTTTACATTGAAGTGACACGCAGAAAGAGAGGCAGATAGAAAGATCGAAGGGAAGAATAAAAGAATACACGAGTATGAAATACCTATTTAATAAAGCTTGATTTGAATGAGAAAGAAGAACACATAGTTATATGATTGATAACAAAGTAAACCTATAGAGAACACGAAAGACTGAAATAAAGAATTGTATATAGAGACAGAGATGGGGGGGGGGGTAATAGAAAAGAAAGTATTGATATGTTAGTCAGACCACCAAACTGATTCCGACTCCAACTCACCAATCTTTGGCCGGTGTGGGGTAAGGTAACTATTTGTTCTGGTGTCAGACTTGTTGGTGTGGGCGGGATATCAATTACAGATATATCATTTATCGCATCAATACGTCGCATGCAGTCAGGCACTACGTTAAACGAAAACATAAACAAATGCGAGTTTGATACCATGGTGATAAGCGCCTCACATCATTTCAGCGGACTGCATCTATTAAACTCGTGTATTTTTCTCTCATTTTCCTCATGCTCTCATTGAGCATTTCGCAAATTAAACGCGCCAAGATAACAGCGTTTTTAAAAGCAGAGCGTGCTTAATCACCTTCATCTGTATTCATTCCCAGGTTCTTCTGTTTTTATTTTCAATTTCATGCGTTAAATGAGCAGATTATTAGAAGGAAACTTCCAAATTAAGTACAACGAGTTCAGTCTGTGAAAAAGGGAAAAAAACACTAGTGACTTATACATTGTGAGAGGGAAGGAGATGACCTCCCTTGACTCTAAAGGTTCAAGATTTTCCTCAATAACTCTTTAACTCTATTGACAATATCGATCTAAGATTTGGATTTGTGAAAGATAATCATCATCATGTCTGATTTACCTTTGAGTGGACTAAGGATATTCCTTGCCTTGTGTGGGGGGGGGGGGGGTTTCTCTGGTGAGTAAATGAAAAAATAATCCTTTTATCTCTTCAAAAACTGAAATTCAGATGTCATTCCTTAAAACAGAAATGACTGAAAATTAAGTATATAATGTTAAACATGTGTAAAATTTGATTACTTTCTGTTATGAATAATCGTTAAATGCATTTTTTTTAAATTGTATTTTGTAAGGAATTTAAATCCCTATTAATTTTGTATATCCTTATTCACGAGTATTGTCATGGTAAAACATTTAACTTTTTCTATTTACTGTTCTTTTAAATTATCCCACATGTCGTCATCCTGTCGTTGGTATAATTCTTTCCTCAAAAATCTCTCATATGGGGCCGATTAGAAGAATTGAGAAGGACATATAATAGAAAGGAAAAGGATGGAAGAGATGGTGATGGAATGAAGCTTTATTTAACACTTACACGACACTATATTTGATTTATGTGTTCGGTTTTTATGTGTACACCGTAAATAAGGTATTATAAGACAATGATGCATGGACATACTGTTGTGCCACGAGCACTTCTGTACAATGCTATTGGTTTCGACGCAACTCTCAAAAAGTTCTAGACTAGAGTAAAATATGCCTACAAAACTAACAATCGTCATTTGCAAAGATATTTTGATTGATGTTACTGCGGTATGTGAATAGTTCATTGGAACATAGGTTAGTCCATTTGTATAAGATGCTTTGAAAATTGTCCTTTTTTTTCCTGAGAAAGTGTAGTGTTTGTATTCTATCGTTAATTCAGAGAAGATCAGATTTCATATAGATCAGTTTTGAACTAGGATTTCTAGTTACCGAGGGTGCTCCTCAAACTACATAATGGTATTTCAGTTATGTTGTATATTTCCGTTATGGGACACAAATTAGTAATCACTGTTAAACCTAGCTTATGTAAACATAATGTGATTACTAGTATTATATTTGTTCACAATATTTCTAAACTTTCTATCATTAAAGAAGGTACATGTCTGACGAAACTTTGCTTGTTTCAAAGTATTTGGTTTTCATTACATTCAAAATGCTTTTAGATAATACACAATTATTATTCATATCATTCAAAGTAAGATGTATTCGATCCCAATATAGAAGAAAAGGGGTATTCTGTTGGTTGGAGGGCAAAAATTGATATAATACATTCCATCAAGAAAACATATATTTCTGCTAAAAAAGAACCTGATTGGTTAGAAGAATGGCAGAGGAAATTTCTTTTTTATGAAACAGTGCAAACCATTCATGCGGAGTAATGATACTCTGTCGACCGGGTTTAGATTATGCAATGAACCATACATCGATTAGTGATTCAGATCGACTTATATGTACAGCCATAACCATTAAAGATAATGATTATACCATGGTGAATATCTATGGTCATATAGTCTTGTTTAGGCGATGGCAATTTTGGTCGGGGCAAAGGTCGTGTTAAGAGCTAGTCGGCGTAAAAATGGTGAGGTCGGCGTAAAGGTCGGGGTAGTGATCGTCTGAACGATGGTCGTGTTCGCTACGCCTGATTTACTCCTGGATTTATCCAGGAGTAACGCGCTGCTGACACGTCTAAAGGGTAGCGTATTAAATTTGACCGTGTGGATGCTCTCACTTTGCACTCGGAGTATCTTCGACCTGTCACGAGGGTTGTTTGTCTACAATCGAAAATTAGAACTCGAACGGTTTAGATGCGGAAGGTGGGTTGAGGTCGACTAGTGCGGACGCCACCACTTCCAGGGGTAGATCCAGGATCCCCTTTTACCTTTAACAAAAATCACATAAATAATGTTCAGTTTACTCAGAAATGTATCAGGGTGTACCATAGAGCATCTTAAAATGCAAATAAAGACTTCGCGTTTGCAATTTCGTACAAATCACGCCCCTCCTCCCCCCCCCCCCCCACCCCCTTGTAATATCCGTGATCCGCCCCTGACTTGTGGAAGTTACACTGAGTAAGACTGGGTCGGTGGAAGGTCGTGTTAACTTAATCGAGGCTAGTTGGTCCGAGTAAGAGGGTGTGGACAACTAAAGGTGTAAGTCAAATATTCAAGAGGTATTTACTGCTGCAGAGATTAACTTACGCTGACTAGGAAGCCCCGGTATGAACCTAGCTTATATCAAGCAGACCTAAAGAACTGTTCATTTTAAAAGGACATATTGCTTTCTATGTGTAAATGGCACCAGTTATTCGAGGTGTGGATTAAAATACTTAGTCTATTTCACAGTTAAACAGAGAAGGAAACCTTCTTTTAGATAGCATTACTCTCATTATCATGAACAGGATTATTTATGAATATGAAGTAATATATATATATGGTGAATTCATAACCCCTCTTTACGGAGATATATATATGACGTCAAGTCCATCCCGTGATTCAAGGTAGATTAGATTTACGGTTGATATCAGATACACTTCAAGATTTTATCAACAGAGTAGATATTTCCAACAGTGGGCAGTGGTCATTTAGCAATAGTGTTGTATATACGAGCTGGCAATAGGAAGAAGATATCCGAATATATCAATTGGAAATTTAATAATTCGTTTTGTAAAGATGGATAATTCTGCAAGAAATCCCAACTAATATGAATTAATACACAGTTTCAGCAGCGGATCCAAGATTTTCAGAAAAAGGGAGGCGAAGCCGTGGTGCACGCGAGGCTACTGGGGAGAGCCGCTTGCTCCTCCTCTCAACTCTCTCTTCAAAGTCACTGCATCTGCCTCTTCTTTCGTTTGTATCTTTACCCTTTTCTCTATCCAAAACTTTATTTGCTTCTCAGTGTTCCATGTACCTAACTATACTTCTCCCTCTTCTCATTCTGTTCTCATTTCCGTTGTTTTGACATTTAAGTCTATCAGGTGGTGCATATTGTTTTTCTTTCTTCTTTTTTCTTCAATATATTTTTTTTTATTGATTTCAACGACACAAATTAATTTTAGAAATAAAATACATTTGTTTTTCCTTGGCATGATTTCAAAACATTTTCATTACATAGATTGTACAATTGATGAAAACAAAAATGAAATCAGTTGTAACATAAAACAAATAACCCCATCCAACCAAGCACACTACTACCCCCCCCCCCCTCCTCACCATGCGACACACACCACCCGACCACACTTCCACTACACACTGTACCTAGCCTCCTCAGAATAACCCAAATACATATGTTATCTCTTAACTGCCCTATCTCTCTCTCTCTATCTCCCACATACACACACAAACACTCCTCTCTCCCTCTCTTTATCTCTCTCTCCCAAAAACACACACACACACACTCTCTCTCTCTATCTATCTCACTCTCTTTCTCTAATTCTCTCTCTCTCTCTGTCTCTCTTTTTTTTCTTCTCTCTCTCCATACCCTGTGTAGCTTTTCGAGTGTCTGTTTCCTATGACTAGCTAGGACAAATAATTCTTACTTGGGATCCTTGAAATTGAAAGTGGAAAGTACATTCAGTTTTAATTTACTAATGGATTAGTAATGACAAAATACAATATATATATCGAATCGTCACGACCGATTAGAAATTCATTATCAATAATCAATAACGTGATACACAATCATACTTAGAATTACCGTGGTGCATAAAGATAGAATTAAATTGAAATGAATTGAAGTCGAGATATACGGGAAAAGGAAGGATGTCATTAGCATGTTGCGTGCGGTTATTGATGCAACTATGTGCGCAGACGCAAGGCGTTTCTTGGCGTTGAAGATTTTACTTACTTGTAACAGGGAGGTGATAGGTAAGGAGTGGAATGAAGCCGCTCTCTTTTTACCCCATGCTCCAAGCCGCAGGAAAGTTATGAGCTAATCTGCAACTGTTGACCAGGTGGTGAGCTAAAAGAGCGCATGTAATATCAGGGTTTAGAATTCCTACATCAGAAAATGGTATCCCAGCAAATGTTTGCTGTCCCCTTCACTGATATCTCATCAATCTATTGTTGAATGTGTCATGGGTAGAACAAGCGAACATAAACTTGTGTAATTTCATCCTTTTTTCCAACTACAAAAAATACAAAAAACACGCGAACACACGCATTAGCAAACTTATAGTTACTTACTTACAAGCTCATGCATTCTTAGCGCGGTCAGGTAAAACAAACGAACCAACCATCTCTGATTAATTTAATACTAAAGTTGCCTAGCATGTCATAGCTGAGAAGATGAAGAACACTTAAGATGACCTAATTTACACAGATCAAGTAACTTTCTTAAAAGAAACGACATGTCGGAGAGGCACCTTGATCAATCATGGATATTTTATTTACCACACTGCAAAATCTGCCTGCTATCAATCTCAGTTTGGATTTTAAAAAAAGAACAAGATTCAGTTTAGTCAGTTTCGGTTCTAACTTTATAAATCATATTAAGGTGCTCTATACAGACTTAGAAAGTTTAGAGAGTTGTTAGACAAGGTTACCCCCTATTACCTTTTCTATTTAAAAATACTTCCCAGTAGTTACGATCAAAGATCATGAAGACACTCAACTCATATTGCCCGTTTAGATACAACGCAATAATTCTCCAGCCTTATTAACCGTATAAATGAAGAAAAAAATGAAATGAATAATTATTTGGAAAATCCATACATTGACTTTAAAAGGTTAATGAAATTAATTTAATTAAAACGATAGCTATTTCCCATTTTTGTTTTATCTTGCTATCGTGTTACCTACGCCTCCAGGAGTATACCCGCTTATTTCGTTTTGTGTGGGGCGGCCCTGATATAATAAAGAGGGAAATATCAGTTAAAAATCATGACAGTGGTAGATTGAAAATGGATACAAGCCCAAAACGTGAACAGGGTTACAAGATGCTTTTCTTCCCATTACAAAGGCTAGGAGTATTGTGTCGTATCTATTAGGTTTTTTCGGTAAGCATTTAGTTTATATTGCAATTATGATGTTGACGCTCTCCATATAAAACCAAGCTACCAATCCCGACCAAAGAACAGCTGCCACCTGGCCATATATATGTGACTGGAAGATGTGGAAGTCCCTCAATATGCTTCGCACAGGGGTTGGGCGATGCAAATACAACGCATAAATGGGGATGCACAGATGACAGTCACACTGACTGTGAGTGTGGAACATTCGTGCAATATATGCCACACCTTTTAAGATGCCCATTCTCCTAGAAGACCAATGCTGTCCGGAAGACCTAGTGGCAGCAAATAAAGAAGGCTCTTCAGTGTACAAGAGCCTGGAAAAAACATTTGAGCTCAGATGATGGTCACGAAAGAAGACCTACATTCTACGAAGGTTCATGATCCCTTAAAAGCCGATTGTTTAGAGAAGGAAACAAAAGAACACTTTCGCAAAAGTCTTCCTAAAACAATATAGGCAATTTCCATATAGCCATGGAGAACGTTTGAAATGTGCGGATATGACTATGAAATATTAAACAAATTAGCCTTAAAGGGATTGAGTATCTTTGTCTCAAACTCTAAACGAAATCCTGGATTTAGCTCATGCAACAATCATAATTATAAATCATTAGGTCAGTAAGGAATCCCATGACGTTGAGAAACCGGTCACTCAAAGATTTTTACTTTTTGAGGCACTTCATGATCATTTTGAAACGCAATTTCTTTTTAGCGCATCAACATTACACCATAGCACAAACGATGATAACACGCAGGGCCATGTATCTCAGATTTGGCATTGTTAAATAATGCCTTTAAATGTATTTCTAGAAAGACTTTGCAATTGTGTCAAGATACTTTGAAACACACTAAGACGTGAGGAGATGCAAAAGTTCAGTGGTAGATCAATGGTCTTCCTATTGGGAGGTCCCGGGCCCGAAACCGAGTCAATGTGCTCGTGCCCTTTGTTAAATTAGACATTGATTAAAATCGACATTGCTTGTCAAATAAAGGCTTATGACAGAAAGAAAGTGAAACGTGTCATATATTTTCACTACAAATATATATGTGACCACAATCAGAAAATTCAAATTGAATATTGGCACCCCCTCCCCAATAAACGAAACCAATATCATACACACTTGACGCTTCGATGATACGTATGCGATTGAAGCAATGCCACTTCCGGATTCGATAGTACCATTTGCTTCGGGACTGCGCCCCTCAGCAAATAGTACTATTGGAGTCACCTCTTGCGCATACTTTTAACCAGAACCTCTCAAGACAGTGTTGAAGGCAGTTGAAAATTCAACGATAGTACGGGATTTCAAATGCCTCCAGCGGGCAACTCCCAAGATATGTCGCAGCGTTCGAGCACGCCGTGCAATCTAGCTGAGCCGCAGTCAAATAAACTGTGCTGCACTACTGCCGTACCTGTATAGCGCCAGCTTTCTTTTTTCAACATTTGTCAAGCCGCTGGTTGCACAAAGCACAACATCAACCACTCCTTGCGGGCAACAAGTTTTACTTTGATTGATCAAGCAGGGCAAGCATCGAGGGACATCATGTTCGTTTCAGGCCATCGTTCCGAAATATCAATCAAAAACTATGTTCGTACGCCTACTATTATAGCAAACAAGGCGTGACAATTTGAAACTCTTTCTTAATTCATCTTCGACTTCACAGATAGTCAGCTTCAGCGTGTTTTAAAGGTATAGCCCTTCCTTTGCAAGAAATCCCACCAGCGATTTCCGAGACTACAGCAGCATCAAGACATGATCTTTGGAACTATGAACATTTAAATGAACCAGCAAAATCTGCATTCACAACAGTATCATTTTAATGGCTGTCTTGTGATTTTTTTTTTATGAAGATCGAAATTCAAGGATATACATAATTATGATTGAAAACCTGTTGGAAACCTCAAGTCAGGAGTAAATATAAAGGTGAGTCATTCCGCTCAATTATAAATTGTTGATGTGGGATATAAAACAAATATAGTTTGCCTTCTTTTCGAGGTATTGGTAAAAACTATTGGTCTCGGTGACTCCGGCGATGGCATAGTTTGAACTAGAACCTCTTAAGTAATACTCCTGTACATATTTGTAGCTAGTGTTTGAGCGGGCGCGCACGAGGCTAGGCCGTACGAATAAGCACTTTTTGAAATGTAATCACATTTAATGAATAAGTCTTTAGTACCTCAATAACAGTTATTCTATTCACTTGTTACAAATAAATGTATTTCAATAGTCAGAATGCAAATTGCATTTATTATTTGTTGCTTGGTATTTGTGAAAATATGTTAATTTTTTTTATCTTGAGATTATGATTCTTACATGAGAGCGAGAATGCAGAGATTTAAAAGTAAATCAAAACAATTTTGTATTTCAAATGGATGTCAACATCATTCACAGGGACTTTGCATACTTTTGACGGATCCCCTGCCATATATTAACGCGTAAAAAAGTATTTTATGATTGATTCGACTTCGACTTCAAATTGTTTAAAATGTTACATACATGAAATTTAAAAAGAAAAGTTGAGGCTCCAAAAGTGGAAGAGACCCCGTATAAATCACAGGGACTATGCATGCTTTTACCAACAAAAAAAAGGGGGGCGGGGGAGGGCAGGCCAGGTGTTTTTAGTTTTTACATTTGAAAACGTCTGCTGTTATTTTTGACGGGATATATTATACTTGGGCCTGTACGTGCTACGTGCTACGCATCGATTCTTGTGAACCACTATATGCTCTCGTGCTACTAGAGTAGAGACTCATGTCTCGTCGCTAATTAGAGCTCTGTTACCATAGTAATCGTATGTGGCCCTCGAGAGATGTTACCTTAGTCAGCTATGTAGATGAAGCATTCAGCTAATGCACTATCGTTTCCAGCCCGCCTAGGATTAGGGTAAGGGTTAGGGTTAATTTGATTTTAGTCTAAATTCGCACACCCTCACCCCTACCCTAATCCGGCCACTCCCAATCCTAGCCCTAAATAACCCGAATCGTAACCGTAACCCTAATCCTAAATGATCCCCTGCGAAAGTGCACTCTGGATACGAAAGTGCATTAGCGCCAAGCATTCATACCAGGTGAAGAAGATGTAGATGTGATATCTGGAAGAGACCTCGCTGATGCGATAAAGGTGTGGTAGGATGACGGCACAAATAAGGAGGTGAAGGATAGAGAAGTCGTTTCTAACGGTACACTCTTGGTGGGTTCAGTGGTTGGTGAGTCTGTAGGCGTGCATTCAGGAAATGTCAATAGCGTAAATCCATCTGGTGGGTTCGTGAGCATAGTCGGCGTGTTACCGATGCCACAGTGAGAGCAAGCGGTCGGAATCCATAAGTAGACTAAAAGAAGTATCCATTGAAGCTTACTTTGAACAGAGAATATCCTAGACCTCATGAAACCAAAACAATAAAGAGCACCGATAAATCAAATGCAGATAGAAATTGTCGTCAATAACGCATACTTCGCTTTTCTCAAACTGATTTGACTTCGCTTTAATTAGAGTTTTGTCTACAACTCTATCACGGATGACTATGCTCCTAGCTTCTATTCTTGAATAATTAACCATGACTTTGAATTAACTTGATGAAACAACAAATTGCGGACCAGGTAGCAGAAGTCCACACATCTCGAAATACGCAAAACCACAATGAAAGATATTATGATCAAATGTTGTAAAATTATTATAATAATGTTGATCATGGTGATGATAATCACAATAATAAAAATAACGTTAATGGAAGAAGTAGTAGTAAAAATAGTAACAACAAAGAAAAAGAGGATAATGATAATAAAGTTAATCATGAAATATGTTACAATAATAAGTGTAATACGTCATCAGCAATGGTAGAACAAGTAATCTTAAGTGTAATGCTATTGATTTCATATCGGGCAAAATACCCAAATTTTACTTCACATTTATATAGGAAGGCTAGTATTCAAACGCAACAAACAAATTCGTATAAAAGCCATAAAAGGCTATGGTCATGACCATTCAGAATGTCCTTACATCACCCAAACCGTGCAATTATTTTAATTAAAAGATACATCACATGCGAATTCTACAGACTGGACTGCATCGATAAAGACTATTCCAACGTCAACCAATATAGCTTCGCCTAGATTTAACCACCAAGAGGAACTGGGTGAAGAAGTTAATAAGATTAGCTAGGCAATAAAGAACGCCTTACATAAAAAAAAACATGGACTTTTTTCATTAATAGATACATCACCTGTGAATTCTGCAGACACGACTGCATTAATAGAGATGCAATCAAAATAGCATTATAATGAATGAGGCTGCAAGATATGCAATGAGGTCTTAATGCTTTTATTTGAAAGACTTTAGGAGTATTAATATATTGCGTTATCTGAGGCCGTTATAAATACCTGAAGATTGTTTTTCTTCCTTTGACAAAAATCAGATTTTGTAGAGATATATTTTATTTTTTGATGCAGTTATCATTCATATATTGCGTTATCTGAGACCGTTATGCCTCTTTCCCAATTCCAATTTGTTTGGGTAATATCTGTGGAAAGAACAACCTTTGCATTAATGAGTTGTTGTTAGAGTTTAAAACACCCATTGGAGAAATTGCACGTTTCTCTTACATTGACCAACCCATATTGCTCCGATTGTCTCATTTTCGCTCGCGTGAACATTGCCAGCACAAACCACTGACCTCTGCCTCCTGAACGGATCATCGCCCATTCCATTCACTATACGTTACGTACTATAAAGGCTGTATTGTCTGACCGTTCATGAATATTCATGTTTTTTCTAAACTCGGCAAAATGTTTGCTTTTACTAAATGGAAAAATTACGGTGGGGGGTTGGATGAAATGGACATAATGAAATAGGCAGAAGTGATCAATGATAATTCATGCTTTTTATGTTTCGTGTGCTCGACCTATAATCTTCAAATCGCTTGGTAAACTGAGTCCAAAGTTAGACTTGTTTCACAGGTGTATTATAGGCAATGACGAGCTTGCAACCTATTTTGAAAAATTACGGTGGGTGAACTTTCAAAAGTCAATGAGACATGAGGGCTCCAATGAAAGAGCTAGTGATAACGTACGTCGGGGTGGATGTGCTTTTCGTTTAAACAAAAAATGAATTTTTAACGATTTTTTTAAAAAACGTCCATAGGCTAACATGTTAGGCTGCCGACTCAGATCATGCTCTGACGATAGGGGGCGTTGTGAAATGAGACTAACCGGAGCCATATGAACCATCTGTCAAAGTGCCTTTTCCCTAATGCCTTTAGGTAAAAGGTTGATGCCGAACGTGAATGTCGTAGAGATCCTGGTGAAGATCTGCGGTTAATGTTTTTGGTTGTTGCTTTTCACTGTTCCTCATTCCTGGTATGCTATCCTTGAACAAAATACAACTACACTTCCTTCTTCTCCTTCTCATTTTCGTTATTCCGTAATTTCCGTCTATCAGGTGGCCCATTTGTTCATTCCTCTCTCCCTCTCTCTCTCTCTCCCTCTCTCTCTCACTCTCACCCACGCACGCACACACACGCACACCCACCCTCTCTCCCCTCCTCTTTCTCTATCTCTCTCACACACACTCTCTCTCTCTCTCACACTCTCTTTCTCTCACTCTCTGTCATTATGTCTCTCTCTTTCTCTCTCCACTCTCCAAGTATCTTTCCGAGAAATAAGATTCTGTTTTCTATGACGGCGAGGAAAAATAATTCGTGCCTGGCATCCTTGTAAATTGTAAAGCGGAATCCTCATTCATTTTCAAATTACTAATGAATTGGTAATGAACAAAATATAAGAAATTCATTATTAATAAGTCATACTCCGTTAACACACTAAATTATACTGTAACGTGATACACAATCGAAATTAAATTGAAATGAATATGCGGGAAAAGTAAGGGTATTATTAGCATGTTGTGTGCATTTGTTGATGTAGCCGTGTGCGTGGACAGGGGCGTTTGTTAGCGTTGAAGATTTTACTTACTTGAAAAGATTTCCCTCGGATACCTCCTTTCTGAAAATGACACTATCGAAAAGAATCGAAGAGTAACCTGCCAAAGGGGCAGCTGTTTAAAGAGCTAAAAACCTTATAACAACAATGCTTATAATGCAAATGTATTATATCTTGTTTCTTTTGAAAATCAAAGTACATTTAATCGGACCTTTAAACTATTATTACCACTACAACTTCTTATTCTACTACTACTACTACTACTACTACTACTACTACTACTACTTCAACTACTACTAATACTACTGCCAATACTACTATTACTACTAGTACTACTACTACTCCTACTATTACTACTACTACTACTACTACTTCAACTACTACTAATACTACTGCCGATACTACTACTACTACTACTACTACTACTACTACTACTAACTACTTCAACTACTACTAATACTACTGCTGATACTACTACTACAACTACTGCTGCTGTACTGCTTCTAGTACTGTTACCATTACTTCTGATCATAGTTACTACCACTACAATCTGTGCCACCACAACTACCATCGCCAATGCAATCTCTATATACGGAATGCACTTAAAGTTATTTCATAAAAAATAGTGATGAACTAACTGTGGGAAAGGTAATAGCGTTTATTTCATTATAAAGCTAGCGATAGAGAGAGAAGGGGGAGTGAGACAAGGAGAGAGGGAGAGAGAGAGAGAGTGTGTGTGTGTCATTGAGAGCGAGGGAGAAAAAATGAAATGAAAACAAAGTTATAGAACAAAATCGGTAGAAGACCTAAAGAAGGATATATAGAGAGAGAGAACAAAACAGAGAGTGTGTGTATGTGTGTGTGCGTGTGTGTGTGTGTGTGTGTGTGTGTGTGTGTGTGTGTAAGGACGAGTGTGTGTGTGAGAGAGTATTTGCAGGCGTGCGCGTGTGTGAGTATAAGAAAGCGAGGGGAGGAGAGTGAAATAAAGTGTGGAGAAGAGACAATGAAAAGACTTTACATTGAAGTGACACGCAGACAGAGAGACAGATAGAAAGATCGAGGGGAAGAATAAAAGAAAACAAGAGTTTGAAATACCTTTTTAATAAAGCTTGATTTGAATTAAAAAGAAGAACACAAAGTAATATGATTGATAACATAGTAAACCTATAAAGCACATGAAAGACTGACATAAAGAATTGTATATAGAGACAGAGAGTGGAGGGGGGGGTACTAGAAAAGAAAGTATTGATATGTTAGTCAGACCACCAAACTGATTCCGACTCCAACCGACCAATCCTTGGCCGGTGTGGGGTAAGGTAACTTTTTGTTCCGGTGTCGGACTTGTAGGTGTGGGCGGCATAGCAATTATAGATATATCATTTATCGCATCAATACGTCGCATGCAGTCAGGCACTACGTTAAACGAAAACATAAACAAATGCCAGTTTGATACCATGGTGATAAGCGCCTCACATCATTTCAGCGGACTGCATCTATTGAACTCATGTATTTTTCTCTCATTTTCCTCATGCTCTCATTGAGCATTTCGCAAATTAAACGTACCAAGATAACAGCGTTTTTAAAGCAGAGCGTGCTAAATCACCTTAATCTTGAGTCATTCCAGGGTTCTTCTGTTTTGATTCTCAATTTCATGCGTTAAATGAGCAGATTATTAGAAGGAAACTTCTAAATTAAGTTCAACGAGTTCAGTGTGTGAAAAAGGGAGAAAAACACTAGTGACTTACACATTTTGAGAGGAAAGGAGATGACCTCACTTGACTCTAATGGTTCAAGATTTGTCTCAATATACTTCAAAACTCTTTAACTCTACTGACAATATCGATCTAAGATTGGGATTTGTGAAAGATAATCATCATCATGTTTGATTTACCTTTGAGTGGACTAAGGATATTCCTTGCCTTGTGTGGGGTTTTTTCTCTGGTGAGTAAATGAAAAAAATAATCATTTTATCTCTTCAAAAACTAAAATTCAGATGGTTTGTTGGCAATCCAAAGAATGTCATTCCTTGAAACAGAAATGACTGAAAATAGAGTATTTCATGTTAAACATGTGTTAAATTTGATTACTTTCTGTAATGAATAATCGTTAAATGCATTTTTAAATATTGTATTTTGTGAGGAATTTAAATCCCTATTGATTTTGTATATCCTTATTCACGAGTTTTGTCATGGTAAAACATTGAACTATTTCTATTCTACTGTTCTTTTAAATTATCCCACATGTGGTAATCCTGTCATTGGTATTATTCTTTCCTCAAAAATCCCTCATATGGGGCCGATTAGAAGAATTGAGAAGGACATATAATAGAAAGGAAAAGAATGGACGAGATGATGATAGAATGGAGCTTTATACAACACTTACACGACACTATATTTGGTTTATGTATTCGGTTGTTATGTGTACACCATTATGAGGTATTACAAGACACTGATGTCTGGACATACTGTTGTGCCACGAGCACTTCTGTACAATGCTACTGTTTTCGACGCAACTCTCAAAAAGTTCTAGACTAGAGTAAAATATGCCTTAGAAACTAACAATCGTACTTTGCAAAGATATTTTGATTGATGTTACTGTGGTATGTGAATAGTTCATTGGAACATAGGTTAGTCCATTTGTATAAGATGGTTTGAAAATTGTCCCTTTTCCCGATAAAGTGCAGTGTTTGTATTCTATCGCTAATTCAGAGAAGATCAAATTTCATATAGATCAGTTTTGAACTAGGATTTCTAGTTGCCGAGAGTGCTCTTCAAACTACATAATGGTATTTCAGTTATGTTGTATAATTTCGTTATGGGACAAAAATTAGTACTCACTGTTAAACCTAGATTATGTAAATATAATGTGACTACTAGTATTATATTTGTTCACAATATTTCTAAACTTTCTATCATTAAAGAAGGTACATGTCTGACGAAACTTTGCTTGTTTCAAAGTATTGGGTTTTCATTACATTCAAAATGAATTTAGATAATACACACTTATTATTCATATCATTCAAAGTAAGATGTATTCGATCCCAATATAGAAGAAAAGGGGTATTCTGTTGGTTTGAGGGCAAAAATTGATATTATACATTCCATCAAGAAAACATATATTTCTGCTAAAGAAGAATCTGAATGGTTAGAAGAATGGCAGAGGAGATTTCTTTTGTTATGAAATGGTGCAAACCATTCATGCGGAGTAATGATACTCTGTCGACCGGGTTTAGATTATGCAATGAACTATACATCGATTAGTGATTCAGATCGTTTTATATGTACAGCCATAACCATTAAAGATAATGATAATACCATGGTGAATATCTATGGTCATATAGTCTTGTTTAGGCGATGGCAATTTTGGTCGGGGCAAAGGTCGTGTTAAGAGCTAGTCGGCGTAAAAATGGTGAGGTCGGCGTAAAGGTCGGGGTAGTGACCGTCTTGTAGGGGGGGGGGTAGATTGTGACGGGTAGCCGGAATGAGTGGGGGTAGGCCTCGGACAATACAGATGACAATGGCAGCCTGAGGATTAGAGTTGGTGCTCTTTATTCTGTAAAGGACACACCGCTATAAGCGGGGTGGAAACGGGGTCAAGTAATGATAAACAGTTATCAATTACAAAAATAAACAACAACACATCTTTCAGAATTATGACAAAAATAGCTAGTCAGTGTTCACTACACTAAAACATTTGAATCGTTAATGACATTAACTTTAACTTATTTAAGACATTGCAAATGCCCAAAGTGTATAAGCTGGATCAATAACGAATTCCTAACATAATTAATCAAACTTAAAAGATCATAATTCTTCGTTAATCATGTTTCTCTACACCAAAACCTAATACATATTCATTAGCGCCCAAGTTCCCGACTACAATAGTCACACTCCAAGGCCCAATTGACCGTACACACAAATGCATTCTACACGTACCCGTACAGGCATAGCCTAGGCATCTATTTCCTCTACGTGTAATCTACTTGTACATTGATAAGTCACACCCTCCGAGCATTACGTAACAACAATATCGCCTTAAATTACACCTTTCTGTTAACAAATATCATGTTCTTTGAACATATTTTTAAGCCTTATAATGATACTAATTCGTTTAAACCAGGATATGAACAAAACATAGTAGCAATATTATCAAATATAACAATTTAAACACACATAAAAACTAAGCCTTGCTTACCTATAAGCGGGGTGGAAACGGGGTGAAGGTCACGGTTCTAAAGCCCGCCACCAACGACCTCCTTACAGTCTGAACAATGGTCGTGTTCGCGCGCTACGCCCACCTTTTTCCCGACCGATTTACTCCTGGATTTATCCAGGAGTAACGCGCTGACACGTCTAGAGGGTAGCGTATTAAATTTGATCGTGTGGATGCTCTCACTTTGCACTCGGAGTATCTTCGACCTGTCACGAGGGTTGTTTGTTTAAAATCGAAAATTAGAATTCGAACGGTTTAGAATAAAAGAAAAACAAGAGTTTGAAATACCTTTTTAATAAAGCTTGATTTGAATTAAAAAGAAGAACACAAAGTAATATGATTGATAACAAAGTAAACATATAGAGCACATGAAAGAATGAAATAAAGAATCGTATATAGAGACAGAGAGTGGAGGGGGGGGGGTAATAGAAAAGAAAGTATTGATATGTTAGTCAGACCACCAAACTGATTCCGACTCCAACCGACCGATTATTGGCCGGTGTGGGGTAAGGTAACTTTTTGTTCTGGTGTCAGACTTGTTGGTGTAGGCGGCATATCAATTAGAGATATATCATTTATCGCATCAATACGTCGCATGCAGTCAGGCACTACGTTAAACGAAAACATAAACAAATGCCAGTTTGATACCATGGTGATAAGCGCCTCACATCATTTCAGCGGACTGCATCTATTAAACTCATGTATTTTTCTCTCATTTTCCTCATATCTCATTAAGCATTTCGCAAACTAAACGTACCAAGATAACAGCACTTTTAAAGCAGAGCGTTCTAAATCACCTTCATCTTGAGTCATTCCTGGGTTCTTTTGTTTTTATTTTTAATTGTATGCGTCAAATGAGCAGATTATTAGAAGGAAACTTCCAGATTAAAGATAAACTTTAGTACTGGTAATGCGATTGCATTGTGAAAGAAAAGGTGTGGAAAGGATCAGAAACAGTTGATCATGTAGCATGTAAGTATTGGTGTGCACTGCAAGGTTCTGGAGTCATCAAAATCATAATAAATTTGACCGAGTCTTGGTAAAGTAACAAGCACTCACATAGAAAGCTATATATGGGACAACACACACGGTGTCGGGGCTAGTACTACCTTGATTTCCTTGTCTTTCTATGCTCATTACTCAGCCAGTATACATTTTCTTCCAAAATTGTTTGGCACATGTCATTTATTTGTAATCTTGAACATTCAGTGTAAGTTTCGTTTGATTCTGTAAGAATTTTTTTTAATTTTTTTTACCAGTACTGGAGTTTATCTTTAAATACAACGACTTCAGTCTGTGAAAAAGGGAGAAAAACACTAGCGACTTATACATTTTGAGAGGAAAGGAGATGACCTCCCTTAGGTTCAAGATTTCTCTCAATATTCTTCATAGCTCTTTAACTCCATTGACAATATTGATCTAAGAGAGGTATTTTGTGAAAGACAATCATCATCATGGTTGATTTACCTTTGAGTGGACTAAGGATATTCCTTGCCTTGTGTGGGGGGTTTTCTCTGGTGAGTAAATGAAAAACAATCCTTTTTATCTCTTCAAAAATTGAAATTCAGACGGTTTGTTAGTAATCCAAAGAATTTCATTCCTTGTAACAAAAATGACTGAAAAAATTATATCATGTAAACATGTGTTAAATTTGACTACTTTCTGTTATGAATAATCTTTACATGCATTTTTAAAATATTGTATTTTGTAAGGAATTTAAATCCCTATCAATTGTGTATATCCTTATTCACGAGTATTGTCATGGTAAAACAGTTTACTATTTCTATTCTACTGTTCTTTTAAATTATCCCACATGTCGTCATCCTGTCGTTGGTATTATTCTTTCCTTAAAAATCTCTGATACTAGTGGGGCCGATTAGAAGAATTGAGAAGGACATATAATAGAAAGGAAAAGAATGGACGAGATGATGATGGAATGGAGCTTTATACAACACTTACACGACACTATATTTGGTTTATGTGTTCGGTTTTAATGTGTACACCATATTAAATGAGGTATTTTAAGACACTGATGTCTGGATATACTGTTGTGCCACGAGCGCTTCTGTACAATGATATTGGTTTGGACGCAACTCTCAACAAGTTCTAGACTAGAGTAAAATATGCCTAGGAAACTAACAATCGTCATTTGCAAAGATATTTTGATTGATGTTACTGCGGTATGTGAATAGTTTATTGGGACATAGGTTAGTCCATTTGTATAAGATGGTTTGAAAATTGTCCTTTTCCCGATAAAGTGCAGTGTTTGTATTCTATCGCTAATTCAGAGAAGATCAGATTTCATATAGATCAGTTTTGAACTAGGATTTCTAGTTGCCGAGGGTGCTCCTCAAACTACATAATGGTATTTCAGTTATGTTGCATATTTTCGTTATGGGACACAAATTAGTAATCACTGTTAAACCTAGCTTATGTAAACATAATGTGACTACTAGTATTATATTTGTTCACAATAATTCTAAACTTTTTATCACTGAAGAAGGTACATGTCTGTTGAAACTTTGCTTGTTTCAAAGTATTGGGTTTTCATTACATTCAAAATGAATTTAGATAATACACAATTGTTATTCATATCATTAAAAGTAAGATGTATTCGATCCCAATATAGAAGAAAAGGGGTATTCTGTTGGTTGGAGGGCAAAAATTGATATAATACATTCCATCAAGAAAACATATATTTCTGCTAAAGAAGAATCTGATTAGTTAGAAGAATGGCAGAGGAGATTTCTTTTGTTATGAAATGGTGCAAACCATTCATGCGGAGTAATGATACACTGTCGACCGGGTTTAGATTATGCAATGAACCATACATCGATTAGTGATTCAGATCGTTTTATATGTACAACCATAACCATTTAAGATAATGATTATACCATGGTGAATATCTATAGTCATATAGTCTTGTTTAGGTGATGGCAATTTTGGTCAGGGCAAAGGTCGTGTTAAAGGCACACTGTCCTACTTGTAACTACTTGCTCCCTCTATATAGAAAACTTCCCCAATCGGTGCCTGTTGGTCCCCCATGATCCTCTTTTTCTTATGTTAAATGAGAGCTGAGTTAATGAGATAGCCACCTGTCACAGTGACCTCGCTGGATCGCTGGGTGGTCTAATCCCTTCTAGCTGAAGTAGTAAAGCCTACCTTTAAGAGCTAGTCGGCGTAAAAATGGTGAGGTCGGCGTAAAGGTCGGGGTAGTGATCGTCTTGTAGGGGGGGGGTAGATTGTGACGGGTAGCCGGAATCAGGGGCGTCGCCAAAGGGGGGGGGGTGTCCACCTGTCAGGATATTGTCGGTAAAATCGCGCTGCCGTCGGGAAAAAAGAGAAAAGGAGGAGGGAAAAAAGAGAGGAAAGGAGAAAGAAAAGAAAAAAAGAAAAGAAAAGAAAAGAAAGAAAGGAAAAGAAAGGAAAGAAAGGAAAAGAAAGGAAAGAAAAGAGAAGAAAAAAAGAAAGAGAAAAAAGAAAAAGAGGGAGGAGAGGAAAGAAAGGAAAAGAAAGAAAAGGAAAAAAATAAGAAAAATTAGAAAAGGGAAACAAAAGAAACGAGGGATGAAAGAGAGGAGAAAGGGGAGGTAAGAGCCTGAGAGAGGAGGAGTGGGAGTAAAAGAGAGAGGGGGTTGTTGGGTGGAGTCGTCTCGTCAAGGAAGCAAGAAAGACACGGTTAAATATGTTGCTGTGTCGGGTCAGCTGTGTCGGTATTCTTGCTCGATCCTCTTGTACCCTATCAATGCAGAAGTTTGAAATCGGTGAGAGGTACAGTGCGTCCCAGAAAAAACGAAACCGAGAAGTATCGATGTTTTATCATAAATTAATCACAACCATAATTAATGAATGATACATATTTGGAAAGCTTAGAGTCTCCTCTTTCAGTTGATGCTACTCACGTGATGCATATTTACGCATAAGTGATTAAAAACAATTTGAAGGAAGGAAACCAAAAAGACATTTGGCAGGCGGTATCTGAATTTCAAAGAAAAATTCATATTTCTAGAAAGTTCATTTTCTGCTCTTTCATATGATACCTCAATCAAGAAAAATGAGCAAGGAATAACAAAGTTCTGTTTGTTTAAAGTAGCCCTTACATTTTCATAATTTTAACAAACGAATTCGTTTTCACTGGGTGCCTGCCGTAGCAAAAAGCAGATTTGACAAAAGACTTAACTCCGTTTCGTTGACAATCAGCTATGCATGAAGACTCTCGTCTACGGTCAAGAACGGTACAATAAATCGTCTTCTTTTCCTAATAATTTAATGAAACGAGTCGAGAACCGTAGAACGAATCGTCTTCTTTCTCTAATAATTTAAGGAAACGTCAAAGTTTCCGCGCTTCGCGCTAAAGGGGGGAACTGAATACAGACAAATAGGGCTTATTAAGATTCGAAAACGGTACAACGAATAGTCTTCTTTCTCTAATAATTTAATGAAAAGTCAAAACTTCCGCGCTTCGCGCGGGAGGGGGAGATTTGAATTAAGATAAGGATTAAGAGTCTGAACAGTACACCGAATCGTCTACTTTTTCTCATAATTTGATGAAACGTCAAAGATTCCGCGCTTCGCGCGGGAGGGGAGAAACTGAATCAGACAAGGATTAAGGGTCGAGCACGCTTCAACGATTCGCCTATTTTCTCTAATAATTTAATGAAACTCCAAAGCTTTCGCGCTTCGCGCGGGAGGGGGAAAAATTCGTTCACACAAGGATTAACAGTCGAGAACGGTACAATAAATCGTCTTCTTTTCCTAATCATTTAATGAAACGTCAAAACTTCTGCGCTTCGCGCGGGAGGGGGGGGGGGAACTGAATTCAGATAAGGATTAAGAATCGAGAACAGTACATCGAATCGTCTGCTTGTTCTCATAATTTAATGAATTAAATGAAACTGAATTTAAACAAGGATTACATATGGCTCCGGTTAGTCTCATTTCACAACGCCCCCTATCGTCAGAGCATGATCTGAGTCGGCAGCCTAACATGTTAGCCTATGGACGTTTTTTTTAAAAATCGTTAAAAATTCATTTTTTGTTTAAACGAAAAGCACATCCACCCCGACGTACGTTATCACTAGCTCTTTCATTGGAGCCCTCATGTCTCATTGACTTTTGAAAGTTCACCCACCGTAATTTTTCAAAATAGGTTGCAAGCTCGTCATTGCCTATCATACACATGTGAAACAAGTCTAACTTTGGACTCAGTTTACCAAGCGGTTTGAAGATTATAGGTCGAGCACACGAAACACAAAAAGCATGAATTATCATAGATCACTTCTGCCTATTTCATTATGTCCATTTCATCCAACCCCC
Source organism: Strongylocentrotus droebachiensis (assembly GCA_035222895.1). Taxonomy (NCBI): domain Eukaryota; kingdom Metazoa; phylum Echinodermata; class Echinoidea; order Camarodonta; family Strongylocentrotidae; genus Strongylocentrotus; species Strongylocentrotus droebachiensis. The sequence continues at coordinate 198,643 of JAVYIG010003038.1, forward strand.
CACCGTAATTTTTCCATTTAGTAAAAGCAAACATTTTGCCGAGTTTAGCAAAAACATGAATATTCATGAACGGTCAGACAATACAGCCTTTATAGTACGTAACGTATAGTGAATGGAATGGGCGATGATCCGTTCAGGAGGCAGAGGTCAGTGGTTCGTGCTGGCAATGTTCACGCGAGCGAAAATGAGACAATCGGAGCAATATGAGAGTCGAGCACGGTTCAACGAATCGTCTTCTTTCTCTAATAATTTAATGAAACGCCAAAGCTTCCGCGCTTCGCGCGGGAGGGGAGAAAAATTCGTTCAGACAAGGATTAACAGTCGAGAACGGTACAATAAATCGTCTTCTTTCCCTAATAATTTAACTGAATTCAGATAAGGATTAAGAGTCGTAAACAGTACACCGAATCGTCTGCTTTTTCTCATAATTTAATGAAACGTCAAAACTTTCGCGCTTCGCGCGGGAGGCATATCACCGACGCGCGCTCTTTAAGTGATTCGCCTGCTCACTACCGCCCCTCCCTAAAAATAGATCCTAGCTCCGCGCCTGCATTAAAATATATAGCTATGATGCTGAAGTTAGTTGACGAAATAATTCGCATATTTAAGTCGTCGAGGAAAATAACCATTTGCGCATACGGAAGTACTATAGATAGGGTTAAATTTGTAGATATTGGGACATTTAATTTTGTCGGTATTTGGTGGCTAGTTTTGTCGGTAATCGTTGGCCTCTTCACCCCCCCCCCCCCCCCCACTGAAAAAGGTCTAGTGACGCCCCTGGCCGGAATGAGTGGGGGTAGGCCTCGGACAATACAGATGACAATGGCAGCCTGAGGAGTAGAGTTGGTGCTCTTTATTCTGTATAAAAGGACACATCGCTATTAGCAGGGTGGAAACGGGGTCAAGTAATGGTAAACAGTTATCAATTACAAAAATAAACAACAACACATCTTTCAGAATTATGAAAAAAATAGGTAGTTAGTGTTCACTACACTAAAACATTTGAATCGTTAATGACATTAACTTTAACTTATTTAAGACATTGCAAATGCCCAAAGTGTATAAGCTGGATCAATAACGAATTCCTAACATAATTAATCAAACTTAAAAGATCATAATTCTTCGTTAATCAGGTTTCTCTACACCAAAACCTAATACATATTCATTAGCGCCCAAGTTCCCGACTACAATAGTCACACTCCAAGGCCTAATTGACCGTACACACAAATGCATTCTACACGTACCCGTACAGGCATAGCCTAGGCATCCATTTCCTCTACGTGTAATCTACTTGTACATTGAGAAGTCACACCCTCTGAGCATTACGTAACAACAATATCGCCTTAAATTACACCTGTCTGTTAACAAATATCATGTTCGTTGAACATATTTTTAAGCCTTATAATGATACTAATTCGTTAAAACCATATGAACAAAACATAGTAGCAATATTATCAAATATAACAATTTAAACACACATAAAAACTATAAGCCTTGCTTACCTATAAGCGGGGTGGAAACGGGGTGAAGGTCACGGTTCTAATGCCCGCCACCAACGACCTCCTTATACAGTCTGAACAATGGTCGTGTTCGCTACGCCCACCTTTATCCCGACCGATTTACTCCTGGATTTATCCAGGAGTAACGCGCTGACACGTCTAGAGGGTAGCGTATTAAATTTGACCGTGTGGATGCTCTCACTTTGCACTCGGAGTATCTTCGACCTGTCACGAGGGTTGTTTGTTTACAATCGAAAATTAGAATTCGAACGGTTTAGAATAAAAGAAAACAAGAGTTTGAAATACCTTTTAAATAAAGCTTGATTTGAATTAAAAAGAAGAACACAAAGTAATATGATTGATAACAAAGTAAACATATTATAGAGCACATGAAAGACTGAAATAAAGAATTGTATATAGAGACAGAGAGTGGAGGGGGGGGGGGTAATAGAAAAGAAAGTATTGATATGTTAGTCAGACCACCAAACTGATTCCGACTCCAACTGACCAATTCTTGGCCGGTGTGGGGTAAGGTAACTATTTGTTCTGGTGTCAGACTTGTTGGTGTGGGCGGCATAGCAATTAGAGATATATCATTTATCGCATCAATACGTCGCAGGCAGTCAGGCACTACGTTAAACGAAAACATAAACAAATGCCAGTTTGATACCATGGTGATAAGCGCCTCACATCATTTCAGCGGACTGCATCTATTAAACTCATGTATTTTTCTCTCATTTTCCTCATGCTCTCATTGAGCATTTCGCAAATTAAACGTACCAAGAAAACAGCGTTTTTAAAGCAGAGCGAGCTAAATCACCTTCATCTTGAGTTATTCCTGGGTTCTTCTGTTTTGATTTTCAATTGTATGCGTTAAATGAGCAGATTATTAGAAGGAAACTTCCAAATGAAGTCCAACGAGTTCAGTCTGTGAAAAAGGGAAAAAAACACTTGTGACTTATACATTGTGAGAGGGAAGGAGATGACCTTCCTTGACTCTAAAGGTTCAAGATTTTTCTCAATATTCTTCATAACTCTTTAACTCTATTGACATTATCGATCTAAGATTTGGATTTGTGAAAGATAATCATCATCATGGCTGATTCACCTTTGAGTGGACTAAGGATATTCCTTGCCTTGTGTGGGGGGTTTTCTCTGGTGAGTAAAGGAAAAAAATAATCCTTTTATCTCTTCAAAAACTGAAATTCAGATGTCATTCCTTAAAACAGAAATGACTGAAAATAAAGTATATAATGTTAAACCATGGACCCTATTACAATGTTAAATCTGATTACTTTCTGTTATGAATAGTCGTTAAATGCATTTTTTAAATATTATATTTTGTAAGAAATTTAAATCCCTATTAATTTCGTATATCCTTATTCACGAGTATTGTCATGGTAAAACATTTAAATTTTTCTATTTACTGTTCTTTTAAATTATCCCACATGTCGTCATCCTGTCGTTGGTATTATTCTTTCCTCAAAAATCTCTGATATGGGGCCGATTAGAAGAATTGAGAACGACATATAATAGAAAGGGAAAGAATGGACGAGATGATGATGGAATTGGAGCTTTATACAACACTTACACGACACTATATTTGGTTTATGTGTTCGGTTTTTATGTGTACACCGTAAATAAGGTATTATAAGACACTGATGTATGGACATACTGTTGTGCCACGAGCACTTCTGTACAATGCTATTGGTTTGGACGCAACTCTCAAAAAGTTGTAGACTATAGAGTAAGATATGCCTAGGAAACTAACAATCGTCATTTGCAAGATTTTTTGATTGATGTTACTGCGGTATGTGAATAGTTCATTGGGACAATAGGTTCGTCCATTTGTATAAGATGGTTTGAAATTATTTTTTTTTCCCGATAAAGTGCAGTGTTTGTATTCTATCGCTAATTCAGAGAAGATCAAATTTCATATAGATCAGTTTTGATCAAGGGTGTCTAGTTGCCGAGGGTGCTCCTCAAACTACATAATGGTATTTCAGTTATGTTGTATATTTTCGTGATGGGACACAAATTAGTAATCACTGTTAAACCTAGCTTATGTAAACATAATGTGACTACTAGTATTATATTTGTTCACAATATTTCTAAACTTTCTATCACTGAAGAAGGTACATGTCTGACGAAACTTTGCTTGTTTCAAAGTATTGGGTTTTCATTACATTCAAAATGAATTTAGATAATACACAATTATTATTCATATCATTCAAAGTAACATGTATTCGATCCCAATGTAGAAGAAAAGGGGCATTCTGTTGGTTGGAGGGCAAAAATTGATATAATACATTCCATCAAGAAAACATATATTTCTGCTAAAGAAGAATCTGATTGGTTAGAAGAATGGCAGAGAAGATTTCTTTTGTTATGAAATGGTGCAAACCATTCATGCGGAGTAATGATACTCTGTCGACCGGGTTTAGATTATGCAATGAACAATACATCGATTAGTGATTCAGATCGTTTTATATGTACATCCATAACCATGAAAGATAATGATTATACCATGGTGAATATCTATGGTCATATAGTCTTTTTTAGGCGATGGCAATTTTGGTCGGGGCAAAGGTCGTGTTAAGAGCTAGTCGGCGTAAAAATGGTGAGGTCGGCGTAAAGGTCCGGGTAGTGATCGTCTGAACAATGGTCGTGTTCGCTACGCCTACCTTTACCCCGTCCGATTTACTCCTGGATTTATCCAGGAGTAACGCGCTGACACGTTTAGAGGGTAGCGTATTAAATTTGACCGTGTGGATGCTCTCGCTTTGCACTCGGAGTATCTTCGACCTGTCACGAGGGTTGTTTGTTTACAATCGAAAATTGGAATTCGAACGGTTTAGATGCGGAAGGTGGGTTGAGGTAGACTAGTGCGGACGCCACCACTTCCAGGGGTAGATCCAGGATCCCCTTTTACCTTTAACGAAAGTCACATAAATAATGTTCAGTTTACTCAGAAATGTATCAGGATGTACCATAGAGCATCTTAAAATGCACGGCCCTACCCCAAACCGTAAAGACTTCGCCTTTGCAATTTCGCACAAATCACGCCCCCTCCCCCCCCCCCCCCCCCCACCCCTTGTAAAATCCGTGATCCGCCCCTGACTTCTGGAAGTTACACTTAGTAAGACTGGGTCGGTGGAAGGTCGTGTTAACTTAATCGAGGCTAGTTGGTCCGAGTAAGAGGATGTGGACAACTAAAGGTGTAAGTCAAATATTCATGAGGTATTTACTGCTGCAGAGATTAACTTATGCTGACTAGGAAGCCCCGGTATGAACCTGGCTTTTATCAAGCAGATCTAAAGAACAGTGTTCATTTTAAAAGGACATATAGCTTTGTAAATGGCACCAGTTATTCGAGGTGTGGATTAAAATACTTAGTCTATTTCACAGTTTAACAGAGAAGGAAACCGTCTTTTAGATAGCATTACTCTCATTATCATGAACAGGATTATTTAGGAACATGAAGGAATAGATATATGGTGAATTCATAACCCCTCATTACGGAGATATATATGGCGTCAAGTCCATCCCGTGATTCAAGGTAGATTAGATTTACGGTTGATAACAGATACACTTCAAGATTTTATCAACAGAGTAGATATTTCCAAATGTGGGTAGTGGTCATTCAGCAATAGTGTTGTATAAACGAGCTGGCGATAGGAAGAAGATATCCGAATATATCAATTGGAAATGTAATAATTCGTTTTGTAAAGATGGATAATTCTGCAAGAAATGCCAACTAATATGAATGAATACACAGTTTCAGCAGCGGATCCAAGATTTTCAGAAAAAGGGAGGCGAAGCCGTGGTGCACGCGAGGCTACTGGGGAGAGCCGCTTGCTCCTCCTCTCAACTCTCTCTTCAAAGTCACTGCATCTCCCTCTTCTTTCGTTTGTATCTTTACCCTTTTCTCTATCTAAAACTTTATTTGCTTCTCAATGTTCCATGTACCTAACTATACTCCTCCCTCTTCTCATTCTGTTCTTATTTTCGTTGTTTTGAAATTTTAGTCTATCAGGTGGTGCATATTTTTTTTTTTTTTTTTTTTCTTCAATATTTTTTTTTATTGATTTCAACGACACAAATTAATTGTTTTTCCTTGACATGAATTCAAAACATTTTCATTACATAGATTGTACAATTGATGAGAACAAAAATGAAATCAGTTTTAACATAAAACAAATAACCCCATCCAGCCAAACACACTACTACCCTCCCCCCTAACCATGCGACAAAAACACCACCCGACCACACTTCCACTACACACTGTTCCTAGCCTCCTCAGAATAACCCAAATACATATGTTATCTCTTAACTGCCATATCTCTCTCTCTCTCTCCCACATACACACACAAACACTCCTCTATCTCTCTCTCCCACAAACACACACACACACACTCTCTCTCTATCTCACTCTCCTTCTCTAACTCTCTCTCTCTCTCTCTCTCTCTTTTCTTCTTCTCTCTCTCCATACCCTGTGTAGCTTTTCGATTTTCTGTTTCCTATGACTAGCTAGGACAAATAATTCTCACTTGGGATCCTTGAAATTGAAAGTGGAAACTACATTCGGTTTTAATTTACTAATGGATTAGTAATGACAAAATACAATATATATATCGAATCGTCACGACCGATTAGAAATTCATTATCAATCATTCATGTTCAGGTAATACACCGACTGCAGTATACTGTAACGTGATACACAACCATACTTAGAATTACCGTGGTGCATAAACAAAGAATTAAATTGAAATGAATTGCAGTCCGAGATATGCGGGAAAAGGGAGGGTTTCATTGGCATGTTGCGTGCAGTTATTAGGGACTTTTAGATTTGCACAACGACAACGTGGATTGCTACGATCGACGTCCTTTTAATGCACTGCCTTGAATGGACGTCACACGTATCAGTCCACGCAAATCTAAAAGTCCCTATTGATGCAGCTATGTGCGCAGACGCCAGGCGTTTGTTGGCGTTGAAGATTTTACTTACTTGTAACAGGGAGGTGATAGGGAAGGAGTGGAATGAAGCCGCTCTCTCTTAACCCCATGCTCCAAGCCGCAGGGAAGTTATGCGCTAATTTGCAATTGTTGACCAGGTGGTGAGATAAAAGAGCGCATGAAATATCAGGGTTTATAATTCCTACATAAGAAAATGGCATCCCAGCAAATGTTCGCTGTCCCTTTCAATGATTTTCATCAATTCGTCCCTATTTTCACAAAGTGACGGTAGTGAGGAAAATCGTAACGCAAAGTGAATGTGATTTTCATTCACTACCGTCACTTTGTGAAAATAGGGACGAATTGTTGAATGTGTAATGTGTAGAACAAGCGAACATAAACTTGTGTAATTTCATCCTTTTTTCCAACTACAAAAATACAAAAAAACAATTTACCCAGATCAAGTACGAATAAGCACTGTTTGTAATGTAATCACATTCGATGAATAAGTCTTTATTAAGTACCTCAATAACAGTTATTATATTCACTTGTTACAAATAAATGTATTTCAATAGTCAGAATGCAAATTGCATTTATAGTTGTTACTTGGTATTTGTGAAAATATGTCTATTTTTGTATCTTGAGATTATGATTCTTACATGAGAGCGAGAATGCAGAACTTTAAAAGTAAATCAAAAACAATGTTGTATTTCAAATGGATGTCACCATCAATCACAGGGACTTTGCATACTTTTGACGGATCCCCTGCCATATATTAACGCGTAAAGAGTATTTTATGATTGATTCGACTTCGATGGTATTTCCTTCAATTTGTTTAAAATGTGACATACATGAAATTAAAGAAGAAAAATTAAGGCTCCAAAAGTGGAAGAGACCCCGCATAAATCACAGGGACTATGCATGCTTTTACCCCCCCCCCCCCCCCCCAACAAAAAAGGGGGGAGGGCAGGCCAGATGCGTTTGTTTACATTTAAAAACGTTTGCTGTTATTTTTGACGGGATGTATACTTGGGCCTGTACGTGCTACGTGCTCGATTCTTGTGCACCACTATGTACTCTCGTGCTACTAGAGTAGAGACTCATGTCTCGTCGCTAATTAGAGCTCTGTTGCCATAGTAGTCGTGTGTGGCCCTTGAGAGATGTTACCTTTATAGTCAGGTGTGGAGAAGAAGCATTCAGATAATGCATTTTCGTATCCAGCCCGCCTATGAATAGGGTTAGGGTTGGGGTTAATTTGATTTTAGTCTGATCGTTTTTAAACAAAATTCACAAAACAGACCTGAAAATTGGTAATCCTTTTATAGCCATGTTCTCATTTCAATCCACATTCTCTGTTATAGGCTAAATTCACGTACCCTAACCCTTTCCCTAACCCTTACCCTAATACCATTCGTTATCCTAACCCTAAATAATCCCGTGCGAAAGTGCACTCTGGATACGAAAGTGCATTAGCGCCAAGCATTCATAGCAGGTGTACCAAGATGTAGATGTGATATCTGGAAGAGACTTCGCTGATGCGATCAAGGGGTGGTAGGATGAAGGCACAAATACGGAGGTGAAGGATAGAGAAGTCGTTTCTAACGGTACACTCTTGGTGGGTTCAGTGGTCGGTGAGTCTGTAGGCGTGCATTCAGGAAATGTCAATAGCGTAGATCCATCTGGTGGGTTCGTGAGCATAGTCGGCGTGTTACCAATGCCACAGTGAGAGCAAGCGGTCGGACCTCCATAAGTAGACTAAAAGAAGTATCCATTGAAGCTTACTTTGAACAGAGAATCTCCTAGACCTCATGAACCCAAAACAATAAAGAGCTCCGATAAATCGAATGAAGATAGAAATTGTCGTCAATAACGCATACTTCGCTTTGTTCAAACTGATTTGACTTTGCTTTGATTAGAGTTTTGTCTACAACTCTATCACGGAGGACTATGCGCCTAGCTTCTAATCTTGAATAATTAACCATGACTTTGAATTAACTTGATGAAACAAGAAATTGCGGACCAGGGGCCCGTTTCATAAAACTTGTTATCGATAACAAATGCTAAATTTCTATGACAAATTAGCTCTCAGCCAATCAGATGCCAGGATTTCAGTAGCTTATAACAGTAGCTTGTAACATGTTATTGATATCAAGTTTTATGAAACAGGGCCCAGGTAGCAGAAGTCCACACATCTCGAAATACGCAAAAACCACAATGAAAGATACTATGATCAAATGTTGCAAAATTATAATGATGTTGATCATGGTGATGATAATCACAGTAATACAAATAATGTTAATGGAAGAAGTAGTAGTAAACATAGTAACAACAAAGAAAAAGAGGATAATGATAATAAAATTAATCATGACAAATGTTACAATAATAAGTACGTCAACAGCAATGGTAGAACAAGTCATCTTAAGTGTAATACTATTGATTCATATCGGGCAAAATACCCAAATTTTACTTCACATTTATATAGAAAGGCTAGTATTCAAACGCAACAAACAAATTCGTATAAAAACCATACAAGGCTATGGTCATGACCATTCAAAAGGGCCTTACATCAACAAAACCGTACAATTATTTTAATTAATAGATACATCACATGCGTACAACTACAGACTGGGTTGCATCGATAAAGACTATTCCAACAACAACCAATATAGCTTCGCCTAGGTTTAACCACTAAGAGGAACTGGGTGAAGAAGTTAATAAGATTAGCTAGGCAATCAAGAACGCCTTAATTTAAATACATCAAACAACCCATGGACTTTTTTCATTAATGGATACATCACCTGTGAATTCCGCAGACACCACTGCATTGATAGAGATGAAATCAAAATAGCATTATAATGAATGATGCTGCAAGATATGCAACGAGGTCTTGATGCTTTTACTTGAAAGATTTTAGGAATATTAATATATTGCGTTATCTGAGGCCGTTATAAATACCTTAAGATTGTTTTGCTTCCTCTGACAAAAATCAGATTTTGTAGAGATATATTTTATTGTTCGATGCAGTTATCATTCATATATTTCGTTATTTGAGACTGTTTGAATTGAATTGAATTGCATTTCTTTATTGTCATGCACAAAATAAAATGAAGGCATGAAAATCGTCTTACGGCTCACATTTGTATAAAATATAACAATACCTTAACATATCGTAGACAATAACTACAAATAACATAAATAACATAACAATGTAATATAATTTAACCTCTCTGTTGAGAACCAGGGGAATTGTTTGATTATTTGTACTCCCCTAGCTCCCAACAGACAATACTAACTTAAATAAATTGCAGAAAATGTACATGGCAACAATCAATGTCATATAACATATAAATAGAAAAGTCACAGCAAAGATCTAAAATCAATTATTCATCAATTGTTAAAAAATCCAGATAAAAACTGTTTATTTTGGGTAGCAGACAAAAACTAAATGTACATCATACTGGATGGCTAGGAGGAAAGACAAGAGAGAGAACGGGAGAGAGAAAGTGAGAAAGGGAAAGGGAAAGAGAGAGAGAGAGTGTGTGGAAGAGAGGAACAGTTCAGTGTGAGATGATGCATATACAATTTCATTCAAAACATTGCTTTATAATAGACATTATTTATATGGCACCTGTGCTTAGTACTGTTACATATTATGACACACTGATATGCATGCCAAGAAGTACAAATACAACTGTAAGCTAGTACATGTACATAATAGATGGTAGATACACTGTACAGTAAGTTGAAAGAAGAACATTGATGTCAGATCGAAGAGGCGAGAAGAGAGACAAGAAAGAAAGAAGAAGAAAGAAGAAAGAAAGAAAAGTGGAGAAAAGGAAAGAGGAAAAGGAGGAAAAGTGCAGTATGAGATATTGAAAATATTGTTGAATTGAATTGAATTGATGAGTCCACATGTCACTTACAAACTACCAACCACCCAGCCATAACAGCAGGGAGGACCCCCTCCCCCTTGACCTTATACAAGCCGACCCATCTTCACCCCCTGTACGTCCAGGATATGAAGAGAGAGAGAGAGAGACAGACAGACAGAAAGAGAGAGACAGAAAGAGAGAGATAGAGAGAGAGAGAGATAGAAAGAGAGAGAGGGAGAGATATATGTAGGATAGAGAGAGAGAGAGAGAGCAGAAGAAGAAAGAGGAGAGAGGGGGAGAGATAGAATGAGTGGGTAGGGGATCGTACTCGGGGTGGACAGGGTCATTCATCTACAGAAATTGTTGTTAAACACTTTCATTGTACTTGGGAGAAAGGACCTGCCGAACCTATTAGTTCTTATTCTAGGTAACCTAATTCTTCCTGATCTATTAAAAACCACTTCATTATGTAGAGGGTGATTAGAATCCTTCACAATCACTTGCAGCTTAGCCAATAATGCTCTTTCTGCAACATCTTCCAGCCCTTTCACAGAGACCCCAATTACTCTGCTGGCATGTTTCACTATCCTATTCAACTTTGCTCTGTTTTTCCCACTAAGGCTGTTATGCTTCATTCCCAATTCCAATTTGTTTGGGTAATATCTGTGGAAAGAACAACCTTTGCATTAATTAGTTGTTGCTAGAGTTTAAAACACCCATTGGAGAAATTGCACGTTTCTCTCACATTGACCAACCAACCATCCGGCAAAGTGCCTTTCCTAATGCCTTTAGGTAAAAGTTGATGCCGAACGTGAATGTCGTAGAGATCCTGGTGAATATCTGCGGTTAATGTTTGTTGTTGTTGCTTTTTAGTGTTCCACGTTCCTACTCTTCCTTCTTCTCCTTCTGTTCTCATTTTCGTTATTCCGTAATTTCCGTCTATCAGGTGGCCCATTTGTTCATTCCTCTCACTCTCTTTCTCTCACTCTCTCTATCTCTCTCCACACCCCATGTAATATCTTTCCGAGACATGAGATTCTGTTTACTATGACGGCTAGGAAAAATAATTCCTACCTGGCATCCTTCTAAATTGTAAAGCGGAATCCTCATTCATTTTCAATTCACTAATGAATTGGTAATGGAGGAAAAAAATGTATATCGAAACGCCACGACCGATAAGAAATTCATTATTAATAAGTCATACTCCGTTAACACACTAAATTATACTGTAACGTGATACACAATCGAAATTAAATTGAAATGAATATGCGGGAAAAGTAAGGGTATTAGTAGCATGTTGTGTGCATTTGTTGATGCAGTCGTGTGCGTGGACAGGGGCGTTTGTTAGCGTTGAAGATTTTACTTACTTGAACAGATTTCCCTCGGATACCTCCTTTCTGAAAATGACACTATCGAAAAGAATCGAAGAGTAACCTGCCAAAGGGGCAGCTGTTTAAACAGCTAAAAGCCTTAAAACAACAATGCTCAAAATGCAAATGTATTATATCTTGTTTCTTTTGAAAATCAAAGTACATTTAATCGGACCTTTAAACTATTATTACCACTACAACTTCTTCTTCTACTACTACTACTACTACTACTTCAACTACTACTAATACTACTGCCGATACTACTACTACAACTACTGCTGCTGTACTGCTTCTAGTACTGTTACCATCACTTCTGATCATACTACCACTACAATCTGTGCCACCACAACTACCATCGCCAATGCAATCTCTATATACGGAATGCACTTAAAGTTATTTCATAAAAAATAGTGATGAACTAACTGTGGGAAAGGTAATAGCGTTTATTTCACTATAAAGCTAGCGATAGAGAGAGAAGGGGGAGTGAGACAAGGAGAGAGAGAGAGAGAGAGAGAGAGAGAGTGTGTGTCATTGAGAGCGAGGGAGAAAAAATGAAATAAAAACAAAGTTATAGAACAAAATCGGTAGAAGACCTAAAGAAGGAATTACAGAGAGAGAGAACAAAACAGAGAGTGTGTGTGTATGTGTATGTGTGTGCGTGTGTGTGTGTGTAAGGACGAGTGTGTGTGTGTGTGAGAGTCTTTGCAGGCGTGCGCGTGTGTGAGTATGAGAAAGCGAGGGGAGGAGAGTGAAATAAAGTGTGGAGGAGGGACAATGAAAAGACTTTACATTGAAGTGACACGCAGAAAGAGAGGCAGATAGAAAGATCGAGGGGAAGAATAAAAGAATACACCAGTATGAAATACCTATTTAATAAAGCTTGATTTGAATTAAAAAGAAGAACACATAGTAATATGATTGATAACAAAGTCCCTATAGAGAACATGAAAGACTGAAATAAAGAATTGTTTATAGAGACAGAGAGAGTGTGTGTGGGGGGGGGTAATATAAAAGAAAGTATTGATATGTTAGTCAGACCACCAAACTGATTCCGACTTCCAACTGACCGATTCTTAGCCGGTGTGGGGTAATATAAGGTAACTTTTTGTTCCGGTGTCGGACTTGTTGGTGTGGGCGGCATAGCAATTAGAGATATATCATTTATCGCATCAATACGTCGCATGCAGTCAGGCACTACGTTAAACGAAAACATAAACAAATGCCAGTTTGATACCATGGTGATAAGCGACTCACATCATTTCAGCGGACTGCATCTATTAAACTCATGTATTTTTCTTTCATTTTCCTCATGCTCTCATTGAGCATTTCGCAAATTAAACGCGCCAAGATAACAGCGTTTTTATAACAGAGCGTGCTAAATCACCTTCATCTTGAATCATTCCTGGGTTCTTCTGTTTTGATTTTTAATTTCATGCGTTTAATGAGCAGAATAACGACTTCAATCTGTGAAAAAGGGGAGAAAAACACGAGTGACTTATACATTTTGAGAAGGAAGGAGATGACCCCCCTTGACTCTTAAGGTTCAAGATTTCTCTCAATATTCTTCATACCTCTTTAACTCTATTGACAATATCGATCTAAGATTTGGATTTGTGAAAGATAATCATCATCATGGCTGATTTACCTTTGAGTGGACTAAGGATATTCCTTGCCTTGTGTGGGGGGTTTTCTCTGGTGAGTAAATGAAAAGATTATCCTTTTATCTCTTCAAAAACTGAAATTCAGATGTCATTCCTTAAAACAGAAATGACTGAAAATAAAGTATATAATGTTAAACATCCTCTAATTTATACAAGCCGACCCATCTTCACCCCCTGTACTTCCAGGATATGAAGAGAGAGAGACAGACAGACAGAGAGAGACAGAAAGATAGAGAGAGAGAGAGAGAGGGAGAGATATATGTAGGATAGAGAGAGAGATAGAATGAGTGGGTAGGGGATCGTACTCGGGGTAGACAGGGTCATTCATCTACAGAAATTGTTGTTAAACACTTTCATTGTACTTGGGAGAAAGGACCTGCCGAACCTATCAGTTCTTATTCTAGGTAACCTAATTCTTCCTGATCTATTAAAAACCACTTCATTATGTAGAGGGTGATTAGAATCCTTCACAATCACTTGCAGCTTAGCCAATAATGCTC
>JAVYIG010003039.1:0-214084 GCA_035222895.1 Strongylocentrotus droebachiensis
AATTCGCATATTTTGGGGTCTAAAATTACCTTCAGAACAAGTTTAGGTTCTAAAAGGGCACTAGAAATGTCATAAATAACAATAAGAGCAATAACCATTTCCATGCACTTTGAAGGCATTTGCAGTCTTAAACAAGAACTGAACTATATAGTGCGAGTCCAAAAATAGTTTACACCTAGCTTGCTAATTATTTTAAAATCATCTATGAACAGTAAATTATTAGACATCTTATGGAAGAGTGTTTTATCCCGAATCATTTAGTATCATATTGTGTGGTATGTGTTCACGCTTGGATGAAGAGGAGGTATAGTTTGCGAGAGTGCAAAAATCGACTTGCGCTAAAGTTGCTTATGTGATGTTAGAATAAAACAATTGGGATTTGGGTATAAATTCGGTCTTTGCAGATCCAAATAACATCCCTTACAAAATTAATCATGCCACACATATCAAATATCGAATATCAACGAACCTGTGTGCGCGTGTGTGTGTGTGACTTTGCCTTTTCAAAAAGCATATGCAATGCATTTCATTTGATACATTCAATTCATTCTCTCACTCCGCTAATCCCAACATAATACATACTGTAGGCATCACTTTGGCGCAAGTCGATTTTTGCACTCTCGCAAACAATGCCTCTTGTTTATCTAATACCCTTTTATAACTGCACTGATTTTCATCGGATGCATCCGGATGCATCCGATGAAACGGCCAGTTAGAAAGCAACAGAGGAGAAAAAGGCGATTAAATAGCCGATGAAAAGAAGAGAAATAGGCGATTAAATTCTCCTGCTCAAGAGCAGGAGAAATTCTCATTCTATCGGTGTGACACCGATGAAACTCCCAGTTTGAAAGCGTTCGGGAGAAAAGGGCGATTAAAACAGCGATTAGAATGGTCAAAGGTCGCAGTATACGCGCGCTTTATCGCAACCAGCTGTGTTTGTTGACTTATGGTTGAACATGCTGCATGCAGGCGCGGATCTACGGGGGGGGGGGTTAGGGGGTTTAAACCCCCCCCCCCCCTTGGGCGGCCCCCCCCCCCCCCCAAAAAAAAAAGGGGAAAAAAAAGAAAAAAAAAAGAATAAAAGAAAGAAAAAAAGAAAGAAAAAAGAACGCACGCTGGAGAGAAACCCTTTCAAGTGCAAATATTGTGAGAAGATATTCAACTCATCTGGTAACTTAACCAAACACATGATAACTCTGGATATAACTGTGTATTAAACTGTTACTTGATTTAAAAGACGTTATCATGCACTGCTTTTCATGGTCTCCATTGTGTTAATAGATGCCAGGAAAATATACGGGGTTCAAATAAACACCCAAAAAAAATCGGCTCGCCGCTTCGCGGCTCGTGGACGATGCTCCGCATCGTCATTATTTTGGTCAACCCCCCCCCCCTTAGCAAAAAGCTAGATCCGCCCCTGGCATGCTAGCTAGATGGAGCGCGGGCTTAATAATTACGCAATAATTCTTCACTTCCGGCATGGGCTCGCCACAGCGAGAGAATTTTATCGGCAGTTAGAAAGCGACAGGGGGAAACCTGCGGTTTCACCTTTGTTTACATAAGGAAAATTCAATCGGTATTTTCATCGGTGTGACTCCGATAGAAGCCAGTTTGAAAGCAGTATAAGCGTGAACACATACCACACAAAAATGACACCAAATGATTTTGGATAAAACACTCTTTCATAAGATATATAATAATTTACTGTCATAAATACAAAAATTAATAATCAGCAGTTTTCTAGGTGTAAACCCTGAAGAAAATAGTAAACTTTAACATTTTGTATCTTGTATAATTATTTTGATGGTTTCTATTCTGCCAACTCCACTACAGACTAACTGCATATTTCCTCATTTTTCTATTCATTAATGAAGAGCAGTGAAGATTGTGTCAACTGTATGTGGGTGTGTTTGTGTGTGTGCTAGTTCTCTCTCTCTCTCTCTCTCTCTCCCTTTCTCTCTCTCCACCTCTCTCTCTCCACCTCTCTCTGTTTCTTGTATCCCTTTCCTTTTCTCTTTTCAAGCCCCTGTCCATCAGCCGAACAGTTTTCACACTAGTGTACCTCACTCACAACAAAATGAGACACATGCACGAAAAGATAATGGCAACAAAAATCATCAGTTTTTTTCTTCATTTACTGGGAAAGTACAGATCTCTCTCTCTCAAATTCATTTTCAAGCCTTTCCCCTTTTCTGTTCTATCCCGATCTTTGCTTATCTACCTTGGCAGATCTCACAACAGTGTTCCTCACTCTCAACAAGGGCTGTAAAAAGACAAAAACATTTTTTTTTCTCCCCCTTCCATTTAGTGGGAACGTGCAGATCTGGGCTCTCTCTCTCTCTCTCTCATATTTTCACCTTTCCTTTCTTCTCCCCCCCCCCCCCACATATCAAGCCTCTGCCCACTTCTTTTTCTATCTCTTTATCCTCTCTTTTCCCACAGACACAAAAAGACAACGACAACAAAATTCAGAAGTTTTTCTTCTTAACTGACTAGGAATTTGCACAGATCTCTCCCCCTCCCCCAATCTCTCCCACTCTCCGTTTCGTTTCCTCTTCCTTATTCCGCCTTTAAACTCTCTCTGTTCTCTCTCAATCTCTGCCATCTTCCCATGGACACAAAAAGACAACAAAAATAACAAATTGTGTAAGTTTTTTTTTCTCATTTACTGGGAACGTGCAGACAGATAACCCTTCTCCTTAGAATAAACGCACATGATTTTTTTTTCTTCTTCAAACGGCTGTATCACACGCTTTCCTGTTTACAATAATTTGTTTACTTTCAATTGTATCTCAAGAATGAAACACCTCTATACATCCACATCAGGAAACAAACAAAAAAAAGAGAGAAAAACAATGTATGAAATACCTCCCTCTTTGTAGGAAGAACTCAAAATATCACAACCAATTTTTTTTTTGTAATGTTGAATAAGTGGAATTTACATCATACTCCAAGTTCACCAAATGCAGACATAAATACGCACCAGTGTTCTAAGAGCTGTCATAAATACACCAGTCTCACATTGTGCATTTGTACTGCAGTGTTTGTTTGTTTAATATATAGTTCCTATGGAGCTGTCTACTATTAAATTTCAGCTAGTCAAGCGAGTCTTATTGATGTACATTAACACAGCTACCGAATCTATTTTTCTTATGTGCAGTAAACATTGCCTAGTCTATTAATTATCATCTGCACTGCAATAACATTTGAACTATATATATATTTACCATTATCACAGAAAAAAAAAGGATGAATTACCCAGTGTTTTTGAAGAAACAATCACATCGCAATATATATCATACTTTTCTGCTTTTTAACTTGGAAAGTAAATCAACATTTTTATTTCATTCTTATATCGTCACACCGATAAATAACTACAGAAAAACACTCTATAATATAGCAACTAGATATTGTGATTAATCAAATTTTTCATTGAAGTTAGATAATTTTCAAATTTATATGCAATCCATTATGCCATGATTATTTGTTGGCGAAAGAAAGAAAGTCAAAATATGCCTTATTAGAATTCCTATCCATTTTTTGCACTTAGAATATTATTATATCACATGGTAAAATGTCTTGGGGGTATACACAGGAGTAGACCATACAAGTACTGCAAAAAATATGTCGACAGACTTTATATGGGATTACATAATCGCTATGATAGCATCAGCATGCACTAAAATCAGAATAAACACCTCCAAATAACAAAGAATGTGACAGTTTAAATTCATTAATTATGTTAATCAATTGACGATATTCATATTCGCCATAGTAAAGCCATTTACAGCATTCATATCCTTTTTTCGAAACAGATTTCATTGAAATTTCACACAAAATCACAGATTTATCTACGAACATTACACTGAACCACAGGCAAGAGTCTACTATTATACCAATCTAGTTTCCAGAAATCCTCTTTACGAGTGAATATTGAAATCACAAATAAGCAAATATGCAATTATTATACACCCAGATATAATCTATTTCAATCGGAAATGTCATGGTATTGATTGGTTAGTTGAAGCTAAAACCCGAGGCAAGTTAACCATTACAAATCATCCCAGAGAAAAAAGAACGAAATGATTGCTTCCCATGTTGGCATGAAGTAACACCAACGAAAGGAGTGAATCTGCAGAAAGTCATAAATCCATAATCTCTATCAAATAAAGCGAGCTAAATTTATTTTTCACAATCAATGTTTATACAGACAAAACAACAAAGATTCTCTACAGAACGATGCCATCAGCATGCGTGAAGCAATAGATAAGATCCCATATACCAAATCCATCTACATTCCAAAGAAACATTTCATAATTTTTCCAGGTTTAATATCATTATTCAACATCTATATTTCACTCCTTACACGAACACCATGCTGTATTATTTTCTCTTCCCCAACTTTTTTAGAAGTTCACCGTATAGCGTGATATAAGAAAACACAATTAGCAGTTTACTCCTCCCAAATATCTGCTAATTTTCAAATTGCATCTGTCGAGCATGAGAAACGACTTTCTAAGAACACAGGAATCTACGTCATGACACAGCCACGCACACACAAACAATCACTTTTGTCTATTATTAAACATGTACAATAATTACAAGATAATCAAGAGTCCAGTCAAAGATTGAATATCCAGGCAGTCTGCTCTGGGTCAAAGGTCAAAGTTCACGCAAGTTTTGTGACCTCGTCTTTGCACTAGCCCTACATTACAAGTACCTACATATAGCATTTGCTTGAAACTGCCTTCTCCATTTTACAGAGCAGGAATTATGACTAACAATACAGAATGATCCATTGTCAAATCTTTACGTATCAAACAGAGTAGACATGTCATGAATGGATATACAATGATTGTATTCAAATTTTTTTACAATAAGAAAGCAAGTTACTATTTGTTAAATTCTATGATACGTTTCCGAAGAATGCTCCCTTATATTCTCACATTCAGAGAAATAGCAAATATTTGAACTGCATCAACACAGGTTTATCCAATCCTAGTAATTTAATTTTCTTGTCATAAAACAACATTCTGCTGATGAATACAATGTATAAATGAATAATGTAAAACGATGCTATGATCTTTTTATTTTTTTTTCTCTAAAGTTTGATCCTCTCAAAGTTCTACAAGGATATGAAATGATTTGAACAACCACGACACACAAAAACAGAAAGAGAACAATCTAAATTTCAGATTCGTCTCCTTCCACGGTTTCTTCCGAAACGACGACCGTCGTCATACCCTCACCCTCTATCGACTGGTCGTTGAGAAGTCCGTCTACGATCTGCTGGAGGTCCTCCCGTAGTTCACTGTTGTCCTTGACGACACCGTCCTCCTCGATGTTGGTCTCGACCTCCTCTTGCTGATCCACTTCCTCTCCGTCTCTCATGAAGGTCTTGCGCGTGACCTTCTTGTGGACTGTGATCCTGCAGGTGAGGTGGGCCAGAGGTGGAGAGTCAAAAAAATAGTTAGAGTCTACCATTCGTCTAGATATATAACTTGTGTTTATTCAAAATCTTGAGAAAACCTGGAAAGTCATGAAGATCGATGGAAAAACTCCCAAAATATTTAAAGGCATTGTTTATCAATGTTTCCAGTTTTACAAGTCTGCGATGCATGGCCCTACGTGTTGTCTGTGATATGGCGTAATATTGAAGCCATTCAAAATGATCATGAAGTGCCTAAAAAAAATTAAAAATCTTTGAGTCACCGGTTTTATCATACTCATTTTCCCAAATAGACTATAGTGTTATAAAAACCATTGGGAAAACAGTTTTTTAAATTTCGAATTTCAATCATAAATATCTTGATAATCAGACAGGCGATCGGCTCGTAAGAGTCATGGGATTTCTGACTGACCTAAAGGTTTATGATTATGATTGCAGCATGATCTAAGTCCAGAATCCCTTAAAATATCCTGAGACATCATGGAAAATTCTGAAGATTTGACTTACCTCCTGACATCGTCATCATCGCCAAAGGCTCCCTCGGGATACTGCGAAGGGTCAATCTCGACAGGGATCATCTGGACAGTGCGCTTTTTGATCCTTCGCTTGATGACCTTGCGGATGGTGCCGTCGTCCAGGGTTTCCTCGTACTCCTCGATCTCCTCCTCAATGTCCTCATCACCATCGACTGAAAGGAACACAATTCAACCATCCAATTAATTTTTGATGATGGCGTTTTTTTTGTGGTTACCTTAATTTTTTTGCAATTCAATTCAAATGAAATGTTATGTATTTGAATTAGAATGCAAGAAATAAGCTTGAAAATTGATCATAATTCCAATGATAGAATCTGCCAAATTTCTGCCAATAGACCTGCTTACTTATTTTACGCGTACTTCTTGAAGAAAGGTTTTCCTAGACGACTCAAAAGCTTTCAAGACATACATGGAGCAACAGAATGGATTCCATATATAGAGATGACATTATGTATAGCAAGCGAGTCTAATGGTTAGTCACCAGTGGTTCTGGAGAGAATCATGCATACATTAAAATATATTAATAAACAGGTCTAAATAAACAATATCAATTTGTCAATATGTTGCCAATTTAGCATTTTTCATTTGTCAATGTAAATCTAACGATTTCAAAGCACTCTGTTTTTGCCCTCAAATGTACAAACAGCAGATTTTTTTAAAACTGAAAATAGATTTCTAACAGAAGAATCAGGTTTTCAATTTAATTTAATTTTTTTTGTTGTTAAACATTAGATCTAGCCTGTCTATTAAGGCCACCCAAGGGAAATACAATAAGTAGCCACTGCAGACAGGTGGTTATTCTAGAGAGGTTCTTCAACACATATTTCCTTATAAAGGGAGGCAATATGGGTGACCATTATGGTGGCCTTTATAGAGAGGTGGCCACTATTAAAGACATGTTTGACAAACTTGATAATGCATGGTGATCAAACTTAGGAAAAGAAAGTTGACCAAAATAAATCAAAAATTATTTTCTTGTTCTTTTTTCAATAGCTTACCTGGCATTTCCATTTCTGGAGGGAACTCAATGTTTGGTTCAGTCTCGACTACTCCCATAGGATCTGCAAATAACAAATTTAAAACACAAGATATCTTGGTCAATATCACAATATGTTTCTGATATAAGGACATCATAATCTCCGGTGAGAGCCAGAAGGGTGTTTACTTGTATGCTTGTGTACACAGTTGATGCCTTTCTGTTACGGTACTCACCTCACTATGTTCAGTCAACTCAATTTAAATTTTCATTATTGTATAATGAATGAAAAGAACAACAAAAGCCTCTTTGAATTAAATGGGATTGCAACAGAAAAAAAACGTATTGTGTTACCCCCGCCAATAAAACATTGTAAATTTGTACTTTTTTCAATTAGTACAGGATTAACCCTTGTGACACCAATACTTTAAGTTTTTTAGGCATGATAGCGAATGTAAATTAAAAAAGCAAATATGGCTGATGGAATTGAAACCTTCAAAGGTGCATGAGCGATGAATCTTTCAATTAAATTGCATTAAAAGTAACATTATTCACATCATAATAACAAAATACATAGGGTACGTATATGAGCAAAAGACAAACAAAAATTTGAACTGCAAAGGTAACATCAGTATATCATCAAATAAAGGGAGGAAAATAAGAGATAAGAGATCAATTAGTAATTGAAGAAATTAGGCGCACTGTGCAAAATCTGTGGAATCAAAATGCTTCATTAAGGGGTAAAAATATGCAGTCAAAACATTACAGGTGGAGAAATACAGGTGCTGTAAGTTAACAAGTTGGGGTTCAATCAGCAGGCTTATCGTTGGTTCATAAAGAAACAAAAAGGGGTAGGGTTTGAAAAATGCAACATACACCTAAATAAAAAAGATGAATTTCTGGGTAGGAAAAAAAATCAAATTATTCCAACTGCAGAGCAGCACACTTCAAAATTTTCTACAAGAAAACCATATACGGGAAGAAAAGTGATTTATTTTAAGATAAGACTCTATGACAATATAATACAGGTAAACTTTCATATAAATACACCATCTTGTGGTCATATCCAAACATAAATATGTTTTATCATCTAAATCACCGAAGACAAAACCCTATGATTTGAAATGCTGTACCATAAAGTTACTCTAAAATATATATTGCTCAACTAAAAATAATCCCTAAATGTTATCATGCTAATTAGATCACAAACTATTTATAATTCCATACTGCTAGATGTCAAATTATATTTAACTTTCACAAAGCTTAATTATATTCTATTTACTAAATAACATATTGTGTTGATTACAATGCTAGGCCCTAACCTATTTCTCCCTTTCATATAGCTAAACCACAATGTCTACACTCAATATCTATGAACTAAATACTCAAGGTTATCTGTTTCTTTATATTTTACTTGAAGTAATTTGTCTAGGGTTCCTTCAGTTGTTAGTATCACTCTGAAAATCATTCATATCCACATCACCTACACACATCCAATACATGCATTACACCACAAAGATGAAGTATACCTACACGAGCCCTAAGTACTACAGCCTTATGCCTGACACGTGCTCCAAATTGTTCTAAAATTCAATGATTCTCACTAGCCATGACCTCAATCCTGATATGGCACATTGCACTGATGCATGGAGGGTATTCCCCAGCTAATTTAAATGCTGTATGCATTTTAAATCAGGGATGTTAAAACTATATCTATCAAAGTCATCTTTTCCCAGCTCCGAGGTTGATTGAAACATTTGCACACTCATATCTGTTTTTTGTAATCTTGCTACTTATCACAATTTGCACTCATTTTTTAATTATGCAATCCAAAAGCTTTTACAGAAACATGTTTTAAATATCATTTAATGGATATATGCTGCATGTGCAGTATGAGTTTGTCAAAGAGCATTGAATACACAGAACAGCACTTAAATGTAATGTATATATCAAGCCGTTATAAGACGCCTCATGGACTGTTTAAAAGCAATCAGTCCCATAAATATCCCATTAATATGAGCAGCGGTCTGCTTACAAATCACATGGATAGCATACTTTTTGTTTTTACAATTTTTGTCTGGTGATCTGCCATTTGCTCCGGCGCCAAGTGCTCCAAGCTTTGTCAATGATATAGGGTCAGGTTTGGGATTAGGGTTGTGATTGGGTGTTAGGTTTTGATAAAGTTTAGGGTTAGAGTAAGGTATAGTGGTTCTTCTAGTCACACAATCAAATCAACACCAAACAGACTGATGCTTGCCACTTTGGGGTAATACATTTTGTTTCTGCTTGGTCTGTTTTCAGATTATTGTTAGTCTGTTATGGGTCTGTTTTCAGTCATTGTCAGTACTTTGTCAGTTCGCTGTCAGGCCGTTGTCAGTCCGTTTTTACAGTTAGTATGATTTCAGTCATTGTCAGTCTTTTGCCAATGTTGTCAGTCTGTTGTTGGTCTGCTGTCAGTTTATTATTGACCCGTTGTCAGTCTGTTGTTGGTCTGCTGTCAGTTTATTATTGACCCGGTGTCAGTCTGTTGTTGGTCTGCTGTCAGTTTATTATTGACCCGTTGTCAGTCTGTTGTTGGTCTGCTGTCAGTTTATTATTGACCCGGTGTCAGTCTGTTGTTGGTCTGCTGTCAGTTTATTATTGACCCGTTGTCAGTCTGTTGTCAAACCATTACCAGCCTGATGTTAGTCTCTTTGGTGTGACCAGGATATACGGAATTCAGTTAGGGAAGTAATTTTCGCAAGGGAGCAGTTGTCACCAGAGCATGTGTCGTACCACCATCTTTTTCACACAAATGCACTTGCAAGCATGACCAGGGTGCTAATGTTTTAAATGAGTGCTGAAGAGTGATGAAAATAAGCAAAGAATTTGGAAATATTTGATTTTCTTTGCAATGTATGTCTGAAATTTGTTAAAGACCATTTAAACATTTAAAATTGTGTGCAACAAATCACTGACTGTGATAACAATTGGGCAGTTGATATTTCACTGCTTAATAGACCGCAAAATACACTACTGGGTATATTAATTTACAAATGCTAACAGGCTTTTCAAACCTCCACCTCATTCTTTAATAGCATGCTGCAGCCACAGATCCAAGAATTTTTTCCATAGAGGGGGGCAGCTGCAATGGGAGTTATCCCCCAAATCTAGGGTGGTATCTGCCCCTTGCACCCCCTCTGGATCTACCACAATGCTGCTAAAATCAAAATTGCAGCCTTTTTTTAATAAAAAATCCATTCCTTGTTTTACCCACCATCGGGAAGGAAACAAAACTGCCCCTCAAGGAAATCAGTGATTTCGGGCGTTTTGGGCTCGCGATCCCAATCTAAAGAAGGAGAGAGAAGAAGAAATTCAAAAACTCATAAAACAATAAAAGAAGTTTTTATTCCCTTTATCAACTTTATCAACAAACTTCAAAACCTAAGGAATATTGATATAGGGTGTTACTATAATGATTTCATTTCTCTCTTTTTCAATACAAAATTTCTTGCACCAAAATGTGCATTATTAATCACCAGCAAATCAACGTCACAATCGAGCATTCAATCAACAATCAACTGACTAAC
Source organism: Strongylocentrotus droebachiensis (assembly GCA_035222895.1). Classification (NCBI taxonomy): domain Eukaryota; kingdom Metazoa; phylum Echinodermata; class Echinoidea; order Camarodonta; family Strongylocentrotidae; genus Strongylocentrotus; species Strongylocentrotus droebachiensis. The sequence goes on from JAVYIG010003039.1 coordinate 10,531, forward strand.
TAAGCAATTTGTTCTTCTATAAACAAGTAATGGACTTGGATAATTAAGATATCTGTATTATTCTAACCTTTTTTGTTTCTCCATTCCTAAAGAATGAGACTAATTCCACACATCCTGATGCTTAACAGATATATCCTGCAGTATTCAAATCCAAAGAAATAAAAATCTAATTTCTAACTAACACTAAACTGCTTCTAGGAAGTAATATCAAGTAGAAGGATAACATATGGTGTCCCTCAAGGTTCAGTCCTCAGGCCCACTTTGTTTTTATCATATATTATTGATTTACTATCTTCCACTAAAAATTTTTGGAATTTAGATTATTTGCTGATGATTCAATTATATTTCATACTTTTGATAATACTATTTTTCTTATTTGCATTCATTCCCCCTTATTCTACCCCCCCCCCCATGTTATCATAATGATAGTTTTTTCTACTTGATTTCATTTCAAGTTTTATTCGTCCAATCACCTCCAGCTTCTGCCCCTCTAGCTCCACCCACTTCTGGCTCCTCCTCCATTTCCTTCTGAAGCTGAGTGGCTGCGGCCAAGAGGTCAACATCGTCCGGTAACAGGTCAACGTGAGGAGTGGTCGGACTGGCTGGAGTGGACGCTAGATATCCAAGGGTCAGTATCAAGTTAGTTGTAGCCATAATAACTCTTACTTACAAATGATAAGATCAAAAACACTTTCGAGAAAACAAGGGGGATTTCAATACACTATTGACTCAGACCTGTCGACCTTACACGGCAAAATTCTGAATCTCTCTCAAGGCAAAATTAAGAATACAGTCTATTTTGTATACTTTTCTCACAGAATATTTCAACAAAAAAGGATTTTAGGGTTCAAAGTAGCTTGAAGGTCCAAAAATAGAAATCATTCCTCCAACATAAGAATGGTTGGCATAATTGTACATCCTATAGAAATAAGGTTTGGATCATGTCAGCAAAGTGTTTAAGGAACCTGCCCACTTGTATATAGGGAAGAAAGTTGTGAAACAATAAGGTAAAAAGCACAGCAGGTCCACACTGTAAAAAAAAAATTATAACACCACATATTTGATCGTTCTGGTAATCTAAAAATACATTGCACTGAGAACTTTTCACCAGCACAGTGACGAAGAAGAGAGATATGAAGCTCAGCCGTAATCTTCTCCCTTGGGTAACCTACAGAGCTGTATGAAAAAAATTCTTGAAACAAAATGTAACATATCAGCCTCACCATCATCAGAGATCTGTTCAAAGACATCAGTTTCAAGTACCCTATCATCTTCTCCCTTATGCTTGCCGAGGATGTACAACACGTGCTCTGTCGACAATTGCTCTGCAGTCGATTTCTACACTGAATGAATTCCCAACTTCAAGCACAGACCCAAGAGTATACTGTATGTATCCCTCACCCTCAACTTTCATAATATTTACCCGATTGCAACCTAACCGGGAAAAAAGAGTTCAGAGAAAACCTCTGCAGACCAAGTGTCTTTATGAAGTACTTAATCCTGCAACCCTAAAATACTTTCCAACCATGACTCAAAGACTTAAAGCCCATCTGCACTAGTTTGGCCAGGAGGGATTAGACCACCCTGATAGGTCACTGACAGGTGGTTATCTCATCAATCAGCTCTCAATTAACATAAGAAAAAGAGGATCATGGGGGACCAACGGGCACCGCTTAGGCATTGTTTTCTATATAGAGGGAGCAAGTAGCTATAATTAGTAGTACAGTGGGGCTTTAAAACTTACGAGAAACTTCCTCAGGCTCTGCTACTTGGGGAGCTTGGCCTTCTTCCATTGGCTCGTGGTAGGCCTTGGTGAAGTCTATGTTGAGAAGGTCCTCCATTTCCGCCTCTTCTTCCGGTGTCATGGCATCTAGATGCTTCAGGTTGGTCTCTACTGCGGGTGGGGCAGATTCTGTGGCGCTCATGTCCTCCGTGACAATAGGTCCTGCGGGAGGGGCTGGTGCCTCCAGGTCATCTTCGGGTAAGTCTGACCATTGTAACGGAACAAAGGTGTAAAAAAGGACTGATTAAAGAAAAGCATCTTTTATCATGTTAGATTTTTTAGTGGGAAGTCTGACCATTTAAAAGGAAAGAGGTGTGGAGTTTTAGAATGGCAAGTCTGACCACTGAAACAGAGCAAGGATGTTTTAAAATGACTAGTAAAAAGTGGTATGTGTGATCATCTTGGACTTTCTATTGGTCAGTCTAACTGTTGGAACAGAAAAAAAGGCATTGAGTTTCATTTTGAGTGGAAAAGTGTGACCATTAAAAGGTGTCGCAACTGTCAAGAAGTAACTTGGTAAGAATTTCTTTAATGTCTTAGATTGATGTTGACTTTGATGTAGACTTTGCTCAAGTTCACACCCACCAGGTACATGTTTGCGAGTTGTGATCCAAGTTGTGCATGGCTTTACACCCTATCCAAGGGACTTTGTAATGACACTTCTCAACCCAGGGGTCACAAGTGGTAGGATGTATTCCCTGAAATGTCCTGTTCACTGATCACATTGTTAAGATCCAGCCCTCAACAAATTGGACTTTTAATAATGCTTGAAATATGAACATACCATTGATTGCAAATTCATTCAAAGCTTGGGCAAAGTCTTCTAGTTCTTCTGGTGTGTATGCTGGTTTTTCCTCTCTATCTCCTAAAACCATGGGTGCGTCCAGTTGCTCATCGACCAATGGCTGTGGAGAATACATATGAAATAACCAATCATGAAGCTTAATGATTTCTAAGAGATAGGAATTGACGAATTATAAAGCTCATTGCAATTTAAATATTTTGTTTTAATTCAAATATACAAATTATGAAAATCATAATGTCAACTTAAATATTCACTGGAATGGAAAATAATGTTGATATACAACAAATTGAAGTAAGAATTGCAAGTGATTTGTATATAAAAGAAAACTGTTAAAGTCTATATTCCAATGCTAATATGAAATTATCTTTTTCTTTCATATCATTCTTAATATTCTTTTACAGGAAATTATATATATTGATTCCTATATAAAGGAAATGAATATGTATATCAAATGAGTAGAAATGCAAACCAAATAAATCTGATATAGAGGTCGATTTGATATAATTATATAAATAATTTATAAATATATTTATATAATCAGGAGGGGATTTTAAAATACAATTTTGTATATAATTGGTTTGCTATATAGTATAAAAGGTGTATCTTTTTGGCAAAAGATGTATATTTTGGCAAATATGGCATACATGTGCCTAAAATTGAATGTTTTGCAAACAAAATAAAAGAAAACTCACACTTGTCTGAAATTGAATTCATTAAAGAAAAGAACTAAAAACAAGATACAGTATCATTTATCCAAAGAGAACAGCAAGGTACAACCACACTCGTGCACAAACAGCTGTAGGGGGGGTAATACACGACAGGATACAACACAGACGATGTCTTAAAGGTGAATCGAATTGAAAATAAAGTTCAATTGGTCACCTCAAATAATCACAATAATCATTTCATCGCTACCAGAATCAAACATCTATCACACCAGGTTACTCTAACACAGAATCATACTACATGTATCTCAACATTAAACACACACACACATTAAATATCTGAAAACTCATTAAATAAACTCTCTCGTCGCTTTTCCATCATCCTTTTACATTCATTCAAAACTCTTCCTGTCTCATTAATTCAACACACATCTACCTCAATACTTGAACAAACCAACACTCAGTTAACTTCTTTCAAAGCACACACTGTATTGAGGATCCATCAAAAATAGAGATTTTTGCGACAAGCGTAGTTTCCACAAATGTTTCAGAAAACTTGAAATCATAATACACTCATGTATATCAATTTCCAAAGAGTCTGTGGAAATGGGACTTTTAGATAAAAGGAGATTGGGATGAAAAGAAAGAAAAGAGACTTCAAACAGAAGAACTTTGAACTTGGGAGGGGGGAGGTGAGTTGTAACACAACTGAAAAAATGAATACATGGGACTAAAGAAGTGAGTGAAATGAGGGATACAACTAAAGTAGTCAAAAGAAAGAAATGAAAGAACGGACTGTAGAGGCCGCCAGAGCATACTGGTAGGAGCACGAGATGGAAAGGTTTGGAAATGTAACAGAGGGTGAAGTAGCCCAGTCAAATGCGATGAGTCGGTAGGAAGAACCGAGTCTTGGAATATGCTGAGAAAGAAAGATACGATAGAAAGAATGATAATGGATGAAACGATGAGATGAAATGATAGGAAGATGGAGATGAAACGGCCAACCTAAATTGATAACAAAGCAAATTGTTAAGTGAAAATAAAACAAGCATATATAAACAAAGTCATTGAAGATGGGCACATTTTTAGAGAGGAAAAGGGGGTCATTTGAAACAAAAAAACGTCAGGATGATGATCGGGGGTGCACCTGCAAAGAGAAGCACATTCATGGCTGAAGTACATTCATTAGATGTGAGATGACGAGATGGGGTAAACATGATTAATACTATTTTAATGTGTGGTCTGCTTCATTTTTTAATTCATATCTTCACCTTCATCCATTCAACCCTTCTCTTTCTCCCTCTCTCGCTCTCTCATCCTCTAGCTCTCTCTCTCTCTCTCTCTCTTTCTCTCTCTTGAAGTCTCTTCTCACTATTTCTCAATAAGGATGTATTCGGTCAAGATAATCTGCAAGTTTTAAAGGAAATTGTTTTGTTTGTTAAGAGCTAGAAGAGCATTAACTATAGAATTACCATATAAAATGCTACGATTCAATGCTCTTTTTTACTCTCAGCAAACAAATTTAGAGGTTTGAAAGAGGAAAGGATAAAAGGATGAAGAAATACGATGCCAGGGATAGATAAGAGGAAAAAAGATGGATGGATAGTGAAATGTATACAGTAAAGGAAGAATATTGAGGGAAAGCAACAGAGATGAAATGAAAGATTGTGAAGAGGAGAATGGGCATATAAAGGTATTGATAGTGAATGAAGGAACAAGAGTTAGAGTACTACAGAGGAAAAGATGATGCAGGAAAGATAGCGGTAAAGAGTTATAGGGAGGAGCAGAAATTGACAAAAGGGCATGAAAATAAAGAGGGGGAGACAGAGAAAGAAGAATACTGGCAATTCTGAGATAGAGAGACAAAATAATCATGGAAGAGAGAGATAAAGGAAGAAAAGGAGATAAAAATATAGCAATATAGAAAGAAAAGAGAAAGAGAAATAGAGAAACACAGGGAAAAGATAGAAAGAGGGAAAATGGTCGATTGTGAGACCATTTAACAAAATATAAGGATAAAATTGAAAAATAATGACCAAAAGAAATCCAAATAATTGAAGATGAAAATTCATTTGATGTACATGTATGATGAAGACACAGATAATTCATATTAAATATATATTTGGCTGCTACATGACTCTAGCATGCCACAAAACATGATATATATTTCAAAAATAAGTTACATGCAGCAGAAAATGGAATATATTGTTTAAAGAGGTAAAATAATAAAAGAAAAGAAAAGAAAAAGAAATCAAGAAAAGCAACTATGCAGTCTTCTGATCCAAACGGTACCTCGGATATCTGCGGTGTGGGTTCTTCCATCTCCTAAAATGGGGGTGAGATAACGACGGAAAAATAACAATATTTATTTCGAAAAAACGTGGTCGGACATGAACAAGGGGTGGTGAATTGAACCAAACTTTCAAACAAGCGATACAGAAAGCCTTGGTTAACAGTACCATACTATAAAGTGCATGATGCTTCATTTATGGATCATCTGTTTCAGAGACAGAAGGACATTGACTGATTTTCTTGTACACAGTTAATGCCTTTCAAGCTCTTAACAGTCAATGCAATGCTAGGTATTTAGAACTACCATAACATGAAGCAAGCGTAGGGAACTATGAAAAGCACTACACAAGAATTCTTGCAAAAGTTAAAGTTTCGTGAATATTATTTCTTCCCTTCTGTTGCGTTTCTTTAATTATTACATTTACTGATTTAGAAGAGTGTAAATATAATAACAAATCCTAAGAAATATTACTCATATCATATATTCAAAGACAGCATAATTTTTATAAATTTTGAATAAAAACCTCAGACTATATTCGTTTAAGTTCTCACATGAAAGAAACAGAATAAAAGACTCATTTAGAAAACATGAGTAGGAGAAATCGCATTTTCCCTTGATTTATCATAGATATCAGTACAAAATGCATTTAGCTGTTCGAAAATGTTTCAAGGCAAAATGGTATCAATGAAATATTTCAACAAGAATGCATCAATTATTATCAGGCATGAAAAATTGGGGATTTTGTTTGACAGTTTTACATGCAGGAATATTTGATAGCATACATTTACACTAATGAAAAGCAATTCACAAACATAGATAAATGCAAAAATTAATTAGACATCTGAAAACAAAAATGCAAGTAAGTGATCTCAGAAAAACTTCCATATTATTGCTAGTCTCAATGAGTTACAAATTTGAAAAACAAGACTCATTTAATTTTTTTTGAGGAGGGGGGGGGGGATTAGAAGTTTACAAAATGAGGAAAACCTTTTTCATATGAATCACTTTGGTTTCAATTAAAATCTCACAAAAAGAATTGTTACATTTCAAATAATTTGCTATTTCAGAAATCCTCTACTAGGCATACAATATGATTGTAAGGATCCAAATTGTCTACTACATTTTGCAGCAATCATGAATAGTTTGTGGAAATAGCATAATTTAAAAATTATTTTTGAAAGAAAGCACCACCACCATATTTTGTTGATGAAAAGAAACGATGCAATATTAGGTAATGATAGAAAAAAACATTTGCATATGTAAGGACAAACAAATACAAATTGAATTATGTAATAACAGGACATTAACAATTGTTAGTCACAAAACAAAATAAAATAACGTATAAACAAATAATATTTTCCTTTATAATTCTTTTTTATTATCTATTATTAGATCAAAACAAGAAATCATATATATTTCAATGACATGCATTAATAACATCAACAAAATAATGGATTATGCTCGCAGTCAACAAACATACAAAGCAAATGCTACGGTCAAATGATAATAGAAAGAAAAAAAATAAATCAGAATAATATAACAAAAGCTTTTCTTCTATCGGAATGCTATATTTTACCATTTAGTCACGTCTGTAAGTAATAATTGTAAATTTTTGAATATCTATATACCATTAGTTATGTCTATAAGAAATAATATTACGGCTTCATAATTTTTGATTTATCATAGATTATGATTTTTTTTAACCTTCTGCACCAAATCAATCAAGGTTTTGTTTTGTCGTTCTTCTACATGTACATGAGCCTTTTCTATATTAAGTAAAATTGAAGCTTTCTCCAATTTCATGTTAACAATATGACGTTTATTATATAAATACATGATATATTTAGATAGAATCTGCAAATAATTTCCTATGTATTTAGTATTCAAAATAAACATTTCAATAAAGATAAAAAATAGAATTTGTATTAATCCTCTAAAATATATGCATCTAAAAAATATATTTAAAAAAAAATAACTGTTTTAAAATTAAATTTTAAAAAATTAATAAAAAACAAACATTAATTTTACTCATAATGGCAATAATAACAATGATAATGATGATGAGGATAATAATAATGAGACAATAACTTCTAACTAGACTGAATGTGTAAAAATTAGCATATAAAACTTGAGTATGTAATCATTCTATTAAAAAGTTGATACTGTATCAAAGAAAATAAAAGGCTTTCGATATCTTCATAATACTAAATAGTAAATTTTAGTTTAAAAATAATTATATATATATATATATATATATATATATATATATTTCATTTTTGACTGATCAAGGCACAATTCATTAAATACTGTGTTTATTTAGATCGAGCGCATAATTTGATAGCAATTTTTGTTAGATACAGCGCATATTGCACTTAAAATACATATATTAAATCAAATTCTGATTCTAATTTTAGTGCACTCTCCCTGTAGCTATGTGTTTCTGACTACTATGGATAACAATTAAAATGTTGAAATATGTGAAAATGTCTGTTAAATTAATTAATGATCAAGTACTATTTTTAGTATAAGATTAATTCAGTTGAAGTATTATCTCAAGTAAACTCTGATTACACTTTATTAAATTTGATTGTAACTGTTTTTTTTTAGAGCATGCATTGAATACTTTTTGTTGTTAGTGTTATTAATTGTTTTATTTTAGAATAGAATTTTGTCTTTCAGAGCTCCATTGCTCAAGCTCAAACTACGCACAAATATTTTTTTTTAAGTTAAAGCACTTTGCAGCTTGATGGTGATTTTAAATCACATGACATACCTTTTCTAAAGAAACATAAAAAAATATGAAAGACTGAATAATCCAATTAACATATATTCTGATAAAATAAAGATTCTTTTGCACTTAAAGTATTGCTTAATATCATATTGCAATGCTAATTTTAGTGCATATATTACACTGTGTATACTTCTGTTTAAATTGTAAAGTAAGAATTGTTAGCTACAGCTTAAAGCTCAAAATTGCAAATATCAAGCGAGTTGAATAAATGTAATGCATTGCACAAGATGAAATCATATTGCCTTTCTTGCATACATATGCAAAAAACAAAAAAACCATGCGGTAAATAAAAAGAAAACGTTAGACAACAGATGCTTTTGAATGCAATCCTCATAGAAACATAAGGAACGCAACAGTCAATAAACCAAGGCAAACAACAAGGACCTTGAGGTGAATACTCAACAACCAACTCTTTAGGTTTGAACCGAGGTTACTTTCATGCAAGGCGTGAGAAGGAATGCGTTGGGATGTGTTCTGAGAGTCTTGTCTTAATACCTCTCTTGATCTCGGCTGAGTCTGCTCTGGACCTGCTAAGAACTCGGAGACAGATCTAGTCTGAAGGATGGCCTCCCCACTTTGAACGGCCTCTCCAGGAAAGCTGACCTCTCTTCGGAATGTGGTGCGAGTGACGTGTACAGATTTCTTGACCACGCCACCGTCTTCTTGTTTGGTCTCGAATTCCTCGTGAGTAACAACATGGGTGGACTGATCATCGACAGATCCTTGGGGAGATTTTGGAGGTTCCTCAGAACCTTTGGTCTCTGGAGTTATTGGAATGGGTATCTGTCCCTGGTATGGCTTGGTAGGACTGTCCACCTCATCCCCACCAACAGCGCCTTCTTCAACCTGCTCTGCCTCGGGTTCTGGAGCCGGTGAGCTCTCTAGAACATTCAAGTCCGTGGGAGGCAGCTGTGTCTCAACCTCCGACACAGGCTCAGGTGGTCTTGGGCTCACAACAGAATCCGCCCGATCCTCGTCCGCCACATTAAACGTTTCAGTGTCAGGGACATACTGCTCTTGAGAGAAATGCTCTTGAGAGTAAACTAACATCTCCACATGGGATTCCTGGACCATTGTTTCACTATGTTCTACTTCTACATCTCCTAGAGCTTGCTCTTCGTGTGAAAGACTTGCACTGACCTCTTGTTGAAGAGCCAAATCTGAGTAATGCTGAGGAGGTATGTCCTCTCCTACTGGAAACTCCACATCTTGTGGGGAGTCAATGATTTCTGGTTCAGGCTCTTCCTCCTGATACTCAAACTCTTGCTGTTGGGAGACACCAATTAAGTTGGGGTCATAGTAATCAGATTCAGTTGGACCATCTAAAAGTGCTTCTTCATGTGGCTCCTCCTGGTCACCTTGATAGTCTTCAACCTCACCATCTACTACAAATTGAGTTGATTCAGATGTTGACTGTGTCACATCCATGGACTCGTAACAGAACCCTTGATGGTCTGTGGGTTCAGTAGAGCCTTCATGAGTAGAGGAGTCTGGGGTGTCAGGAAGTTCCTGGATCTCAGGTGTAAGTAAGGAATCTGGCGAAGGAGGCTGGGCTTGGATAATCAACTCCTCGGGATAGTCTGCAGGATGCATTATACTTTCCACTAAGGGTCCACCACTAGTAATAACTCTAGTTTCAGTCACAACATGCCTTGTGTATACTGTCTGGCCACCTTCTGTTTCATCAGTGTAGGTGTCTTCCCTGTGGGTTTGTCTGGTCCTCAAAGTAGCATCCCCAACTTGTGTTTCTACCCACTCATCATGGGCACTGGTCTCTGATGCTGGTGTGTCAACAAGATACTGTTGCTCAACAGCTACAAGTGCTGCACCTTCCCTAGCATCTGCTGTATTTATTTCTATCTGATCGTGGTATCTTGAAGTTTCTCCCTCTTCTTCTTGTGTGACATCAAGTGGGCTTACAGGCTCATCAATTTCAAAAGACTGCCGACTCATCTCAACATGTCCATAACTGGTTGCATATTCACCAGTGATGTCCAGAATATCTGGAGTGCTTCTACCATCTTCTGGTTCTGTGGCTGGCTCAGGCTCAACATGAAGCATTTCTCCATCATGTGGTTCCTGTTCTTCTCTTGGTTCAGACTCAAGGAACACTTCACCTTCGATGACCATTGCCTCTTCAATTGTCTTGTAAGATGTTGTAACATCAGATTCTTCCTCTTTGAGTTCTGGCTTTTGTTCAGCATCATCCTCCACAAGGGGGATGTCTGAAGCAACTGATGTTTGATTGTCATAATCAGCTGGGACACTCTCAGCCTCTGGCTGGTCTTCCCTAGCAAGAGTTGTCTCATCCACCTGTTCTTCCATGTAGCTGATACTCTCCGTCTTAGTATCTAGGTCTTCATCATCATCCACACCAAGTTGCTCTCCAGAGATGCCATCTTCTCCCAGGATGATTTCACTTTCTTCTGTTGGTGGATCAGGCTCGATAAGGTATCCATGGTCTCTAGCTCGTCTCTCTGCCATGACATCATCATCTTGAACAATCTCATCAGATTGCAAGTCTAACTTGATCTCTGGAATCATATCTGAATCATCCGATTGGTCTTCATCGATGGAGATGTCATGTTCAGTCATGTCAGGTCCTTCACCCAAGTAGGTTTCATCTTCTTGTTCACTGGCATCGACCTTGACATCCTCTACAAACCTTACTTCTCTTGTTATCACAGTAGTTCTAGTCTCCTCAGTTGTGGTTCCATGAGAGTAACTTCCATTTTCAGGGATTTGACCTTGGTGATCTTCCTGTAGTTCTTCTACATCTTCTGATGTCATACCCTCATCACGTGGTGAAAGATCTTCCCTTTCCGCATGGGTTGGCTGAGTTTGCTCTTCTTCCGGAGTATGCTGTTCTTCCAAGTGCAACTCTTCTACATCTTGGCCAGTGATTGGAAGTGTACTCAGCTTGTGTATCTCAGTGTGAGTTGTTGTCACAGTTGTCTGATGAACAGTTTCATGAATGTTATCTTTGACTCCCTCCTTTGGGAATTCTGATGCATCTGCAACATTAGGAGGACACTCTTCTACAATATTGTGTATCTCTTTGTGTAAAACAGTCTCATTAAAGGTTGAAGTAACGACCTTCTCTCCAATTCGCTCCTCACTGATTGATTCCTCATCAACTTGTGATCCCGGGGTTGCTTCATCAAAAGGTGCAGAGTCTCTAGTTTCCACTCTTACTTCAGGCTCATCACCAATTGGTTCTTGTGAGATTTTTTCTGTAGCATCTGGAACTTGGACAGGCTCCTCTTCTTCAACTTCAGCTTGGTCCATAATAGGTTGAGTCTGAAAGTTTATCTCTGAGTAGGCTGATGTTACTTCAGTTCCCTCAACATCTTCATGAATGACATCCCTTGTTTCTTCATCTTGTTTCTGTGCATCATCTTCTACTTCCATAGGAGTATCGCTTGTGATATGGTGAATCTCTTCATGCAGAACTGTTTGACTGAACTCTGTTGTTACCGACTTCTCTCCAATACGCTCTTCAGAGATTACTTCCTCATGAGACTCTGAAATCAAAGATCCTGGCTCTGCTTGTTCATTTGATACGATAACTTGCTGTGTCCTCTCCTCATACATGTATGTGGCCTCTGTGGGACCAAAGTCTGTTTTCTCTGCTTCATCTAAGGGTATTTCACATTCTGGTTCTTCCTGGATATCTTCAAGGAAATCATCATCTCCATCAATATTTTCTCTCTCAGAAGGCATCACCTCCATGGATGTTGATACATCTTCTTCCTCATATTCAGGAGCACCTAGGAATTCCAAATTCTGTGTCGTGAATTCTTCCCGTCTGTGTAATGTCATATCTTGAGCAGGCTCTGTATCTTCTACAGGAAGCTCCTCCATTGGCTCTTTGGGTATATCTTCCTGTGGTGTCTTCTCCATATCTAAAAGGTGCATGTCTGTCTCTTCAGCTGGTTTAGCCTTTTCTTCTACGATGACATCTTCATCAATAAGAGGCTCACTTTGGGCCTCAGTTGGTTCGTGCACTGATGTGTCCGTTTCGGGTTCATCAAATCTGAGGTCATAGTCAACATCTATCTTGTCCTCCTCGGGTCTCCTTTGGATAAATTCATCATCAAAAATTGTTTGCTTCGTCTCAACAACCTGCACTGTCTCTTTGACTGCAGCCTCTTCTGTTATTTGTTCTGTGTATGTTGTAAGGATTTCTTGGCCATCCTCTTTAGGAATATCCTCAAGAACATCAGGGACAGACTCTGAATAAACAGTTGGTGCTTGTTCCTCTTGAGGTTCGTCTTCAAAGACTATTTTCTCTTCCTGAATAACTTGAACTGTCTCTTTGACTACAACCTCATGTGTTTCTGTGTATGTTGTACTGATCTGGGAGTCATCCTCTTTAGGAACATCCTCAGCAGTATCTGGGATGGACTCTGAGCTAACAGTTGGTGCTTGTTCCTCTGCAGGTTCGTCTTCAAAGACTACTTTCTCTTCCTCGATAACTTGTACTGTCTCTTTTACTACAACCTCGTGTGTTTCTGTGTATGTTGTACTGATCTGGGAGTCATCCTCTTTAGGAACATCGTCAGCAGTATCTGGGATGGACTCTGAGCTAACAGTTGGTGCTTGTTCCTCTTGAGGTTCGTCTTCAAAGACAACTTTCTCTTTCTCGATAACTTGAACTGTCTCTTTGACTACAACCTCATGTGTTTCTGTGTATGATGTACTGATCTGCGAGTCATCCTCTTTAGGAATCTCCTCAGGAGTATCTGGGATGGACTCGGAGCTAACAGTTGGTGCTTGTTCCTCTTCAGGTTCATCTTCAAAGACTAATTTCTCTTCCTCGATAACTTGAACTGTCTCTTTGATTACAACCTCATGTGTTTCTGTGTATGATGTACTGATCTGCGAGTCATCCTCTTTAGGAATATCTTCCTCAGGAGCATCTGGGATGGACTCAGAGCTAACAGTTGGTACTTGTTCCTCTTCAGGTTCATCTTCAAAAACTACCTGCTTTTTGTCTATAACTTGAACTGACTCTTTGACCACAATTTCATGAGTTTCCTTTTCTGTGTATGCTGTAGTGATTTGGGAGTCATCCTCTTTAGGAGTATCTGGGATGGACTCAGAGCTAACAGTTGGTACTTGTTCCTCTTCAGGTTCATCTTCAAAGACTACCTGCTTTTTGTCTATAACTTGAACCGACTCTTTGACTACAACCTCATGTGTTTCTCTTTCTGTGTATGTTGTACCGATCTGAGAGTCATCCTCTTTAGGAATATCCTCCTCAGTAGTATCTGGGATGGACTCGGAGCTTACAGTTGGTGCTTGTTCCTCTGCAGGTTCATCCTCGAAGACTACTTTCTCTTCCTCCATAACTTGAACTGTCTCTTTGACTACAACCTCATGTGTTTCTGTGTATGATGTACTGATCTGGGAGTCATCCTCTTTAGGAGTATCTGGGATGGACTCGGAGCTAACAGTTGGTACTTGTTCCTCTTCAGGTTCATCTTCAAAGACTACCTGCTTTTTGTCTATAACTTGAACTGACTCTTTGACTACAACCTCATGTGTTTCTCTTTCTGTGTACGTTGTACTGATATGGGAGTCATCCTCTTTAGGAGTATCTGGGATGGACTCAGAGCTAACAGTTGGTACTTGTTCCTCTTCAGGTTCATCTTCAAAGACTACCTGCTTTTTGTCTATAACTTGAACTGACTCTTTGACTACAACCTCATGTGTTTCTCTTTCTGTGTATGTTGTACTGATCTGAGAGTCATCCTCTTTAGGAATATCCTCCTCAAGAGTATCTGGAATGGACTCGGAGATATCAGTTGGTACTTGTTCCTCTTCAGGTTCATCTTCAAAGACTACTTTCTCTTCCTCGATAACTTGAACTGTCTCTTTGACCACAATTTCATGTGTTTCCTTTTCTGTGTATGTTGTAGTCATTTGGGAGTCATCCTCTTTAGGAATATCCTCCTCAGTAGCATCTGGGATGGACTCAGAGCTAACAGTTGGTGCTTGTTCCTCTTCGGGTTCATCTTCAAAGACTACCTGCTTTTTGTCTATAACTTGAACCGACTCTTTGAAAACAACTTCATGTGTTTCTTTTTCTGTGTATGTTGTACTGGTCAGGGAGTCATCCTCTTTAGGAATATCCTCCTCAGTAGTATCTGGAATGGACTCGGAGGTAACAGTTGGTGCTTGTTTTTCTTCAGGTTCATCACTAAAGGCTACCTGCTTTTTCTCAATAATCTGAACTGTCTCTTTGAATACAACTTCATCTGTTCTCTTTTCTAAAACCGTCATACTTGTTTGAGAGTCATCAACTTCTGGGATTGAATCAGAGTCAACAGGTGGTTCATCTTTTGCTTGATCTACAATTTCTGCACGAGACTGCTCCTGGCTGATGGCAGAATCAACAACATTGGTAACATATTCTCTCACTTGTTCTCCTGGAATGTTTGTTTCCTCTGTATCTTCTTGAACAGTAGGCCTACTGAAGATACCACCATCAATTTCCTCTTCTCCTCCATGTCCCCGAATTTCAGTGGACGTTACCACAGTAGTAACCGTCTCTTGGTAATGCGTAATTGTCTCATGCTCTTTTGGAAGAGTTTCCTTTATTGGTGACTCAGGAGCTTCTTCGACTTCCTCTTTAACTTCCTCTACCTTATCCATCTCAATCACAGGTTCGTCAGAAGGTTCTTTTTCTTCAATTGTCTTAGGTTCATCCTTGACAACCTCCCCAATGCTGTCCTTAGTTTCTTCATGTTCAAATGTATGTTGGTCTTTGACAGCATGAATTGTTGGCTCAAGAATTGTTTCTTCCTCTTGAACTTTCTGAACTGCAATGGGTTTATCAAAGTCTTGAAGAGTTCGCACCGGAGATTCCTGCTGTTCAGTAATGGGCTCTGACACTTCGGGTTCTTGTGTAGGTTCATCCTCCTGCCTCTCTTCGTGAATTTCTACTACATTCACTGTCTTCTCTTCGATCTTGGTCGTCTGTGTTATTACTGTCACTTCCCTCTGTTCTTCATAATCATAGATAGCCTCCTTTTGCTCCGCATCTGGACTAGCTACAGGCTCGGGAGACTGGACCAAACGTTCTAGCGAAACGTCTTGGTCTTTGCTTCGGAGGTCAAGATCTTGAGGAACTCTAGTGTCCTCTTCCACTGGAATGTCCTGTTCAACCTGAGACTGGGTCAGTTCAACTGGCTCAGGCTCTTTCCAGTTTTCTGGTTCTTTTACCTCAGTTGCAAAAGTCTCGACTGGCTCAGGTTCTTCCGATGCCTTTGCTTCAGCTCGCATTTCATAATCAAGCACTGCTTCCTTGCATTCTTCAGATGCCTTTGATGGCTCTTCTGGAATGTCTTCTTTGGTCTCGATCTTGGTGCTTTCCTGGGTGATGATCTTCTGCTCTACTGTTGTCACTGTCCTCGTTATTGTCTACAGAAAGAATGAGGTGAGTTTTACATGCATACTGTGCATCATTGACTACTTTATGATCTTAACCACATAGTACACATACTCGATATAAAAGGTGCCAATGTTTCATCTATTATTAGTACTGCCCATTCTGTAACATTTCAGCTTTCCTGTCGGCTACAAGCAATATTTCATGTTATACATCTATGACTACAAGGACATCTGACCACTTACAAAAGTTAAGGTGGTTGCGATTGCCTTATCACTCTCCTGGAGCACACAAGCACAATTTCATTTTGCATAAAAAATGATTATATATCATTCATACATTGATATTGTGGTGAATTCTCTTTAATAATGGGTTACCACAGTATATTCATGAATTACAGGCATAAAATATGAGAACATAAAAGGTTAACATTCACCAAGTCATGACTAATCTATGCAAGTATTTGAAATACCTTTGTATCCACAAACAAATATGATTTTTTTTTTTGTAATCGATTTTCAGAATCCCATTGCAAATCAGCACAAACTCGAATGCGATAATATGGGTAAACATTGAAAAAGATGTCAAGCTTTTCTCCTAACAGCTCTATGTTCAAAGATTTTTGCTAAATACTTCAGAATAATCAGCCTCCTCCTGTGTGTGTGTGTGTGTATTGGGTTTTTACAGTCGTATATCAATCAGATCCTTACCTCAGATCTAGTTGTCTCCACTCCGGTTGTTTCTTGGTGCTCCGCTGGTTTTCCGGGCTCCTGTGGTGTTAATCACATTAAGTCACTTCACTATCAACTGACAAACAGCCTGGGTAGCAAGTCTAAGCCCTCCAGCCAGATATGAATAAAGCCACAGGCAGTGGTGGACAGCCCTGCATGGCCCAAGCCAAGAGGCCAGGGCCAACAACATGCACGGTGCAAACTCACAGGTGGATGCATTTGAAGCAGGTGCATAGAATGAGAAGGACTTGATGCATGAAAGATCAATGCATGCACATTTCCTAGTTAGCACAGAAAGAGCCTCTAAGCAAAGGGTCGGGGAATCTAGGCACTGTTCTAAGAATTAGAGGAAGGTTCTAGCGGGCCTACCGGTACTATATTTGAAAGCCTCCTTTTTTTATAATTATTCTTGAGCTCTAAGCCATTCAGCTTGAATGCATGCAGCAGCCGATGGGTTTCATTCATTAACAGAACAAAAATGATCACATAGGAAACAAAGACGAGTTGACAAAACAAGAAGATGAAAATACATGGGACATCCTTACTGGTAAGAAAGGCTTTCACATTTAGACACTTTTGAGTCGACCCAATCATTCCTGTCTCTCTTTAGAACAAACCCAGCACGTTCACCAACAAGTGAAACGACTTCGACTTCACCATGACAAGAATACCCACTCACAACATACATTTGCACACGATCGGCACAGTCAAACGACACATTCATATGACACAAGATGAGACACAAAGTGATGGTATTAGATGGAGAAATATGCAGGAACACGGGCTGCACGTTAGTATGGAATTTCAAACAAAAAATTAATAAAATGGCGGCATTTGCAAGAACTGCACATCTTCCAGAGTGGCTAGAGAGACATGGATGGAGCGACTGCTAGATGGCACATGGAAATTAAACTGATTAAAATGACATCGCATGGAAAAGCTAGTAATGCCGTAAATATACTGTGCATGGAGTTGTTTTCGGAACCTTCACAAGGTCAAGGGTCGTAGGAGATGGAAAAGAGAGAGGGGGATGCCTGACTAATTGAACGAGCATGCCTGTTCTGTTTTTGCATGAAATGGATATATAATATCAATCTATTACTGATGGGAGGGGAGAGGAGGCCTCAGTCGTTTTGAACCCTTCGGGATGTTGCAGGAGAGCAAAGCATTGTGGGTAAATAGATGAAAATTTGGTAACTATTGCATGCTCGGATAACAGGCAGAGTTTCCTTTGAGAAGGGCTCTCACAGAATATCATCTTCTTTTTTTCAGGAGAATATTTTGCAGAGTTTGAGCACAGCAGCATATATTTTTCAGTCATTTTGAATTTTTTGTGGGTGAAATGGTGAAATGATAAATGTGGAGAATTTTTTTTCATCTCCTTCTTTTCTTGCTGTGATCCTGAATTTGTATTTTAGGCTGTGAAGAGGCTTAGACTTGATTAATACTTGAATAACACATGGTATTGCAATAATATGGTAGTAAAAAGAAACATGAAGTTAGTCACACTACATGTATATTTGAAAATTGTTAGTGCTTGAATTTCTTTCCCAAAATGTTATCAAGGAAGTATTTAATCAGTATTTTTTTAAACAATGTACAAGAAAGTAATCAGACTTTTCACTGCTAATTTCATAGAAGATATACATGTAGGAGTGCCAAACGTGATATGAAAAATAACCACTATCTCTTTTCTTCTTTTTTGGTCATTAATAAAGGAGAACATTTTGGGATGAAATCTCTTTCACATGCACTGTACAAGATGCAGCCTGTAGCTCTACAATGACAATAAATCATTGACATTTTTTTTGTTAAAATCAATAAATGTACATTTAATACATTCACGAAAAGAGAATGGAACTGAGGAAGGGGTAGGTCTTTCTCCACCCTTGGCTTTTAATACAAGATACATAATAGTGGTGCTCATGAACATCTGCAAATATGCCAACAACTTCAAAAGAAGAAGCAGTTGCATATCATTTGTAACTCTGCAGATATAAGGCAAGGTATTTCCTTGCAATTCCCATAGAAAATGTCACCACTATACCAATTCTATGACATGTACCATAACGACAGTTACTACCACTACCACTACTACTTTTACTGCCACTTCTACTGCTATTAAAGACTTTTAACACTAGTAAACATTTTTTATTTTTAGAGAGCATACAAAGATGGGTTTCCAAAGGAGGATGGGATAAAGGGGAGTGGAAGATATGCCTTTTTTAATTGTTGAAAGCATATTGCATGGGAAGTAACCAATATGCTAATAAATTGTTTCCTGTTGAAGCATAACCCCTTCAGCTCTTATCAAACCTTCTTTTTTCCAAGCGAAATTACTACTTCCAACCGAAAGAATTTTAAGTACTACAAATACTACCCCCATCTATAAAAGTCTACTCCAGGGGCTGCAGTTCTTACTCAAGGATGGAGACTCTAACGTGTCGCAGCTAGTACGGCGCAGATAGTTACATAAACAGAAGTTGCCCTCGTTCAGATATCAAGTCCATGGAGTGCCATAATAGTTCCCACCTGTAGAGATTAAAGCGCTTTCGCAAACACGACGGAAGCAAAGACGTGAGAATTACAGCGATACAGTTCTTACGTCGTGTTCAGGGAACGAACGCTATCAAGGCCGCGTACGGTCATGAAAATCAACAGGACGGAGACAATTCTGGTTCGTGCATGCGCAGCTTTTTTTCCCTTGCGCTACCGTCGTGTTTGCGAAAGCGCCCTATCATGTATGGGAGAGGGAACTATTTGGAGCTCCATGAATTGACTTCTGAGAGCATGTTGTTGCAACTATCTCTCTCTCTATGAGCTATGTAGTATGTCATGTATGTAACATCATAACTCTCGTCAGAGGTTTGCATCCGCTTCCGATCCCTTGAATGTCTCCCCAGGGCAAGCCATAGTGAACATCTCCTTGACGGTGACGTCCTGTCCCTAAGCAATGTCGCTCTCTCTCCTAAACATAGCTTACATAAAGCCATCTACCTGTAACATCATTATTTAACACCTATACTTATCTTTAATTTAACATGGATGGGTTTTAAAAAGGGGGATTAGGGGAAGGGTGGGGGATGCATCTAACATTTTCATGACTTACCCCTAGGTCCGTTGGCCGAGCTGAATCTTGGACATCCTATACAAGAGAGTAATACAATACAAATGGAGAGAAAGAGAGAGGAAGACAGAGAGAGACAGGGATGTCAGATATAGAATACAAACACTTACTTGACTATGAAACTTTCATAACAATATAGAAAGTAGTCACGTATACAGACTCAACTACAGAGATTCCTTAGACAGCTCATCTATATGATCAAAAATGTCTTAAAACTACTTTCAGCTGAAAGTAAGCAGTTTACTCACAATAAAAAATAAATAAAAAAAAGTACAAACAAATATAACTTTTGAGAACTTGACAGGAGAGAGAGATATAGCTATTGGAAGGTGCATTAATCCATTTTCATTCTACAAGAAGATTGTGAAGTAAAATCTCACAATTTTAATGCTAGTCCTCAATTTTTTCATACCCAATAGATTTTGGTATCACTTTTCATTTTCATACAGCCAACATTTTGATGCTAAAAAGAACAAAATATTGCTTGAATGAAGATATGCACTTACGATTAGGATCTTTAAAAAACTTGAGCTTCCAGGATCCATGAGAATTGATACAGACCCTGATCTTTTCAAAACTTTCATAAACATTTAGGTTCTACACCGGTTTTATCATCTTGCAATAACTCTAATAATTAAATTAAAATTCATTAATCATATGTACAGACATGTTAATTTTTACTTTTATAATCATGCAAGAAAAAAAAGTTGTTCGCCACACAATGCAAGAACATAAAAGGGATCAGAATCATTAAGCATGCAATATATACCGCAGGACAATTCAAACTGTGTTTTTTTTTTTGGAGGGGAAGCCATTCCATGCTGAGTTTGATGAGAGCAAAGGGGAGAATATTTGTGCTCTAAATATCATGATTATACCAAACAATTTATAATATATTAGCTAGATATTAATCATAAAACATCATATATATCGTTAGATTATATGTTTAGTACAATTAGGGTTTAAAACAATATGATTAATATTAGAGCGATTACCAAACAGCTTTAATCATTCATTATTATGGCATTTACACTCATAATAATTTCATAATGTACTCATGTGTATGCAGAAATCAATTTCTTTTTTTAAAGTACATGGCCAAACAAAAGGTTAGATAGAAATTTAAGGTTATGCAGTGCATAATAATGTATAATCAGAATCTTTTCTTAGTCAAAGCACTAACAAAATCGCTGCCATTTTTGTTTAAAGAGTAAAACACCTGCAGAGCATGGTCTGGCTTTAAGCATTAGGTTAAATTAATGGTTAATGAAAGTTTTCTATTTGTGTTAGTTCAAAGACTAAAAAACAAAGAATAATATAAACTGAGAAATAATAAGTTGTTTTAATTACTAATTTTCCTGATCAAAACGTTATTTCACACAATCAACTAAAAGAAGACAATTGAAGAGTGCAGCTGGAATAGAAGTGTGCGATCGGTTAGAAGTGGAAGATAGGCAAATAAAGTCATTCATTTGTCTTACATTTATAATGGACAAAGCAAGTTTCTGCAATTGATGGGGGGAAATGAAAGGTAGATGAGGCAAAGTAAAAGATGAATGCCATATCACATGAAAAAGAATATCAACATGCTTGGTTTTCACTAGTATTCCAGAAAAAGATACCAATATGAATGAAAGTTCCCTTCGATATTTGCCCAGCAAACCAATCTGAGCTTCCTAAACCACAATTAAATTCTTATCAATCAGAAATATTACATTTCCTAAATCAAACATTCTATCAAAGAATGATTACTAAAAATTAATGAAATGAATAAAATGGGTTTAGGCCCTACATCGATATAAACAATTTAAGTTTTTCTTTCCTTTACAAAAAACAAATACTTAAAAAGTTAAAGTTAAAATACAGTAGCACACAAGAAAGACATTGTACAGGGTGAACTGGTACACAGGTGAACATACGATAGTTACAAACTAACTACTTTTCTTTCATTCATTTATAACTGAATTGAAGTTGTTTTTGTTTGCAAAGGGCTGGGAAACATTGGATAATTGGATGCAATAATCTCTGTTTGAATTATTTTTATAGGTTGCTTTTTCCATTGGAGTTTGCATATCTTTTGAGAAGTGAATCCAGCAAAAGGAGATTATGAAAAGGTGTAAATATAAAGGAGGATCTTTGACAACCTTTGAAGGGTGAAGAGTGTACAGAAGAGTTTGGACAACCAAAGAACATTAAATTAACTTTGTGAGAGGTGAAAATGGAGTAAGAACAAAAAATCCAATCTCCCCTACCCCACCTCCAAGGGGACTGCACAAGTCATTGGGAAACAAGATAAGCACACACAACACTTAACAACGCATAAGGAAAAACTTCAGCGTACCTCAGCAAACTGCTCTGTTGCCAAGGGAACCTCGTCCTCTAGAAGACGTGGTGACCCAGACTCGGAAACGGTCACTTCCGAAGTGGACACTCTATAACCAGTCACGGTAGGTTCGGACCTTTGGGTTTCGGACTTGGACATTACTATTTTGCTTTCCATTGTGATCTGCTGCACTGTGGACTCTCCAGGATGGCCCATCTTGAAGTCCTCAAAGGGACTTTGTGGGTAGGTCGGTTGACTAGGGGAGGTGTCTCCTTCCCATGCCTGAGCACCCATTGAGGTGTGCCTGATGTCAGTCAGGTCTGGGCCTGGGATGTTCCCTGTGGCATCCAAAGGCTCTGGGTCTCCCATGAGATCAGGGTTGATGCCATGAACATCGCTTGAGGATACCGCAGCAACGGCAGGTTCCTCGATCGGCTCTGACCCTGTCAACGGTTCTGGCTCCATGTCTGCATACGGATTGATACTCTCCACCCGGTGCTCGGACTGAGCTTGGATCTGGGGTTCCTCGATGACTACATCGCCGATTGGATCTGGTTCCATGTCCCGGTACGGGTTGATGCTTTCTTCTTCCTGTTCTACACTTGCTTCAATCTCTGGCTCTTGGACAATGTTCGCAGCATGGGCGATGTAGAGGTTCTCATCAGAGCTCATGCGGTCGGGCGTCGGTGCCTCATCGACCTCGATCCTAACCTGCGACATCTGGGGTGCCAACTGCACCCCTTCCAGTTCATCAGTCTCTACACCCCCTTCGGAGGAAATGGAATCAACCTGGACCCTGATCTGTTCCGCAGCTTTTTCAAGAGTCCTATCGGCAGTGCCTACAAAGACCGCGGTTTCTGTCGAGGATTCGGTACCTGATTCGGGACCGCTTGTTTTGGAAGTGACCGTGACGCGAGTCTGCGTGACCGTTACGCTTTTTGAGGAGGAAGGACCCGCAGAAGCCATGTCCATGTTTGACTTCTAAGGGGAGGAAAGGGGGACAAGAAAGATGTCTCTGTAATACCACAGGTCACAATAATCCTGGAATATATCATTTCTCCCTCACACTCTTTGCAGTTTGTTTGGATCCAGATATTTCACATAGAGTAAAAGCAACACTCCCATTTATACCAAGATTTCAAAATAAAAACTTGTCAATTCTTCAGTAAAAACATCTGATAGTGGATAATTACCTTATGATTCTTATGAAGCTTCTCTTCTTACAAATATTAGATTAAGTCATTTACCAATTTAACAAATAAAAGTATTGATGTAAATTCTGTTCACAGAACTTCTAGAAAGGGAACCAAGAGGACTGAAAGGGCACGATTAGGAAGGGTAAGTTTAATAGGACAGTTCAAAACAAAGGAGAGAAGAATGACCAATCGGGATGTTTGTAAGTGAAAATTTGGGGATACGTTCAGTGCAGGGATCTCAAGACCCGAAGACATTCCAAAAGTTGATCGAGCACTGGCATGCCTTCTGTTACTATCATACCATGCAGTGTTTCAAATAAGATGAAACATATGAGTCATCCATTGCCTGGGCATCACTGGGAAACACTTTGAAGATATCGCATAATGCTTTCAGGTACAGACACATCAATATTACAGGTAGATCATACATAGTATTTCATCAACATTTTATGATGGTTCTACTTCTTGAGTAGAGTATAGTCATATAGACAGTGAGGATGTCTATCACAGTTCATCATACGTGTATATCTAAAAGAGGCAATTTGAAGATTTTATTGCTAATGAATAGAGATTGAATTACATTCAAATAAGAAAGTGATATAAATATCATAGTAGTAAGACCATGCTGCAAGCCAAATGTTAAGATCTCTGTTAGAAGGCTGGTTATGATAAGTACTCAAGAGCTAAAAGCATGTTGATGGATGGATAAATGCTATATTTGTACATTCAAGAAAGAAATATCCAAACTGTTAACAATACCTTGGTCCATATTGGTTCTCTATTCGTTTTGGTGTTAATTTAATACTGAACAATTTATATCAGCAGAATAACACTTGGAGTGACAATCCAAACAGTCACTCAGCAGATTCCTGAAATGCGTTTTTCCTATAGAAACTTAAACGATATGACTTTGTAATATATTTAAATGCTGGATTGAATCATATTCGATTGCAATGTTTGGAAGAAAAAAAGCTACAGTGGATAAAGATCATAACTAAATATAAGTAAAAGGTATAATCTAATATTAGTTTGAAAGATTGAATCACAATCTAAGTTTTCTTTTCTATTTTTACTTCTTTTTATTTTGTTGGGGACCGTAAGAATTGGTTTGTGATCAAATTCAAAGAGAGATTTGTGGTTAAATGCAATGCTAAGTGTGGCAATTAATGGTTAGTGTGCCTCAAAATACCTCCAAAAGAAAATGAAACAAAAAGAAAACACATAAAAAGTGATTTTTTTTTTTAAAATGACAAAAGCTCTGTTAACACAATACCTGTGGTCCAGTCGGAGAGGGTGAATCCTCCTAAAACAAAGTAGATGGGAGAAAAAATTGACAAGAACAGGTTAAATTTTCACAATAAATGAAATGCAAAACTTGAAGAAATATGATACATGTATGCACCGGTATTGATGCTATAGTTTCATTACTAGGGACAGAGTAGTTCTAATTTTCATCGTCTGTATTTCATAGAAGGGCCTTAATTGTCCAGTCTATGGCCCATTTAACGGAGCAAGACCCTTATTCCTTCAGATAATGTCCACTTCATGGAGCTGCTGAGTGGTCTTCAGAGTGAACATCCGTCTCACAAACATTTCTATCTCAAGGGATGCTGATCACTGACGTGGTCTCCAGATTTTGTTTACATACAAATATCAGGGGAGTGTTTCACAAAGACTAAGATCGACTTTAAGTTGGACTTAACTATGGCAGGCCGTTCATGCCACTGCTTCCTCTCACCATTATGATCTTTAGATAATATCTTTTCCTTCAATAATGAATTTTAAAAAAATGTAAATTCTGTGGATTTGTGACCATGATTTGTACATCCCTTGAGAGACCAATGTCAGTAAATGGTGAGAGAAAACAGTGGCATATGAATGACCTGCCATAGTTAAGTCCAACTTAAAGTCGATCTTGGTCTTTGTGAAACACTCCCTAGGTCTTCATACCTCACATTTTATTGACAAGGGTAAATAAATGATATTCTTTGGTGCTTGTTACCAGATAATCTCTTTTCTTCTTCTTAAATAGCACATGATTATTCAATTAACCCATTGCCTACATAAACTTAGGAGATCCATGTATCAAGGTTAAGGGAATGACAAAATTCAGGATTCAAGGAGTTAACAATAAAATGAGATCCTCTAATCCGTACAACATGACTATTACATGTAAACACCTTTTAAATAAAAACAAACAAAGGATATGGTTTGATTTGGTGAAACAGAAATAGTGCCAACCACGTAAAATCAGAAGGATTCTGCCGAAATCGATCTAGTGTAAATGCATGTATAGGAAAGGGTGGACGAGAAACTCGCATACACTTTACTAGATGTCATGCTTGGGTTCAAATCAAAGAATACCAAATTGATATGATATGATATGCTATTGTAAAAGGGAGGCGTGCAGGTATCCATGCAAGAAAACAGCCTGCAAAGAGCCAACTGCAATTGCAATCCCAGACAGACATGTACGGTACATGGCACATATAAGGTTGCTTAATAGGGAAGTGTATATAGTGGCACACAGGCGCGTACGCAGCGAGGGGGGGGGGGGGTAAACCCCCTCCCCCTCAATTTTTGTTTAATTGTAAACAAATATTTAAAAAAAAAAAATTGTGCCCAAAGAGGCAAAAAAAGAAGAAGTGTTTCTCCCCCCCCCCCCCCCCCCCTCCAAGCCACTGAACGAAATATCTGACGACATAATTGTCCAATTTCCGGAGCCAAAAAAATAAATTAAAAATGTGCTCTTACCCCCGAAATTAATGAGGATGGGGGAGGATGCAGTATCTAATGTGATTGGCTAATAACCTATATGCATGCAAGGTGCAGACATGGTTGGTATGTACACAGAGGGTAGAGAAGGTGAAACTATTGTAAACTAAGACCCACAGTGTAATAAATTCCATGAAGCAGAATTGACAGAATTAAAGGGGTTTCAGAGAAATAGGTATGAGAGAAAAGGGGCAAAAGAGAAATTTCAGTTCTCAATTTGTGCAATGACCTTCCAAAGTCTTCAAAACAAGCGATAACCTTCTAATCTAAAGATTTTCAAAATCAAAGTGATTGTGGGTTCCCCTCTTTACTATCAGAATTTTTTTTGGAAATTAAAAGTACCAATTTAAATCTTTTCATCAATTTAAAGCCCCTCTGCACTAGTTTGGCCAGGAGGAATTAGACCTCCCTGCATGGTCACTGACAGGTGATTATCTCATGAGATCAGCTCTCAATCAACATAAGAAAAAGGGGATCGTGATTTGTGGGGGATCAACGGGTACCGCTTAGGCATTAGAGGGCGCAAGCAGCTATAAGTAGTGCAGTGGGTCTTTATGAAAAAAGATGAATTGAAGCCTTTTAGATGAGGAGGAAGACCAGCTAGAGGAAGCGGCAGCTGAATGATTACCTCTTTGGTTTCTTCCAGCGTTCCGAACGAAGGTTCAAAGTGGAGCTCTCTTCTTTCTTCTTCATGCTTCTCAAGAATTTCTTCCTTGATCTCCTAGCGATGCAGGGGGAGGAGAAACATGGTAAAATAATAATCCTCTCATGCATGTAAACAGCACAGCCAAGCCATGGCGGAGCATGACCAAAATAAAAAAAAATCGGTATGTGCATATAAATCAGCAAAACCACAACACAGTGTCAGGAAAGGTTACATGCACTATGAATATGACGGACAAAGAAAGCGGACAAAATATACAGTTCCTCAGGTAGACAACACATCCCTTCACTGCTATTATGTAAAAAGGTGAATATGCATGTGACACCTGTTCTACACATTTTTACATAATAGCAGTGAAGGGATGTTCCTTTGTCTACCTGAGGAACTGTATATTTTGTCCGCTTTCTTTGTCAGTCATGTCCATAGTGATGATCGAGAAAATATTGGCCTAGCTGGGATGAACTTGGTAAATTTTGCAGGGTCAAAGGTGAAAGGTCAAACAGGGTTGGAATGCATGACATGATCTAGAGAGTATTCCTAAACACCAAGATGATTTTTCTATTTCGACTTGTACAAAACATGGTCTGGGAACATCACATGATTATAAAATCATAACTAAATCTGAACATGATTTTCTTTTCTAACTTTACTCATAATTACATGGTATTATCAGAGAGAACAAATATAGGAGGGGTTGGGTTGGTTGGTATCATAAATAAGAGAATAAAGAGATATATTTTTGTTTGAATAAGATTAAGGGTTTGAATAAGTGTGTATCTCAGCATGCTTCTGTCATTAAATGTCTCATGCACTATTCAAGTCCTTCAACTAGAAAAAGGAGGGCTTCATTACAGTGTCCCAAAGTCTTCCATAAATTAATATGAGATAGAGATATGAATCTAAGTACAATACTGTGAGGTTTAAAGAACTTTTATTGAATTCAAAAATACATCTCTGACAAATTATACAAGTGGATCTTTTCCCCCTTCTTTTTAAAAGAACTATCTCTACCAAGTTCTACCGATTTGATAAGGTGGAAATCTATCGATCTTTCTCTTCTTTTTTTCTCTTCTTTTTTTAAATATTTTGAATTGAAGTCTAGGCTTAGGAACAGAGATATAGAGTGCCATGTTTAGATACTAATGCAAACCTTCACATCAGTATAAACGGAAACGATCCAACCATAATTGATGAGTAATAGTAGACTGATGTTAAACTGGTGTTAAATTGGTATATGTCCACACGTTAACAAGACCTCCCTTAATCTTTTCATCAATAAATAAATAGTAAATGTAATTAAAATCAGAAGGGAAAGTTCATTTACGACACAGCACACTTGAAAATGGAAAAGAAAAGAGCAAGAAAATTTACCAAACAGGCATGTAATGATGCAGAAGAAAGAATAAATATGAAAAGGGATTATATTCCTGTTTTATTTCAATGAAAATGCAGAATTAAAGATAAATTTACCTCATAGAATTCTGCTGCAGCTGCCGATTCTTTCACATCCTGTTGCAAAGAAGGAAAAACTATTGTGATTAATTTTTTGAAAATAAAATACTTTCAGGTAATACAATAAGTCGATGTTCCTTGCAAATAAAGACAAACGCTTCTTATGTATTTCTGTTTATTTTATGCGCCACATAAGTGACTGTTTCTGCTCACTGAAAGGTTAGTCTGATTGGCGATATAGCTTGAAAATCAGTTCTTTCTTTACAATCAGTAGAAAAATTACAAATTTTGGTGTCATTGATATAACAAAAGTCTTGGAGAAGCTTGCAGCGTGGCAAGCGAAAACTGACCGAAACAGGTAATTTGTTACTGATTGTGAAGAAAGAGCCACTTTTCAGACTGTTTATGCTAGTTTAAACCTTGTATCAATCAGAAATCACCATTAACTTGTCTAAATTTAAAAATTATGCTTGCCATTTTTATTGTTTAGTATTCAAGGAATGTGATCTGCTAAAATCTACTAAAGCCGACACATATTCTCTAGCTTCGATCTGTACCTCAAATATTTCTTTTAAATTTATGTCAAGGAAAGAAAAATATGGACTACTTAATAACATTGTTTTTTCATTATTGGCATGGGCACAAGCACTTTATAAAAAACGGTTAAGTTTCTGGAGGTGAAGTGAGGGGCTAACTGGGATACTCATCAAAATATTGAGAAAATTGACATGCAAAACGTGTAAACAATCATGCACACACAAAATGAATATTCTAGAAAATCACGTGTAATTTTGCTTTGAAGTTTAGTGTGGTGTTTGCAGATTTTGATGTGCTTTTGAAATACATTGAAAAAAATCAGTATGATATTGCAAAAGAAACAAGTACTTGACATATCAGAAAATGAGACTGCAGATAACTATTTTAACTTTTAAAAATTTGCAACTACTGGTACATCATAAAATAAATCACTGATATATCTACAAGCATGCATCTTACTAAATTATGATTTACAAAAGAAAGAAAATGAAACTATTTTATATGGGCTGAACTCAAGGAATTTTTAAGCTACAATCCAGAAGATTTGTTTCTTCTTCTTTCATACAAGTTCCTTTCATAATGGAAATAATGAAGATTTGATTAATCTGCCAGGCATATATCAAATTGAGCATTAAATATGAATGAAGCAGATGATAATAAGGAAGCTAAAAGTTTCAAATTTTCTGTAAATGAACCTGCTGAATTAGTTCTTGGAAAGGTAATCCCTGATAGAAAAAAAATCAAGAATAGAAAAAAAATCAAGAATGAACAAAAAATCTACTAAAAGCCCTTTTAGTTGCCTTTCCCATTGCCCTTTCAAAATGTGCTTGACAATGACGAATTACATAATCCAGAATGGTTTCTAAGAGATATTGAAAGAACCCTTGAGTTGAATCTATACAATCATGGTAATACTTATTAGATCTAACATGATAGCAGAGGTACAGCTTGTAAAGATAATAATGATAATAAAGAGGACATAAAATAATACACTCACCACTTTCTACTAACTGGGAAGACATGTAGACACATTTAGGATTTGATTTTTCTGGATCACGACCTTTGAACTATGAACTTTTCTTTCCTTAGCAGAGCAGTGCAGGCAGGTCACACACCATGCATAAATATTAAACACTAAACCAGTTCACTGCAGAACAGAGTGCAATTGGTCAGTTCAAACTAGATCAATCCAGTTGGCACTGGTTTGAACTGGTTTGAACAGGATCGTACTGCTTCACACTTTGACAAACCACTTCAACATGCACAGGTTTGTGCTCGGGCAAGGAAAGGACTGGATTTACAAAATCTGGATATCATTTGCTGATGGGATAGAGTCTCTCAAACAGAAGCAAATACTTTAGGGAATATCAAATCAATTAATCTTCATTTAAATTTCAGGTGGATTAAACAAAATGTTGAAGTTCATCAATCATATTGGAGTAATAAAAAATGGATTAGCTTTGTTAGAATGAGTTAGGTTACTCGATGATGAGTTAATAATTAAGCTTTTTTTTTTTTAAACAATGTGGATAATATCGTTGCCCTTCTTGGGAAAACCTCTGGAGGAAAATTGGTGAAAAGAGAAGATCTATGCAGATAACAGGAACTGAAGATGCTATTGCACAATATACTACGGAAAAAATACAACTCTTCAACGATTATAAAGACAAAGGCTATGAAAGAATTTGCATCTGCACATTAAACATTTAAGAGTTATAAAATTGAAAAGGGGCTTGAAATATGCAAAATGTAAAAAGGTACAGTATGTGCAAAAGGAGAAAGAGATGCTTCTTTGAAAGGAATCAAATGTAGAGAGAGCATGGAGAACATGAAGGAAAGCGCTTTGATGTGCAAAGAAAATAAATTGAGGACATTTAAAGACGCATGGGGAGTAGGGGTCTCGGGAATAGAAACAGAGTCACCACATTTTTCACAAAGATTGTTGTTTCCATCAAACTACTGCAACATGCACTCTCCTTGAACAAACAAACAACCACTATCAACCAATGAAAACAGCTCATGAAATTACTGATAAGCAACAAGGGTGGGTGTGGCCACATAATTAATTAGGATCTGGGATCATGAATATGCATGTACCTCAGAAGAGCTCGCCTCGATAGCTTCTTCTTTCAACTCCTGAGGGGGTAGTTCAGGGAAGAAGGAAAGAAAATAAAAAAGGAAGAGAAAGAGAAAAGTCCTTTGAGAAAAGGAAATATGTAGTCCAAAACGACAAAAAAGTTTGTGATCTTAAATATTTACAAATCCATAAAGCTGGAAAAATTGACAAGTGATTGAAAATGTCACCTTCTTACAAAGAGAATGACTGAAATCTAATCAAATTTCATTTGACAAAATAAATCACAGATTACCAGATTCTGGGAGCTGCTTCCCTACAATAGGTGAATTACAATAAAATTATGAGATTAAACTTTGACCAGATGTAATTCAGTCTAAATAGAACAACATTGGGTACAAGATTTCATTCTCAAATACAATGTTGTTGTTTTTTAATTAATAATAATTCTCTTCTCAAAACTATGCTGTCTTGAGTTTCATTCCCAATGAAGGAAGCATTTATCCTAGGTATCAGATCTATTCATCTTTTGTTGACTGTCCGCAATATTTATATTTGGTTACACCATTTGAAGGGACAATTGATATCTCAGGTGGTTCTTGATAATTAAGCAAAATGCTAATTAATAATAAAACTTAAAAAAAAACATCTTATCAGGTAAGACAGAAGGAGGAAGTACCTTGATTAATCTATCTGTAACTTCTTGTCGAGCTTGCTCCTACACAAGTCAGTTGAGACAGCGGCAAAAAGAAGACAAAGAAAGTAGTATCAGATGTTGTTGTGGGGATAGGAGGGGAGTAACAATTAATTTGAATTTTGGCATATGTCAAGAATAACACTTTTGAGATGAGCAGTTTCTTCACAAAGTTAGAATTTGTTTTAATTTGTTTCATCATGTCCACGTTGCTGATTTGTATGGAGTCTCCTCATGAAAGATAATGTAATAAGCCAGTTCATGGGTGCAGTCTGAGCATGAGCAGATAACGGTCATTGCAGACCAAACTGTAAAATACACGGATACAAAATACTGGATGCTCATGAAATTTATGTAATCAAATATTCATTTATGCACAAGCAGTGCACTCCATTAAAAACACAGGTGGAAGTATTCTTTGAAAGGGGGAAACAAAGGCTATTTATGTAGCACCTCCATCCCTGTAGGAGTGATTATTTCAAAATGTACAAAGTTGGACTTCCTCATGTTTTGAAGATCTGTGGATATTCGGGGTCATTGCAGTACCGGTAATGTGCTAACCGTGAACTGGTCTATTGTCATGACCAATCCTGACATTGCTCAGATGTTCATTTAAGAATAAATCATATTTATCAACAACAAAAAATTGAATTGAAATCATAATTTGTTGGAATATACTTGGATGCATCCTCGTGAAATATTTACTTTACCATTACAGACCTCTTCATAAGTCATCAAATTTTTGGAGTGATACCTATCTCTGTATATCCCAAAATTATCATTTAAATCTTTGTGTTAGTACTACACGTAGCTTGCATGTATGTCAGATACAGACATATCTAAACAGATTTATCTTCTTCCACGAGTTTGGTGACAAAATAAAGTTTTGGTGGTTTCAAATTGCTTCATATCACATTATCATTTCATTTTCAGTGATGGTTCACAATTGCTAGTCAGATAACGATGAAATTTAGACATCGCTGCAAGCATTTCTTGTATTTCCTATCTACTAGTTCTTGTGATATATATAGAGCGGGCATTGTACAATTGAATAAAATAGCAATTTCTATTGACTTGTTGAATACCTCTAATGTACTTTGGAGAATATCAGGTGTTTGTTGCCCCTGTTACCATGGAAATGATGCATTTGGTTTTGGAGAGAGGAGAACAAACAAAATAAAAGAAAGAAAAGAAGAGAGAAAAGAAAATAATGACACTTGTTACAAGATGCCTGTGTAATCAAAAATGTAAAATCAATTTTCTTCATACAACACCCACAATACACCAAAACTAATACGTTGGACTGTTGTACATAAAATAACATGACCGTCTATATATGGCATACAGATTCATTTTCAATTAGGTATAGCACAGGGATTATCAACTCTCGATGCAACACAAGTCATAGGAATTCAAATTTTATGCTGTTACATTTTTTTTCCTGCAAATTTGAAAGATCATGAAAACCAAAAATAATCATCAGAATTTCTATTGCCTTGAAATTAATAGCAACTTTTCATCTCCATCACTCTTTGCCTTTAATATTTGTTGTGATCCTTTCACAGAAAACACAACCTCAGCAGTGTGAACATACAACTATCTCTCTCTCATGTATTAAGCATTATTAACACACAAAGAGGGGGAAATTTTCATCTTCCATTTCATGCGAGCATTACTACATGTATTAGAAACCCAGGTTCAATTTCCTAATACTTTAATGTTGATTAAGGAAGTCAAATCTTAAGTTTACTCTGAATAATTAAATGTAAAGTTAGTTAAACTTTCTCACATATTTTTTATTTAAACTGTTAAATAAAAAGTTCATCTTTCATAATTTATATTTTCTATGCAAAGGAGTGAGCTATTATATATCTCATAATTAAGTTAGAAATGATCATAATAATCTATTTGTTCATTCAAGACTTATTCTTGAACATGTATACCGGTAATCACAAATTAAAAACTTCATGTAGCTATCATCAATGTGTTTTTTTGTAAGTTTAATATCTTCACATTTCAAAAAGAAGGCCTATGTGAGAAATCAAAATCATACTTGAATAATAGTTGTTTTCAAATTCATTTCATAAACGTCTGAAGTTTTGTTGGTATGAAAACAATTTGGAGATAAAAAATACCCTGAACGTATGTGATAGTAAAGACTACGCTATTTTTATGTGATATCATTATCTACCTGTCTTTAATATCCTCCCACCTTGGTAAATATAGGGGATATATTTTTAGAACTTATGCTTTCCGTGTAATGTAGGGTAATGCATCTTCATCCTACAACTCAAATACATATCCACATGTACAACGTATTATCCCCAAAATCAGATAGCTAAATTATTTTTATACCCCACCTCTTCCCCCTGCCCCCCCCCCCCCCCAAAAAAAAAAAGTCAAATAGTAATGTTACCCATACCTTCTTGCCAGTATCAAGTACCAGATCATGTTAAATGCAGTGTTAACTAAACACGGTCAAAACTGTCAAATACGTGTACAAAGCATAGAAAGAAAGATAGAGATAGAGGAATAGAGAGGAATGGTTAAAGAGAGTAAAGATAAAAGAGGAAGTAATAGCGGAAATAAAAAAGAGAGAGAGAGAAAGAGAAAGATACGAGGCCCATCATTTTACGTCATGTAACAAAATACATGAACAGGGAAGAGAGGAGAGATGTAGAGAAGGGCTGGGGAAATGGTTGTTAAGCATATTCACATACACTACTATGGCCACTACAAACATCGAGCCTGAAACCAAACTCGCCCACCACAACAACATCGCCAACAAACTTTATTACATAAGACTCTGCCAACCACACCGAGCAAGCAGAACTTCCACGGAGGTCAAAGGTCAAAGGTGAAGGGGTTCATAGATCGGGTATGGAGGTGGTGGAGGAACGATAAAATGATGATCTGTTTTCATGCATACCTGAAATGCATGATTGTTGGCAGTGTCTAATCCCCTGTGATCCTTTAGCGCAGTGCGGCGTGTACGAATGAACGAACGAACGGTGCGAAGCGCAGTTGGGATTTCCATTTTTTAATACAAATTGGAGCATCGTTTAGAATCACATTAAATTTCAATTAGTGGGGTTAGTTCAAAAAAAGAATAAAATGAAACACGTAAATAATAAAAATGAATAATCAGTAATAAATCTTTAAAAAATACAAATAAAATTGTCACAAAGGATATACAAGAAAGTGAATCACTGGTTCCGATTGAGTATAGGATTGTTTAAAAGATGCAAAGATTGAGAGTATTTATAAGGGAGAAATAATAAATAAGAAACAAATTAAACAAAGAGAAAGGGTTAATGATAAAAAATAATCATGCAATGTTCAAGTATGGATGAAACGAAAATTAAAAAAGCAAATTGTGAACAAAACATGAAATACTATGAGCGATGAAATTTAAGTTTAAGAAGATTTGTCTTCGTCAAAGTGCAACTACTCTGCTTGGCTGTGTGCTCCTAATGCTGCAAAAGAAATGGTTGGGTTATTGATGAGCTAAACAGCTCTAAATTATTTGCTTGCATTCTAAGGGTTAAGGAAGAGGAGGGGATATCACCATTGTCATACATGCATGCGTAACTCTTACAAGACGGGAGTCAATAGCACACAATAATAATACATCATTACTTCACGGAAATATGAATGGAATGGGGTGAAAAGTAGATCGCACTAAATCATAATGGAAATATGAACATGCTATAATAATAATAATAATAAAAATAAAACTGAGAGGGAAATTGTGACATGCTTCTTCGGGGATTGAAGAAAACGTGTTCCGGCTGAAAATGGGGGATTCATAATCCCCTAAGACTGCTGTGAAGTAACTGCTGAGGTGACGAAATATGGGCATTGGCAGGACAAAAATAGCTTTGCGTGGGACTAGAGGAGCAAAGTTAAAATAAAAATGGCAACTACTGAAAATAATAAAGGACCGCTTCACATCTCCGCAGCTCAGGAGCAACTACTTTAGGAAAAAAATGATGACCGCTAGGATTGGATGAAATGATGACAATATGACGGATATCTTTACACATTTTGAAGTAAATGAATATAGGAATGGGAAGTTTAGAGAGAAGGAAAGATTGTATAAAGCAGGAGTGTACAGAAAAGAAGCAGTGAAGTGAGAGAGCAGGTAGTTTCAAGGGAGTTACTTTTTTTTCTTCAATTTGACGGAATAAAAGTACTGAGACTTTTTGTAAATTGTCAGCACCCTCATTTTGTTGTTTCCTTCCTCTCACATCTAATGTAAACACAACTTCATTCATACCTCTCTCTCCGTACTATGTATCACATCAATTAGACACATACATGTATACATATCACTTACATATTTATACCACATTTCCTCATCGGTGTGCAACACGAGTCTGATATCGTGCATCGTTTTTTTGTTATATGAGACTTTCCATGCATTAAAGTATGAACATTTGGCATAATGTCACCTTGCCCCAATGAAAAGTTCCATTAAAACAAAATAAAAAGGAAACAAATTGTGGAAATTATTATTTCTGCATCTTAACCGTAATTTCCATCTACTTTCTGCCATGAGCATGAAATAAAGATGTTTCTTGGTTATTTCAATCTCTATCATTATTTTTGACTGGTGGTGCTTTTGTGACAGACGGTGATTTGGTTTTTATTGGGTTTTTTTTTTTGGGGGGGGGGGATGCCATGCTTTGCTCTTGGTAAACATCTAAACTTTTGGACTTTTGACAATGCTGCATAGCATTTCAGCACATCTTTTGTGTTGTTGGCATGGTAAGACGTGACTCACAGATAACCAGAACATTCACATTCACAAACAATGTCTTAAACTGTTCTCTGTTCAAACTCCTTTTCCTTCTCATCACTTTTTCCTTTTCTCTCTCTTCTCTTCCTTCTCTTTGATCCAATCAAAACAGCACAAACAATTTGACAAAAAGGATAACAAAAATACAAACAAGTAAGCACTCCAAAAACAACTTCGGCATTTTTCAACAAACAAACAAACAAAAATACAACACGAAACAAACAACAAACAAACAAGATACAGGTCAACGGACACAAAATACACACACTCAGCAACACAACAGACTCCAGATGAATATTCATCACAAATATGCAAATTCATGGAAATTACCCCAGAGAACTCTAGTGTGATGTCTGCTTGACCTTGAGGTGAAAAGGCATCCATGTCGTTTCCTAGGCGATCTGGAGAATAAAGAAAATGGATTTTAAAAAACAATCACAAAAGTGGAGGGCATATCAAATTTAAAATGGAGAATGAAAAGAGTTTTGCTATCAACTGTTTTCAAACTTTTATACAGAAATGTTTGTAATACCGTAAGCATGGAGCACCGGTAAGAAACGGGCTTCGGACAATAAATCTTCCAGAACATATAGGTGTGAAAATATTTGACAAAATTTGTAATAAACCCTAGTCGTTATCAACAATGATTGGAAGTCAACAAATGATGATCAATCACTAGTGATAGCATTGCCGATTATTCAATATCAAACTCTCTTATTCCTTCTATTTTTCTTGTGCGCCTTGGAATAGAATTGTCTAGATAGACGGCGCTATATAAATGCCTATTATTATTATTGTTACAATCAGATAAAGGTAACACTGCTTTTTCAGAGTCAAGCAGGATGGTACATGTCTGTTTTTATTGTCAATTTTATTTTTTTAATAGATTTTCTTTATCTTTCTTTACTTTTTTTTTTGGAGGTGTTAAAGGGTGGAAAGGTGACTGGCCTAAATTTCAAATAAATAAATAAATAAATAAATATCTAAGATTTATATTGCGCTGGTGTACACATACAGTTTCTAGGCGCTTTACAAAACAAATGAAATGAAAATTATGTTTAATCTAAATATGATATAAGCATCAACAAGAAAAGTGAAATGAACATTGTGCTTAATTTAGACGAAACAAACGCTCTTACTTAACTAACAGTGTATTAACAATAACATGATAATGAAAATCAAACTACAATAATTAAGTAACATAAATGAAACTGCAATAATTATGTACTTTGGATAATGAATAAATTACAAGAAGATAGGACATGTGCTTATAAATTAGGTATGAAGATGGGGAATTACTTTGTGTTGAACAGGTAGGTCTTAAGTCTATGTTTAAAAGTGTCAAGGGGATTCACAGACAGAGATAGGGAGATTGTTCCAGAGTTTAGGAGCACATACAGAGAAGGCACGATAACCATAGCGGGTGCGAGTTTGAAGACCAGATGATAGTTGAAGATGAGCAGATGTTAATGAAACTAACCTGATTCGTTTAGAGCCATCTGGATGTCTCTCATCATTTCTGAATCGTCATCTGGTTGGGCTGAAACATCTAGACTAACATAGTTGCCTAGGCAACGGTCGATGATGTCTCCCCTACCGATACTCCTTAGCGCCTCCTCCAGCCTCTCACCTGATGAAGAAAAAAAAAAGGTTAGAAATTTATTTTTAACTCAAGAAAATGTTTTTTCATGCTATTTACACATTGAGAACTGTACCCCACGTATATTCAGCTGGAAGCCTTTAGGAGATGCCCGTTATAGCAAAATCAATTGTCCTTAAACTGGCTAATATCTTACAGAGAACTTGTTATTACAAGAGTAAATGATATGGGCTATTCTATGGATGAACAAAGTGATATTTTTTGAGGATCTCTTCTATTTAAAATTTTTAAAAATTGAGAGAAAGACATACCGTTAAACGTCATTAGCTTTTACCGTAGAGTTTTCAAAATAACAAGTTTTGGGTAATTTATCCACTTATACATGCATATACATGTATGTTAAAGTGTATGTAGATTGTAAACCATACTCTTTTAAAGTAAAGCGAACAGAGAATTAATTTGTAATTATTATGCGCTAAATGAATCAAAAGTAATTATTATTATCATAATCACATAAAACTATCGAGACCCCAAAGAACAGAATCCTGCATCCCAAATCTCAAATCACATACATGTGGAATACCCACAAGTAGCCCCTGGACTTTCTCCACCAGAATATTACCTCAGCCCCTCCCCCCCCCCCCCCAAGAACGATCCCTTGGTGGTTGTTTAAGGGCAATTGGGGTAATTCTTTTAATTGGAGGGGAAGGTGAGTTTGAAGGCTTCTTATTGAGGATGGGGGTTGT
Source organism: Strongylocentrotus droebachiensis (assembly GCA_035222895.1). NCBI lineage: Eukaryota > Metazoa > Echinodermata > Echinoidea > Camarodonta > Strongylocentrotidae > Strongylocentrotus > Strongylocentrotus droebachiensis. The sequence goes on from JAVYIG010003039.1 coordinate 48,984, forward strand.
TGTCAGGGATGATGTGGGAAAGAAATATCCTGAAATGCTACTTACAATCCAATGAAAGCAGATTAAATTATTCATCTCAGTGTAGCAAGCTATATGAAAATCTGAATCAGAGGCTTTCAAACTTATCTGTACTAGTTTATAGGAGGGATTACACCACCCTGCAAGGTCACTGGACAGGTGGCTATATCTCATTAACTCAGCTCTCAATTAACATAAGAAAAAGAGGATCATGGGGGACCAACAGGCACCGATTGGGGAAGTTTTCTATATAGAAGGAGCAAGTAGCTACAAGTAGTACAGTCGGGCTTTAAAACTTACTCGTTGCATCTTTCCCTTCTTGCTCCGACCAATTGATCAGCATGACGAAGGCCTGTTCGGGTCTGTCGTCATTCTCCCTCTCGATGGCCTTGAGCTCCCTCTCGCTGAGGCCTAGCTCACGACCCAGGTCCTGCCATTGGTCTCCTACTTGATTGGCGGCGTCCCACAGCCTGATCTCCGCCCTCTGGTGGGCGCTCTTCGGGCCTGCACATAGAAACGTGACAATAAGTGAGTTTGGGTCTCTCCATTCTCAATTTACCCATTTTTCAAAATTTCAATTCAAGATAGAGAGTTAAAGGGATTGAGTATCTCTGTCTCAGATTCTTAAACGAAATCCTTGATTTAGCTCATGCTGCAATAATAACTATAAACCTTTAGGTCAGTCAGGAATCATCCCATGACTTTACAAGCCGATCGTCTCTCTGATTATCAAAATATTTATGATTGGAATTAGAAATGTTAGAACAGTTTGCCAAACAGTTATGAACAACACTACAGTCTATTGGGGAAAATGTATATGGTAAAACCGGTCCCTCAAAGATTTTTACTTTTTTGAAGCACCTCATGATCTTTTTGAAGTGCAATTTTGTTAGGGCTTAGGGAAACATTGTTGAACCATGCCTTAAACTTGCCTTCTGGTTTCAAACAAATATGGAAAACAAAAAAAATGTTAAACTTACTCATTGATGGATCTTGGAGGAATGTGTATCTCTTGCGTAGTTTGAGCGATGCAAAGTTGAGATTGCTTGGGACTCCATCTTGCTCCTGTACAGACACAAACGATATGAGGGAAAATATGATATGATTATCCACCTGGACTTGGATTAAATGCATGTATCAACAGGTGATTTTGTAGGTTGAAATGTATTCAAACTTTTAACAAAAATGTTCGGCTGCATCACCAAGCAACTTGCCTTAATGGACAGCAATTAACGAACATCGAATTGGATCATCGAAAAGGATCAGAAACCATAACCTCCGAGTAATCAGTTTGATACAATGATAGCAGCTCTAGACTAGAACAAGATTGTATTTTTCATTGTGATCCTTTTTATTATAATTTTGTTTCCTTATCGATAGAACCTTAATTTTTTTTTTATACACATAAATACAGAAATATTACTTTACATGACCAATTGCAGACAGCGCAACCCATGATGAAACAGAGAAGGAAAAGCAGCAAGAGTAAATTCTGATGACTAGCTGCTAAAATATCATACAAACAAAATAACCACTTTTAAACCAAAATCAAGATAAATGTCAACAAGCTATACACCTTTATAGCATGCTTACAGGTAGTAGCATCACATTAAAAAAAAGATATGTCTGTACAAGTATGATACATTTGGTAATATGACAGCCTTTAAATTACTTGTATGCTACAAATCATATAGTGTTATAGTAAAAAAAAATCTTCATCTTCAAAGCTGAAAATTGGGGCGTTGTATTTCAAACTTTTATATTTTTGTTCTTCTTCTTCAAATTATGTTTTTTTAAAAGGTAGGTAACATTAAACACTATTACCTTTAAGCACTATAACCAAACTAAAAATCATAACTACAAAATTGTACATTGTAATGACATGCAAAGTGCAAACGAAATGCAATCAACATCATTCCAAATCATTCAGGGTAAAATCATAAAAAATAATACAATATGATTCTATCAAAGCCTGCCAATTATTCAAATCCCAAAGAGAATATCAAAAACAAAACCAGAACAAAAGTAGAAACCAAATAGAGGCATGCAGGAGAGTCTCACAAACAAACATTACTGAGGTTACATCTATACTAAACACCTGTACATGTTTACCAAACATTCATATTTGTCATATACATTGATATTTTAAAAAACACAACTACAATAAAGAATTCTAAGTTTAGACTGCTATAAATTCACCAAACACTTCAGTCAAGACAGAACATTCCATCCAAGGAGACTTTAAATTCCCTAAAATTCTGATTGAATTTTTTTCCAGCTTGTTTTACTTTGTGCTTTTTTTTCTTCCTTTCTTCTTCTTCTTCTTTTGTAAACAGAATGCATACAGATTACAAAATATAAATTTAATACAACATCAACATGCATGACAATCAATATCTAATAATTGAGATATTATAATACATTTAAACATGTAAATTAGAATACATAATACATTTCCACTTAAAATACCTTTATTGTAAATGTAACGATGAGATTCGCATCATGTGAATGATCGAAGGAATTCGGAGTGAAAAGAGAAAATGAGTAAGCAAATACATCCATTCAAACACAACATTATATTTCTAATGATATATTCATATAGTATCAAACTATCCTACCAATCACGATGTACATACATGTACAATATATTACAATTGCACTCATTCTCTGAATCAGATATGGAATCAGATATAATTTTTTAAATATTAAATACTCAAAATTACAGTTCTAAATCGACAATCAAAGTAAAGAAAATAAATCCATTATTTTCATAAATTCAAACTTAACAGATGTTTCGGCTTCTTGATTATAATGACGTTAATTGTAATTCACTACTACCCTACAATTATTCTGAGACAACATACACCTTCAAAGGCAAAAGTAACTTTAGGAAAACATTTACTGGGTAAGTAAGTAATAATCCTTAAAAGAGATCTATACACCACTAACTGTAACTAATCATTAAATTCTCTTAATTGGCAACGCAGTGTAAAATAAAAAAACACTGATTTCATGTACAAGTTGGTAATTTTTTGATTATTTTCTTTCACATCAGTTAATTTGATAAACTTCAAACTATGAAAGGCGTGGAAAATAAGAATAATTGCCAATTTGAGGAGAGAATACTGATCAATTTAGATAAATTTCTGAACTGCTATTGAAGTTCTATACCTTGCTCCCGTCTTGATATTCTTCGATACTTGTGAGTGAATACAATTCCTTCTGTGAACGGAATGCAAGTTACACGATTGGAGATCATCACGTTGTTGCATAGTATGGAGGGGGAAACAACTACGACTAAAAGCTACAACTAAAAATTATGACTGTTACAGAAAGATGTACAGTAATCTTGAAACTGTCCATCTTTATGCATCAGAACTTAAAGATAAAGTAGAGTTCTGGTCAAGCGATTGCACTTCTAAAGAAAGTGTCACTTGGAAAAAGCTGATCATGTAGCACATGAGTATTGATGTGTACTGTGAGGTTTGTGGAATTATCACAATGATAAGAAATTGGCCAAGTCTTGCTAAAAAGAGTCATGTGCACTGTACACAGAAATGTGTATATATGACAACATAAAGATGTGGCATGATGTTGTGGTCCACAACCTTTAGTTGTTACTTGTTACTTGTCATATTTCAAATTTGAGGGCATTTCAAGAGCCATCCTTTCCAGAGGACATTTTTTTCTATAATACTTTTCCAAACAAAGATAAAAGGAATGAAAAAGCTCATAAATAATTTGTTTCACCTTTCCTAGAACTGAACTTTTCTTTGAGTATTTACTATCATTACTATCACATGAAATTGTAAATCTTTACACATCAGAACTTCAATAATTTATTTTTTTATCAGAATGAATGTCTAAAGTAACGTACGCTGTCCAAGTGTAAAGCTTCCTTTTTTTTAAATGGTTTGCCTCCCTGAATAATGTTATAGATGGATTTGAACATTTTAATCTACTGTACAAATCACTACCTTACTTTTGTTTAAATCACAGATATCCTACAATATTCATAACTGTTCTCTAAAATCATCTTTGAACCCACAAAACAAAACTCCTATTAAAACCTTCAAGCCTAAATTAAATCATTCATTAACATGACATTTAGTGATGTAACAGAATTTTTTTGTTTAACTACCTAAACTTTAACACATATATAGAATTAGTACTGTAGTTTTCTGAAAATCCCCCTTTTATCTTTCATTCTCAAAAAATAAATCCATGCAAACGAGCCCATTCTCTTAATTCAACTTCAACTAGTTAATATTACTGTAAAGTTAATAAAAAAGTCAAATTCCTTGTAATAATTAAAAACTTTGAAAGCAATCTCCATATCACAAGACATTGATTAAGGGCATGCCAAAAGTAAACTCAAAGGTCGTCAGATATACCTTTGTGAACATCTTTTGCTCTTTCTGCTAAGCCCAGCCGGATAAATAAAAAGAAAGACATGAGGAAACAGAAAATGATAAGAATGGAGTGACGTCCATGGTTACTTAAAACTCCAATAAACAATCTCTGATGTGTACATGATGCTGTGGATTGTTACAAGGCATGCACAACAGCACAAGATAAAGTGTTTACTTAAATGCATATGTTGCACCTTTTAATACCAGGGTGATACATAATAATGAAATAATAATAATAATTTTGTTTACCCAGGGAGGCCTAATCAACGCTGTTCTTTCAGAGGGACCTCTGCAATTATTATTACCCCAGTAATTGCCAGATACCCAATTACACCTGGGCAGAGGGTGGCAAATGTGGATAAATGCCTTGCCACAAGACGTTGATGTCTGGTTGAGATTTGAACCCTCGACCCTTGCATTGAGAGTCAAGTGAATGAACCACTATACCACAACACCTCCTCAGCTCAAATGTAAACAAATTCTCATGCATTTTATCAGGGGCGGGGCAAGCAAATTTCGAATGCACAAGTATTTGCGTCAAGTTCTCCTGACCAAATATCAAACAGAATCACATATTTTAAATCACATATTTGAAGTTCTAGACCAAATGAGTCGGCCTGAAAAGAACTAGGTATTATCATCCTCATTTAATAAGTGTTGGTCACTTTTCAAAACACTTTCTTTGGTCGAAGGGGCCGGTTTAGTCAATAGTTGGGCCTTTGGAAAGCTCTGATTTTTCATCGAGTAGCACCCTGGTATTTTTGTGTAGGGTATGTACCCCACTACATTCACACTGCAAAACCATAACACAGATATTAGGTAGAGGGCAGTACAACTTAAAATCTGTAGCATCACAACTCAAAGCTATTTTCCTTGTGCTGTTGGAGCAGGTACATGAGAATTTTACCCCCAGATTGAAAAAACAAACACCTATGATGGCTATGAATGCTCGAATAATCAATGTCTTCAAGAAAGATAGACCTTGCACACTTACAAGTGTGTTTACGGTATATAATTATGTAGGTATTGAGCGAAATTCATGAGATAGCCAAATTGTAACAGAATATATATGATTTTTTTGGTTGTTCTTTTGATATCTCAATTTTGTATTTCAACTTACGAGGAAAAGACAAGTTTTAGGTTGATGTTCTTTTTTGATGGGGATACAAAGAGGTTTGGATCAAAGCCAGAGGATATCGCCTTGAAATATTACCCTCCGTTTAAAAAATAAGACAACTTTAAAAGTTAGTTACATGTACATTATGGTCTATGTATAAAAGGCAAATACACATACATGAGACAAGGTCCCAACAAAAACAACCAAAAGGTTTAAGGGAAAATGTTTATATGCAACACAAATTAAAAGTAAACTTCATTCAAAATGATCACACAAAAGGTTTTCTTTCGTTTCGGTCTCTGTTAAACAAAAAGTGGCCAAAAGGTGGGGTTAAAAACGGTGAGGGTGAGGGGGGCGAGGGTGCTTTTTGTTTTTAATTTTGTTACCTTGGTTGTATATTGTTCTCGCTGTGAAAGGGAATTACAAGATATAGAAAGCGTGATGGAAACTTACAAAACGGTACAAGTTTATCAATACATGGGACTGCATGACGAAACGTTATATATCATTGTGAAGTGGGCCTATCCTACACATCTAAAGCATTTGGAGACATTATTACAAGAGTAGATACATGTGCATGTACGATGCTGACACCTAAAAACATCCATTGTACCAAATATAAGATATTGTTTAACAATTATTTGAGCTCAATTTTGTATCCTTATTTGTTAATACATCTCACTCTTTTAGCCACTTAAGCATTAGATGAAATGCATATCATCTGTATGGAGCCAGAAGGGCATTAACTCATATCGTTTCACACAGAGTTAAAGATGACGTTGAGTTCTGGTCATGCGATTGCATTGTGAAAGAAACGATGTGGAATCGACCAGAAAAGGTTGATCATCTAGCATATAAGAATTTGTGTGTATTGCAAGGTTCTGGAATCATCGAAATGATAAGAAATTTGGCCAAGTCTTGGTAAAGTTAAAAACACTGTACACAGAAAGATGTATATGGGACTACACGAACACGTGGCGTAAAAATCCTACCCCCGAGTTTCACGATGTTACATGATATATTTAGAATATGAAGGCATTTGAAGAGCCATGCTTTTCAGGGAACATGTCTTATCTGATGTTCTTCCACACTTGCATAATAAGAATGATAACGCTCACAAATTATTGTTCACCTCTTCCCAGAACTCAACCTTCTCTTTAATGCCCTTCTGGCTCTCAACAGACCATATGGTTTTTGAAAGAAGAGAAGACAAAAAAATCTACATCTAGACAAACTGTTACATACATAAAGCTAATAGTAAAGTGAAGAGGAGAAACAAATCCTGTCTTAGAATCAAGGCATGTCTTCTTTTTTTTCTCCACAATCATGTCCCTAAATAGATTAGGAGTAAGTATCAAACAGTTTTAGATTCCAAATCAATGCCAATGAATTTTATAATTCATCTACAGACTGTTTCAAAAATTATTACTGTACATGAAAAATTCCATCACAAATCAAATACATGGATAGCATGCATGCAAGTAGACCTGTAAATGCATGAATACAGGAATACAGTGAACAAAATATATGATTTGTAATCCTTGAAATTATCTCCTAAAATTGTTCATATAAAGTATATCAATAACCATGCCAACTATAATTGTCAGTGTTCAACTGCAAACTATTGAGACCCCACTAGAAATAACTGTTCATGTCATTGATTCATTTAAGCACTTTTGCATTAAAGATCCTCTTACAGAATGCTGAATTTGGGATAAAGTGCCTTACCGGTATCACATTTTGTATGATAATTTCTTATTCCCTATGTTGTGAGGTAGCTTAGCGGAATGAAAGTTAGCTAACAACTAGCCCCATCGAGGTGGTATATGCATTAACCAGTTTCATATATGTCCAAACAATGAAGTTCTTCTTCCGTGTGATAAAAATTATGATTTTCAACAATTATGCAGTTTGCGTTCCGGATGCATCTTTTCATGCCACTGCATTACAAAAAGCTATTATTTAAGTGAAATGGGCCCTCCTGCATTAAGAGTTGCATTCAAATTTGAATTTCAGCCAGTAAGAATTGAGTAATTAGAATTTTTATTTTATTTTTTTAAATTTGCATTTAATCGCATCTTTTATACAAGACCCCCCTGGTATAACTTTAGGCACTACAAAATAATTTTCGTCCTACATTTTGCCCATTGTTCAAAAGAAAGGAGTGGTTCCTTTTTGTTAAAGGCTATGGGAGTGACAGAATTCGGTAGTCAACCAGTTTAAATTTCGATATTTGATAATAGAAAAAAATAAACATCACAAGCATGCTTCCAAACGTTCATTCATACCTCGCCCTTTTCCATCTTGTACTCCTGATGGTGGAAAACAAGTTGACAAAAAAAATCAAATAAGTACACCATAAATACAGAAGGCATACTGCAAAACCAGTAACTTAGGCCATTTTTTTTTTTTAAATCATGTTTAGCATCCCCGTCTGCTTCCTTTTGGGGGGCCCACCTCCTTTTTTATTTTATTTTTATTTCAATGAATAAAAGGCATAAAAAACATACTGCTAAAGTGATCACTTTCTGATTTAAAAAAAAATAAAAAATTCTGGCAGCCATCTTGAAAAATAACCCGACTGTCAGGGCCGAGAGACCATTTTGGAAGAAAAAAGGGCCTCCTCCTTCCTATTTTTCAAAAAGGCAGGACGCTAAACTTTTCTTTTAAATGGCCTTACATGACATGAAAGGTTTGCACAGAGAGCAATTGAATGCATTCCATAACCATCTAATTATTGACCCAATGGCTTTTTAAACATTAATTGATTTAACAACCAACAACCAACTGCATGTTGTAAAAAGTTATAATAATAAGTCCATCAAAAAGCATGAATATATACTCAATTTAAAACAAAATCATACACAAAATACGAGCAACAACATGCATCAAAATAAAATATAGCAAATACGCTCACCAAAAGGCAGTTACATGAATTCTAATTGGTGCATACATAATATTTGGCTGTAATCTCCCCTTCAGTGAAGTAACTCAAAACCATGCTCCTCGTTGACCCGGCGTTTCCATGGTAATGACCTTGCATGCAATGTCCATAGAAGTCCAATGTCTCTAAGATAACACGCCAAATCCTAGCTAGACGTTCCCCATTATAGTGCGTTACATGTGCATAAATAATTGTGCAAAGCCGATGGTTCTCGCAATGGATGATAACTTTCCACTATAAAGAAAGCTGTGCACTAGATGAAAATCTCCTGAATTCCATTCGGGAGTTTGCATGCCGGCTTGGAACCAAAATTCCTTTTCCCAACTACATGTTTGCATGTATACAGTCAAACCTGTCTACTGTGGCCATTAGAGGGAGATAGTGGCCAACTTGTGACCTTTCTAGACAGGTTATACAACTAGCATTTCTTTCTTGAGGGATACGAAATGCACGGCCGCTATAGACTGGTGGCCTTTATACAGAGGTGACCACCGAGACACCGTTGACTGTATGTCAAACCTTTCTACTGTGGCCATCAGAGGGAGATATTTGCCAAATTGTAGATATGTGATCTTTCTAGACAGGTTCTACGGCTAGCATTTCTTTCTTGAGGGACACAAAATGCATGGCCGCTATAGAGAGGTGGCCACTAAGACACTGTTGACTGTATGTCAAACCTGTCTACTGTGATCATCAGACGGAAACAGAAACAGGGGCCACTGTAGATACATGTATGTGGCCTTTCTAGGCAGGTTTTTACAAAACATGTCTTTCTAAGGAAGAGAGAATACAACTGACCTTTATAGACAGGTAGCCTTTATAAAGAGGTGGCCATTAAGACAGGTTTGACTGTATACCCAAGTTTGCTTAATATACACATTGTACACACACCAATTAACAACCCCCGACTACTTCTACTCATGGGTTTGCATGCTTTCTCAGCAAATGAACTAATTTTAACCCTTGAATGGTACCCAATCTCAAAACCACTACACCATTGCAGTAACTAAAATATACATGCAAAGAAGATACACCAGTCTGTTAAAAAGTCTGTATTGTGGACATGAATTTATTTTACTTGTGATGCAAGATTAAAACAAGATTTTACTGGCATTACACCATAAATTATTTAAAATTTGAAGTTGTGATTTAAAAGCAAGGCTTTTGGTTGTAAAATTCAACCATAACTTTAAATACCATGGTAAAAGTGTGAAAAATATAAGTATTTAAAAGAAGGTTTGAATAAACATAAATACCACAGAACTCTACTGGAAACTCTTGTATTAAAAGCAAACAAAACTAAAAATGAAACTCAAATAAAAACTACACAAATGAAAGAAGCAAATAATATTTAACCAGCAAACAAAATATATACCACAACCAAATCATTCCAAATATCCAACATCCACAATACCTCATCTTCGCTCGATTCTTCGCTCTCCGATTCACTTTCACTTGCTTTTTTCACCTTTTTGAGGTAAAAGGTGTTAGAGGGAAAGAAATTAGAAATATTTAAAAGTGTGGACAGGAAAGTGCATGCTGGGACTATCTATTATTTAAGCAGTCAATAAACATTCTTTTCTTTCTTTCTCTCCACTGCAAGAAACAAGGTATTACATTGTCGGCAAGATATTTATAAGGAAATTATTCATTTACTAATAGACTCTCCTTACTATCCCTCAAATAAATACAAAGTTCTACGGTTCACAGTCTCTTCAGGTTGTATAAGCAGAGCTTTGGGATAAATTGCCAGAATATAACAAAAATTGTGATACTGTTGAAAACTTGAAAGCTTGTCTTAAAACCTTTCTTTTTAGAAACTTTTTCCAATGTTACTTAATGACTTTAAGGAAGTATGTTGAGCGTATCTCACTGTTCTCAATTCTTTTCTTTCCTTCTCTCCATTGCAGCGCATAGGGACATATTCGTGATATGGGGGGGGGGGGGTGTTTCACAAAGATCCTAAGTTTAACTTAACTCTAAGGTAGACTTAAACATTATGGAGAGCCATTTGTAGCCTTAAAATAAAATATATTCAAAAGCAACAATTCAAGTATTTTAGACTTTTTATAAATTTCACATCGAGAGCATGAAATCCCCGTAGGTAATAAAAAATATCAATGACGTGAATCATCATTTAATGCCTTTTAAAATAACTTTTAAAAAATATTGTCATAGATGCCAACGGCTTTCCATAATTGTTAAGTCCAACTTAGAGATAAGTTCAACTTAGGGTCTTTGTAAAACACCCCCCTGGGCTATTTAAGTATGGCATATTATTATTATTATTATAGTTTCTCACCTTGACATAAGATGGCATAGTGACGTTGAGGTTGCAGGCGGCCTTCTGGGGAGGAAGACCCCTTTGCACCTTGGGTTCCCGCATGAACGAAAGCCGGCCGCAGCGCTCGGACGACTGGTCGCGTACCCTGACAAAGAACGGCAGCCTGTTCTCATGGAAGGCGGTGAAGGCGAGGTTGAGCTGGTCACCGGACTTCTGAACGGGAACGAGGTTGCCTGCCATCTCGATGAAGACCGGTCTGCTCTCTAGAACCTAGAGGGCATCAGATAAACGCAATATTAACGAAATTTCCACCACTCCCTCCGTTCTTCTGCCTCTACCATCCTAGAAGTTCCCAGAACCCGAACCACCCATTATGGGGACCGTGCATTTGTGCATGTTGCATCAGTCCTCTAGAAAAAGCTGCCACGTGACATTCAAAACATTCACGCCCGAATTCATAAAGGAGGTTTGTCGACAAACCTTGGTTTTCGTGCTCCTTTGTGAATTTGGGCCACCATGTCTAGAAACCTTTCAGAAACATATTTAAATGGTTTTATTGTTGTTAAAATTCTGGAGAGAGAGATTTGCGTATTTTGTTTATTTGTTTTGTTTAGCGCCTTGAGTAAGTTATTAGATAAGTGCACTATATAAGTATTTATTATTATTAGAGCTTTGTCTCTTTCGCACTATGCACGAACGCTGACAGTTCAAGAGGTCAAGTCTCGCGCTAATGAAGACGCGATTTGTAACTTCAGGGTTATTTCCCAAATCAGAAATAGCGGGCCATTTGGCAATCTCGAGCTGATGAAGACAAGCCTTCTGAAGATATCTCACCTCAACAAATTTACTCCTTGCGACTTCCTTGAAGTTCTCCTGCTGCTCTAGAGATTTCTCGCTCTTGTCGTCCGTCACGCAGAAGACGCGCACGCGCCCTTCCACAGGGTCGTGCGTCTTGGCGTAGACTACGAACTTGGCCATGAAGGGCACGGCTTTGAGCTCTTGGTAGAGCTCTCTGGCAAAGTTGCTCGCCTGGTCGATCTCTTTGCAGTCCATCAGCCAAAATCTAGGGTAGAAATGGAAGTAGGATATTAAGAATATGGTAATTTAGTGAATCGTTATTACATATTGAGTAGGGGAAAGAATGCATCCTCAGATTCAATCCATCCCAGTGTTCCCCTGTATGTGGTATTATTTTCTTTTTTCACGCAGTTACAAAGCACTTGAACCACTTGACCAATGATTGATAAAGGACTTCAAACAGACCTGGGGGGGGGGGGGTGTTTCACAACCCTTTTTACACTAACTTGGATAATGACTTGAATTGAAGAAACGTTTCTCACCTTGCTGAAACAGTTGTAGTGAAGGATACGCAGTCGTTAACGAAGGTCAGCGGAGTAGTACCAGTGATGTCCTCCCATTGTGCCGGTGCGGTTCCACCTGGAGGAGACAAAACAAACATGCTTAATCATAACTGATCATGACCCAAAATTCATTCATCTAAACACTACCTGCTTTGACATACGATATAATGTGACCAGTACATACTTGTTCAGATGCACCTGTAATACGGCAGAGGAGGCTGAGCGTATGACAGTCCCCTTTGTACTAGTTGCTAATTCCTTTGTTTGAAGCCATAATCACTTTAATCATAACTGAAGAAGTCATTACACACATTCATCTAAACACTACACTGCTTTACAACACATCCTACAAGACCATGTATGTTCGGACGTACCTGTAATACTACAGAGCAGTCTCAGCGTAGGGAAGTCCCCTCCATACCCATTGATAACCCCTTGGTTGTAGGCAGTGGGTACGGGGATGGTGACCGTGATGGGTTTATGGAATTTCCGGCGTCGTGGCTCAATGGTGACAATGGGGCTCACCATGACACGGTTTCCTAAGACCTTCTTGACGACATCGTTTCCAACTGGTTGAGCCTGAATACATTAAATGACATTGAAAAAGTGAAAGAACAAAAATATACACCATCTAGTTTAAATGTTCAGTTTTTAATAAGATATACACTTTGTTCATAAATAAACATATATTGTATTAACTCTTTATACATGTGAGCCCCAATAATTTCTGTGCCGTATGGTATTTGTCATGGGATAGATAGACCAAAGGTTTCAAGATTATTTTACCGTTTCCAGTGCAAGGTTAGTCTATACTGGGGGGGTGTTTCACAAAGACTAAGATTGACTTTAAGTTGTACTTAACTATGGCTGACTGTTCATGCCACTGGTTGCTCTCACTATTATTCTCTCAATTATGATCCTTAGATAATATTTTCCCCTTCAATAATGAACTATCAAAAGATGTAAATTCTGTAGATTTGTGACCATGGTTTGAACGTCCCTTGAGAGACCAATGCCAGTAAACGGTGAGAGCAAACAGTGGCATGGCATGAACAGCCTGCCATAATTAAAGATAAACTTGAGTTCTGGTAAAAAAAAGAAAATGAATTCTCACAGAATCTAACAAAACTTCCACTGAATGTTCAAGATTACAAATAAATGTCATGTGCCAAACAATTTTGGAAGAAAATGTATACTGGCTGAGTAATGAGCATAGAAAGATAAGGAAATCAGGGTAGTACTAGCCCCGACAACAAGTGTGTTGTCCCATATACATCTTTCTGTGTAAGTGATTGTTACTTTACCAAGACTCTGCCAAATTTATGATGATTTTGATGACTCCAGAACCTTCCATTACACACGCTTACTTACATGCTACAGTGTATATGATCAACTTTTCTGATCCATTCCACACCTTTTCTTTCACAATGCAATCGCATTACCAGAACTCAAGTTTATCTTTAAGTCCAACTTAAAGTCAATGTGAAACACCCCCCTGGTGTTAAAAGGGTTGTCTTGAGGCTAACCAAGACTGGATATGGGTCATTTTTCAGAGCCCTTGTTTTGCATAAAGCAAAACTTTCCTTAAATGTTTGGCAAACGAGCAACTGTGCAGAGAGGCCAAGAAATGAACCAAAGTATTAAAGCCCCACTGCACTATTGGTAGCTACTTGCGCCCTCTATATAGCAATCAATACCTAATCGGTGACCATTGATCCCCCATGATCCTCTCTTTCTTATGTTAATTATGAGCTGATTTGGTGAGATAACCACCTGTCAGTGACCTTGCAAGGAGGTCTAATCCCCCAGGCCAAACTAGTGCAAACGGGCTTTAAATGTTTGGAAAACAAGCAACCGTGCAGAGAGGCCAAGGAATGAACCGAAGTGTAAAGAAACGGCATTAAAATAAATTATCTCATTTTTTTTTACCTGTAGTCCCACTTTAATCTTCTTAGTGAGGGTTCCCTCAGGGAACACTGCTTGGACCTGTGGTACAACGGTCGAGTTCAGCATGCCTCCCGACGGACCGATGGTGTTGGTCTCCTGACGAACCCTCGAGATGATGGCAAAGTATTGTGGGAAGTCCTTGGTCAGGATGCGGCACATGCGGCGGTCCGACTGACCCTTGGACTGGTCATTGTCTGTAGAGGGCAGCAAAATCATAGTTGTAGTTGTTTCAGTTTTTATTGGGATGTATCATTCATTTATGAATATTTACGCCATGCATTTAGTTAGTCTCTTAACATGATTCAAACATTTACACATGTTTTTTATGAAATCTGTTAAAAAAACACTTTCAATAAGATAAAACGTGACATTTCCTCTGTAGGAAGATGGACTTTGAAAACGAATTTGATAACAGAGATTGACCACAGGAAATCAGTATCTACGCCATGTATGACCAGAAATATAGTATTGTTTTATTCCCAATTCTGTGATTTATTTACCTCTTATACTGCCCTAAATATCCAATAACACAATTATCATTTCTATTCTGTATATCATATAATTATCAAATAATATCTCACTGCGTTTTGCAAAGAAAATCTTCTTTTATTTACACAAACTTCTGGCAGTCAAAGGAGCATTTAAAAGATTTGAAAGAGATAAATTCTGATCAGGTACCCATTTGCTATGAATGAAAACTACTGTAGAAAATATGCCTAGATTTGAACACAAGGACTTTCTTTTGAAAGTCCATGAAGAAGATACATAACCAAAGTAAGTGTTGAAGGTCACAGGTCAATGTAAGTGCTGAAGGTCAAAGGTCACTGCATTACTATAAATGGAAACCACTGGAGAAAATATGCCTAGATTTGAACATAAGGACTTTCTTTTGAAAGTCCATGAAGAAGAAACATAACCAATGTAAGTGTTGAAGGTCAAAAGTCAAAGGTCACTGCATTACCTTCCTGGTCATATCCCTCCATGGATTTCTGGATCTCGTCCTCATTTGCATCCAGAGAATGTTCCTTCCACGTCTCTCCTGTCTCACTGCGGAGGATCACGATCTCACGCTCGTTGCCGCGCAGTGAGGCGAAGTGAGGAACCTCGATCAAAACCGGTCTGTTGCGATAGAGAAAGTCATCATTAGATATTGATAAAACAAAAATGATTCTAAAGTGCATTTCCTATCATGTTTTTATATTTTTGTTTCCACCTTTAAACTTTTTTTTGCAACTTAAAAATTTAATTTATCTGATGTCCAATTACCGGTAATTTTGAGGAAGGAGAGAGTACTTAGTATGGGGATGAGATATACATGTATCTAGCATAAGTTAATAAGTTCAAGGTATTTAAGGGCACTACATATTTAACCAATCATCTGTAGAAGCAAGAAGGGTACCAACTCCATGTTAAGTTATTTAAAGACTTCCTGGCTCTCACTAAAAAGAATTTCAATGAGCTCTCTTCACATTTTTAAAACCATAACATACATGTTTCAGGTTTAGAGTTCTTACTTTGCAACTGACTATCAAATACAGTGTATATGTTGATCAACTGAATTTTTCTATCAATATTAAAGTGATCGGGATATTTTCGTTTTCTATTCTCCTTTTCTTCTCTTTCTACCGTACTCTGATATACTATTCTTCATACAGCCTACTTAAGATAGTGAATACCAATGCAAATTTACTGTACAAGTAGTTCACTGATCTAATACAGTGCAGCTAACGAATGAAGCTGTGTTTTTAGAAATAAAAAATGTGTCAGGGTTTGATCAAACATTTACCGAACTACATCGGACTGTGCCTATGGGTATAAACTATGACTTGGGTTTTAACAAGTTCCACTGAGTTTGTACATCTAAGTTAGGTGCTACATAAAACTGTAAGGTTCTAAAAACTTGTGCTGAAACTTTATCAATGTATAATGTGATTGCTTCAATAATCATTACCTTGCCGTATTTGCAAGCATTCTCCACACATATCCAAACCCTTCAAAACTTTAATCCTACTATAAGATTTCCAACGAAAGAATACCTGCCGCTTTTCTATATATTTTATTTTAACATTCTATGATAGTATCAATATTAAAATTTTACATTTAAAAAATGATTGTGTTTCAACAAGAACTCTCATAGCTTGACTCTTGGTATTAAATGAGTATCATGAAACTCCTGGAAACTGAGTTAAACAATCTGTGAAATAATTGTGTCATGTAGGGTAAAATCAAACAGCACTTCAAAACATGCCTTGAGTATAATATAGAAACAAACCAGAATATAAGAATTTTTTTTTTTAAAGAAAATCACATGATGCTGTATTATTTTCACACCATGCGTCTGGAAAAGAAAGTTAACAGTTAAATAAAAGTATGTTAAGCTAAGCTAAGGTTTTGAAATTGAGTCAAACTCAACTATACTTCCTAAATTCATGTCATTTTTCAGTCATAATAACTCCAATGACCTTCTGAAAACATTCTGAACAATGTATTATGACATGGCGGAAACAAACAGACATATTTTGCAGGTTCCATATATGTGGTATGATACAGTACATGTAAATAAAGTCGGGTACAAGGGAAGAGTAAATATAGAGAAGGGAAAAAAAACATAAGGGGAGATGAAATATATATGTGTTTCTTTTTTATTTATTTCTTTCTTTCTGTTTTTTTTTTAATATTTTTTTTGTGCATGGAGGAATTACAGGTAGCATGACTGACATGAGCTGAGAATGGAAATGAAATTAAGCAACAAAAGATACAATTTTGTTGTTGATAAATGTACAGGTTGAGCAAGGAAGATGAAAATAAGTGATTCAATTAATTTTCCATGAGAAGTTTAGCACAATACATGTCTTAGAAATACCCATGATATTTCATTATAAATCACAAAAAAGTAATTTAGCCTTATAAATATCAGAACAGATAGTTTATGTCCACATAATTATCGAGAAGTTGTTCAAATACATTATGTTATACAACAGTTATGCTCTGTAAGTCAGTGTTATCATCATCGTAAACATTAACAATTGAATCTTCAATAGTCAAGTTTCACCCGACCCCCCCCCCCCCCCCCCCACCTTTCCCTGGAAAATATTAATTAAAGATAAATTCACATGCCCTATCCGAAATGAAAATTCCTTCAACCCATCCACATGCAATTTCCTCAATTCTGTATCCCAATAGTCTCAAGAAAAATGTGCAATGAGCTCCCTCAAAAAATAGGCTGCCTTTGATTTTTTTAAATGCAAACAGACATGCAACTGTCCACAACGGTGAAGTTGAAGGGAAGGCTGTGTAAAATAATGGTGTTTATGAGAACAAATTCATAACTTTATCTGCCAATTAAACAATTTCAAAAAGCAAAACTGTTTTGGGATCAATGAAACCGAAATTGAAAAGATGTTTCACTTCCGGACAAGCCCCCAAAGTTTGTAAAATATCATTTAATATAGTTTATAGGCAATATGGTTTACCACAAGGATGTTTTATGTGACCTATACTATGTGAATGTGAAAATATGTGGATATTCGTGAAGGGGTCATTCTTTTGGGGAAACTTTTGACCATTCCTGTGCACTTGGACGTGTGATATCATACGAAACCATGCCGCACGGCAAAACCATGCACAGAGTTTTTAAAATATATTAAAAACCAGCCTCATGAATATGCACACAAATCAGTGTCTCTTACCGTCATCTTTTGATTACCGTATCTTTAATGATCAGAAACATGCCGACCATTATTTGCTGTAACATGCAGTGAAAGTGCATCACAAGACAAAACAAGTTTAACTCTCATTCACACATACCGCAAAAACTTTTCATTCGGCGGCCCCATTTCAATGATTCGGCTACAGAGGGCTTCGCCGTCGTTAAGGGGAGGGTAGGTCACGCTCTTATTTCCAAGACCCCTGAGGTCAGAGTTCAAAGGTCCAGGGGGAGGTCAAATAATTGTTGAAGGAAACCATGATAAAAACCAAACGGGATGGATGATGGAGATGAATGGGAGGATGAGGGGGTCGTCATGGAAACGGGATGAGGAGATGGAGGAAGGTGAATGTCGGCATGAAGAGGAGCGAAATGTTCAAATCAAAGGAATTAAAACAAGTCCATTAGGAAAGATTTGGAGGGAAAAGAGACAAAGACAATTGTGACGTTAGAACACAAGGTGAAAGACAAACTGCATTAATATTACAAAACAAGTTAATACACAACACACAGTAACAAACAAAATCTGTATAATATGCTTGTTTTTTCATAATTGCTTCAGAATTAGTGGATGTTAATAACATTTCAAATGCACTAAATTGACTACTTTTTGTTATCTAGATGCTTTAATATTTGAATAGCAAAATGATTATCAGCAATATGTTGTTAAATTTGTTAAAGAAGCAAATGAATTAGTAAATTTTTGTCTGAAACATTCATAGAAAAGGATTAAACTTGAGTTTGGGGAACAACTTGCTGTTTAAAAAATGCAATATTGTATTTGATTCTAGAACTTCAAAGAAATACTAATAGAATTCTAGGCATTGAGTGAAATAGATGGTAAATACATGGAAATAAATAAAATACTTAATTAAAGCAGAAGCTTTACATCGCAATGTGTAAAAACTGAATAAAAGAAAATAAATCATTTGAGCATTTGATCCTTTGAAAATAACCTGAGTATACATGATGACAGACAAGTGATGAACAAGTTTTTTTCAAAGCAACTGATGGTGAAAATACATGTAGGCAACATGGTCATAACTCAACAATGACGGATTAACAGAAATTATAATTATGTTGAATAACTTTTTGAAAGCATTAGAAACTGGTATTATTAAATTAACAATGGCTGGGAAAAAAGATTTTGAAATAAAAAATTTAAAACAAATTTGCAGGATAGTACTGAAAATTAATTTTCTCTGCTCGAAAATCAAATAATTGGCTTGCAATTTTAAGATGATGAACTAAATGCACAATAAATTTTCAACAGAATGAAAATAACAGTTTTGAAAGTGCAATGACAAAGTTCTCACAAGGGCTTGTCAAAACATTTCCTTTCTTGTATATGTTCCCTTTTTTTTCTTCGTTTTCTGTTTTTATTTGTGTTCGGGGGGGGGGGGTGCATTTTAGGCACCGACGCAAGGAATTCAGTAATAAATTAACCCTCCAATAGACTGATGCTCAGAAAAAAGAACAAGTAGAAGGTACCATATTTTGTGAATGACAAATGCAACATGAAATGGACACAAAATACAAAGGAATTGCTACAAGATGTATGTTAATTAACAAAAGGAAAATAAACAGAAAACATGATTCCCAGATATGGTTGGATGTCGATATATAACACCCACATTTTAAACTAACAAAAAATTCAGGAACATAAAAATAGAAAAATAAAGACAAGGACCTATCATTTACCATTTCATCATAAAGATTTTTTTTCAGATTTGTTTGAAATTGTGATGCTAAATAAATTAAAATTCTGAAGAATTTGTACTGGTAATGGGGAGAAAAAAAAGTAAAACAACTAGACGTAAAGTAATGATGAAAGTGATTACTTGCAACTTTGTTAGTTTGTGAATGACACACCGCAAAAGTGGATGAAAGTGAAACTGATGCGGCACGACACTAATGTTACGTGTGATAATTGAGTATAAGTTGGGGACACAATTGGCCTACCCTAAGAACTGGGTGTTGGCAGGTCCGACCTCGAGCACTCGGCTTGCGAGGGATTCATTCTCCATGAGGGGTGGCTGGGTGGTGAGCTTGGTGCGCTTGATGAGACGGCAGGTGACTCGTGTGGGGCCGGAGGCGCGCTGTGGCGGTACCACGACGCGGAGGCCGGGCAGGCGGCAGCTGCGCATGGTGCCACCACGGGCGTCCACGATGAAGCTGATCAGGAACCTGTGACGGGGACAGGAAGGAGAGAGAGAGGGAGAGAGAGGGAGAGAGAGGGAGAGAGAGGGGGAAAGAGGGGGAGAGAGAGAGAGAGAGAGAGAGAGAGAGGGAGAAACAAGATCAATGTCACTTTGATATCAAGTTATGACTCACAAAGACATTTGTTGGGTTATTAATGTACTTTTACAAATACTCGCTTGTCTAAAAAGATACCGCTTTAAGAATTGAGTTTTTTTTCTAACTTTTGTAGATTACGAAAGGAATTTATTCAATCTTCCTCTGGTGTAATAGAAAGTGAGATGGATGGCTACATAATATAAGGTATGACATTTTTTTCTTAATTTTATATTAGAAGAGAAATATTTATTTGTTTTAATATTTAAAAAAGTACTGCACAAAGATTCCTACCCTGCAAAGAATGGCATCTGGTGCATCGGTGCGTTGTCTAGTGTGACCGACACGGGTCGTCCGTTGGGTCCGAAAGCCTTGCCAGAGATGAGGCGGCCGTTATCATCGACGTAGGGGTCCCCGATGTTGTAGGTCTTGCCGTTGAGCGTGATGACAGGGCCGGTAGAATGGCGGTTGGGCGTGGAGCTAAGAAGGGGTGGTGCTGATTCCACGACGCTCTAGGGTAAGATGGAAGTTAAAGGCGTCGTTTAGCAATGTTAAATCTGAGATGCACGGCCCTACGTGTTAACAGTTAACAGTTAACAGTGTCTGTGATATGGTGTAATATTGAAGCCCTAAATAAAATTGCGCTTCAAAATGATCATGAAGTGCCTCAAAAAAGTTTTTAAAAAGGTTTTACCATATTCATTTTCCCCAATAGAGTACAGAAGCTGTGACGTCATAAAAAACAATTTTTTAGAATTTCTCAATTTTTTCTTCATTTTCCTAAAAAGCATCACAAATAATGTCAGAATGTCGAAAACCAATTGAATATTTTAAGTATTGGCTGAGATATGACCAAATGAATAAATATATTCCCTATAGAAACTTAGTGTTATATGCTCTGGTTCCTAACCATTAGAAGCTAGAGCATATAACACCGAGTTCCTATAGGACATCTATTTATTTAATTTTTTAAATTTTATTTTATGACGTCACACTTCACCACTCTATAGACTGTAGTGTTATGAAACCGTTAGGAAAACCCAAAATGAAATTCCGATTTCCAATCATAAAAATCTTGATAATCAGACAGGTGATCGACTTGTAAAAGTCATGGGGTCCTGACTGACCTAAAGGTTTATAATTGTGATTGCAGCTTGAGCTAAATCCAGGATTTTGCTTCAGAATCTGAGACAAAGTTACCCGATCACTTTAAGCTTACCTCAGTAGTAGCGCAGATCATCTCTCCCTCAATGATGCTATCATCAGGGCGACCCAGGGGTGCGTTGTAGTCCCTGTTAAGGGTGCTGTTCCTGGAGTCCATGGTGCTGTAACCGGTAGGGCTGTAGGCGGGGCGCTGCTTGTCGCCCCCGTAGTGACCGGAGAGGGACTCGTGACCGGTGTAGTAGTTCATAACCTGAGGGATGGATGGAGAAATAGTTGTTGCAGGGAAGCCAGTTAGAATTGATCAGAGGGCCTGAAAATCACCTAGAATGAGCTATTTTGTACACAAAAAAAGCCTAAACTATGGTCTGAAAATAACTCCCCAGGGCCTGAAAATTGGCATCCCTGTTGTTGGCAGATTACACTATGAACAAAGAAAGCGGACAAAGTATACAGTTCCTCATTCTACCCTCAACAATTGCTATGGTATCCAAAGGAACATCCTTTCACTGCTATTATGTAAAAATCTGTAGAAGAGGTGTCACATGCATATTCACCTGTTCTTCACATTTTTACATAATAGCAGTGAAGGGATGTTCCTTTGTATACCATAGCAATTGTTGAGGGTAGAATGAGCAACTGTATATTTTTGTCCGCTTTCTTTGTCCGTCATGTTGTTAGGGGGTCAATGAAACATTATTTAAATGTATTCATATTGTATGGATGCTTCTACTACCGGTAATAACTATGGCATTCACCTGTTACAACATATTGTATGTCAGTGATAAGAATGCACGTTACATACATTAGTCGCTGCAATGTCAGGCAAGCCTTTAACACTTGAGGTTGTCACTAGCAACCATTATGGACTGCAGATACATACTCTTTCATTCACATGTAATACAAGTCATTGTATTCCAATAATCAGTGTGCAAGTTGCATACATTGCTTGTTGCCATGTCAGGCAATCCCTACACCTTTAGGTTGCCACCAGTTACCATTGTAGTAGAGGCATGCATAATATAAAGATTGGAATATACAAGTAAGCTGGTATTTTAGTTTGAAGAAACAATGTGCAGTTGAAGTTTTGCAAATAGACAAGTTTACAATTCTATTCAAAGTTTATGCACAATTCTAGAACAAAAGTTTTTTTTTTTTTTTGTATGACCAAAAAGCTTGCAAGAGTCTTGCCCATCATAGCTAGATCCCATCAATGGAAGGTAGATTCCACCAATACAAATGATATCATGCCTAACAGGTGAATTGAATCCCGCATTACAAATACGATATTGGGGAAGAGGCAAGACAAGATTTCTTCCGGCTTCCATGAAGAATGGCTTTTATGGAGAATGGCTTCCATAGAGAATGTACGGCAGTGTCAACTAATTCCTTATGTTACTGAAGTATTGTTCAGGTTTAATAATTTGTAGACAGGTGGTCACTAAAGCAAGTTTGACTGTACAACATCACTGTCTTCCATAATTACATCTCCCCCACATCTCTTACCGGTTCTCCTCGCATCCAATCGTCCTCCCAGGATCGGCGGTGGTCATTGATTACTGAGTCGTCTCCCATGGTCCTAATCTCCTGGGGGGTCAGCAGAGACTGGTCCCCAGTCATGGATACATCATCCCCTGCAATAGACACATGTACATTTTATATATGGATTAATCATGAAAAACTGGTCACCAGTCTTCTTGGAGAATATGGATTTGAAATTGAAATTTCACTATTTAAACAATTTTTAATTTACACACTTGGGGATATACATGTACAGCGTATGAGATTTCAAATTGGTCAAAATATTTAGAAATCTTGGATTTTATCTTAGCTGGAAGAGATTTCTTCTCTTTCCTTTCTCTCAGCTACATACTTCAGCCTTTTATTCCCCTTTTAGTGGTTAATCATCATATTAGAACAAAATATATTTGGGCTGTATACTCCTTTACATGTGTGTGTACTGTACATGCAATAGTCTTGTGAGACAGGCATTGCAATGTATATTGTAATATTTTTGTATTTCTCAGTAGAATATTTACACAATTTGGAACAGAAAATTACTTTTTCTTGTTTATTAAAGGCAAGCTTTATTATGGTTCACATGCTGGGAAGATGACTTCATGCTATAACATGTTTCTGCAGATATGTTTTAATAGGTCCTTTCGTGGGACTACATGTGTACCAATAGCCTGTACATTTGTAGACGTATATATTATTTTATCCACTGTATAGCTTGACAAATTATACAATAAGTCACTTCTTTTTCATGAAAGGAGTAGGGTTGGTTGGTTATTAATGCATACCCATGCTAATGTGTTTTGATGGTTCGTTAAAGAAGCAAAAAATGATCAAATGCAATGAGATACTGTATAATTAGTCACCATTTATATGTTTACCAAGATACATGAATATGTATGTGTTGGGGTATTAAGAAGAATTAATGCATTTGTATTTCGTCTTTGTTGGGGAAAATATGAAAATGTATAACTTAGGAATACCCTTACAATAAAAACAGAGAATAATGAGAGAAACAGATCAGTTAAAGTTGGAGCAAAGTTAGTCACCAAAGAGACTTCCTTTTTTTTAAAGTCTAGCTGGGTCTAGGACAGAAAGTTTGGCAAGAAATTCAGGAGACATAGATGTCATGATAAAAGCGCTATTTAATTTGTACACTAAGTTGCCAACTTGTGATTCACAAACTTGTTGCTCCCTTCAATAACATAAAAACTTGCCCAATATCCATAATATCCAGTGTTCTTTTTACGTACCTTTGCTGATCCATTTCTCTAGTTTAATACTCTGTTTTTATCTACAGTAATTTGAATCTTTGTTTCTGTACAGAACTAATGATCTAAAGACAAGTACTTAGTGGCTAAACATGTTCTATACTATTCAAAGTTGAAAGATTCAATTTAAGATTTAAACTACACATCAATTGAATGACACCATGAATGAACATTTTAACATGATGAATATCTATAAAGAAGGGATCACAACCATGATGTAGATGTACATATGAAAATATATCAGGGATTAGATATAGTTGCTTTTAGAAATGGTACGTGGTACATCTCCATGTATCGTTGTCTGATCTGGCCGAATTCAAAATACTTTCAAAAAATAAAATAAATAAAATAAACTAATAAATCACTTCGAACCTAGGCATTCAACTAACCATAGCGCTTAGAGACTTTGGTGGCAAGCGCTTCATAAGTACCGGTAAGGTTTTTATTATTATTATTATTATTATTATTATTATAAATTTGATAGAGTAAGAATGACAACTGATGACTTATGAGTGAGAACTGAACACTAAATGGTGTACAGAGTAGGACAACCATGGACATCACTATACCACTAGATGGCTCACTTTGAGCCTCTACTAAAGGGGGAAACCATTTTGACTGAAGACAATTGATGATTGATGAGTGAGTAAATACTAAACACTAAATGCGTATTAAACTCCTAGTACACATGTACAGAGTAGAACAACCATGGGCATCACTATACCACTAGATGGCTCACTTTGAGCCTCTACTATTAAAAGGGGGAAACCATTTTGACTGATGACAATTGAATACATCAAGACATCATAGACATTTAATTATAGTTAACAACTAAATCATTCATAACCTTACCAAGTCCTGCAATTTTACAAGGATGTTAAAAATTGATTATTTTTTTTCCCAATTTACGTTTCTTGAGAATGTGACATACATGTATTAAAGCTTACATCTATAGGCATTTAACGTTTGCCCTATCTTGAGTTACAAAAAATTAAAAAAACTATCCAATTTACAAGGGATATGAATAATGTAGTTGTTAACTGTATATGTATCTTCCTCCATCCATTAACTAAGTTACACTAACCACTGAAGACTAGACAAAACTTTCTACATGAATTATAATCTTCCTATGCTCTATAACCTAACTTGTATGATTGTATAAGCTGTATTTCAAATGTATAGAGGAACATCGTAATACTTCTTGAAGCGATTTAAAACTCTTGATCCTTTTAGAATTTACAACCCTTATCATTAAAAACGGATCAACATAATCTCTTTCAAAAGTTTCTTTTCCAATTTCTTTTCCAAAATTCAAATTAAAGATCATTCTTCTAGATTCTTTCAATTTCAGAACCTTACACAAAAAAGGTACATATTCACACAACTGTGAAGAAGAGTCATTCACATTCAACATTATTCTCCTTCATAAAACTTGGCTTGTTGTTGTTCAGTGGGTGATTAGTGTAAATACAGTACCCATTACATTGAAAGCTTTCTCTTTGCTGTTAAAATGAAGAAAATATTTAGGATTTCAATAGAAATCAAAAACTAATACTTTCTTTACAGAGAGGATATGAAAATCTTGAAGAGAGGAATATTCAACAGGGGAATATTCAATTGCCAGGACCCTTCTTTTTGCTCTTTTTTTGCCCTTGTATTTACGTCATTCCTACTTGTAATCGTTACCACAATGTTATACAGTTCACAAACGAAGACACACTTGATCTATCTACAATGTATACACGATACCCACTAGTAAACACTGTACATTAATTATATTAACTGACATCACAACTGTACATTTCTGTTGACATGTTTTAGATGCCTACCTCAGACTTTTTAGTCTTTATTCAGTTTTATTTTGCCCTTCTACAAATTTTGATCGACTTGTTGTCCGGACAGAGAAATTGAATTTTTTTAGTTTGTTTTTTAAAACGAACTTTACAAAAACATTAATTTCTGCCTTTATTCAGTTTGTTGCTTTTCTTTAGGAAAATGCATTTTTTATACAGCACTTCTTTTTTTCCTTTTTCATTTCATAAAAAATGTATTTCTTCTATATACTATTTTTGAAATGAGCCCGATGTACATCAATATAAACACTAAAAAGTATTTCAACACTTATTTGTACAGTAATCATTTTTCATAGTCGGGTTGAAAACTATAATTACGGGTACAACTAATAAATAGAGAGTAAAGAAATAAATCATAAAAACACATATAAAAAATTGAGGTAAAATAAAAAGGTCCACTGCAAACCCAAGAACTTACATCCAACTAAAAATAGATTGAGAGGCAATTAAAAAAAATGATAAAATAAAAATACTATAAGAAAAGTGTTGGGTTAGTATACATACAGCATTATAAGAATACATATTTAGAAAATACATGCACATAATAATTCAGAAAGTATACATGAAGAAGTAAATTAATTGAGAAGGGGAAAAAAGGCCTTGTAAATGAATCAATATATTTATGTCGCATATTCAATACTTCTTGTGAAATTTAACATCAATATTTTTTCATCATGATTTTCCCTCTTTCTTTAAACCCATCCTTGTGTTTCAGTTGCATTATCTTCATCTAGAACCAAAGGTTTTATTTATTTATTTATTTATTTTGAAATGTGAAGGTTCAATGTTTATCTATGTATTGCTCAGATGTATGTACTATTCATATGTATTATTTGTTAACGTTTCATATTTGTGTGCTTGCTTCATCTTTATTTTGATGGATAATTATTATACTTTAGAATCCATATATTTCTACAAATCTGAAAACATATGGACATGAAAGTCAGAAAAATAACAAAATACACAAAAAGGCACAATGGTTAGTACAAATTAGTAAACATTAATACCAATATGGCCCCAAACTTATTGAATTCACATAACTTCATTTCTCTCTTCAACATCCACCTGTGATTATTAATTGACCATGACCCAATATAATTCAAATGCAAAAATCACATTTTTCCAAATAAGTTTTATAATATAATTTTGAAAAGCATGTAAATATTCTTATATAAAAATGAGTTGCATGCTTATATGATACATGTGATAATATGATATATGAATTGAATGTATAGAGATAGTGAGAGAAAATATGTATTTAAAAAAATGTTAAAAGCTAGCCTGTAAATACCATATAAATATGAGATAAATAGAACTGTTTGCAAATGATTTTGGTGATGATACAAGAGAAATGAAAACAGAAGCCATGAACAAAAATAATAAACAAAATGAAATGCCATGAAACCAAACAACATATGAAGCATACTGTTTCACAATCAGCAATTCAAGACACATTCTCCTTTTTTATACTTGCCCAACCTGCCCCTAGAAATTGTATTTGAGTTTGAGTTTGAGTTTGAATTTGAGTTTGTATTTGCCTAATAAATCCTTCCAATTTTCAGGAATGACACAGATGTCATGTTGATAAATAGTAAAGCCTTTTTCATTTTTTGTTAAAGCCCATTATTTTTAGTATATTATTCTTTTAACAAGCTCATATGAGAAAGTGATAGGTGATAGGAACTTTTTTCACAATAAGCTCAATTTAGTTTGATTAATAGTGGTTTATATTGTAAAAATTGGATTCCCAAAAGCACTGTCAAGTCTTAGGATTTTCTTTCTAAAAATATTTTGAACTTTCCAGCAGACTTGAACTTCTATTAGCTGACCCCCCCCCCCCCCCCCCCCCCTGTAATTGCTACTTGTCCCGGGGGGTGTTTCACAAAGATCCTAAGTCAAACTTAACTCTAAGTTGGACTTAAAAATTAGGGAGAGCCATTCGTAATCTTAAAATAAAATATATTCAAAAGCGAAAATTAAAGTATTTTAGACTTTTTTTGAATTCCACATCAAGAACATGAAATCCCCTTGATGACAGAAAATATGAATGATTTGAATCAACATTTTATGCCTTTTTAAATAACTTTTAAATATATTTTCATAGATGCCAATGGCTTTCCATAATTGTTAAGTCAAAATAAGAGATAACTTCAATTTAGGATCATTGTAAAACACCCCCCAGAAACATAGACAAGATCAAAATCCAGTAGCCCCACAGCTTGGGGGCAAGTTGGGCAAGAACAAAAAAGGGCAAGATGCTTCCATGAGTTGCTGATATGTTCCAAGACCGATCTGACAAATAAAGCAAATCAACCTACCAGAATTTTCTATAAACAGGAAAGAGAAGTGTGGAGATGGTACACATATTACCGCAGGTATGGGGAGGACCAAAGAATAAAGCATGATTGTAAAAATAAAAACGGCAAAAGGCGTACTCGTATTTTTGTTCGATTCACTACAAATTTCATGGGATTGGATGACTGAAACACATCAATTTGTGGATTTTTAATGTCATCTTGCAGTGTTGCCATCTTACAAAAGGTTTAATTCTCCAATGAATAAGCTTTTGGAGCTTATAATTTTTTTCCCAGAAATTGTTTGCTTCTCTTTTCCTTTTGATAATCAAAATGTTGTTAGAGCTGAAACAAATTGATTTAATACACACACTTTGTCACTGTTTGGGGTCCAACAAACAAAACAAAACAAATATTTTATATTGATCTTAAATGAACTTATTTTGTAAATGAAAGATTTGAAAGAAACAAATGAACGATCACTGAAATTCACATTAAACCATTTGAATTGGCAACACTGCAAGGTTTTCCTCGGGGGGTTGCATGATAGCAAACAGGAAAACAAACTGAATATTCAAGCTACATATTTAAAACAAATACATTTAGATGATTTTTAAAGGAATTATTCTTTAAATCATTTAGCGGATCACATTCTAAACAAGCACGACTTTTCTACATTTCGGTGCATGGTAGAGAAAATAAATTGTCATATATATATATATGTACATTTATTTTTCTTAAAAATTCTAGTGATAGCTGTACTAATGGAAATACTGAAAGCAAAATCAATTCATGAAGGAAGCAGATGATGGGTTTAAATATTCTGGCTAATATTTATGAAAATTTAGAACTACCCCTAAAAGAAGTACAGTATACAGAATAAAGTCTACGATTATTAAACTACCCTACTAGAAATATAGTAAAGATTGCGATTTAAATGATAAGGGTTTTATTTGATTTCTACAGAGTATCTGAAAATATCATAAATCAAAGAGGTGTGTACATATATATATATAGATGTAAATAGTTTGTTAGTATCCTTGTATAACTCTTTTAAAATAGGACAGACATTTTGATATTCTCTATATTCGATATAAATGGCGGCTTTTCCCTTTTTCTTCACAATTTATTTTAAGCTATGACTAAAAGGATTTCTGAATAAAAACTGGAAAATTTGGAAAATTGTCTCATCTCTTATTAATATATCATAGATCATATTTTATTCTATATATATACATGTAACTTATTCTATATATATACATGTAACATCCACTTTCAAGGAATATTTTTATACACTTCACTACATGTAGCTTTATATCCTTATTCTAACGAGACTTTCCAAACTGTAAAATATGATCTTGTCTTTTAACGATGAGATGCATGTATCCGGGATACACTCAAATTCAATATAAAAATGAAAAATCTTCTTCAATTCAATGGAATGTTCCATGATGCAAATGAAAATGCAAAAAAATCCAAACTGAAAACTAAAGCAAATACACGAGGTGTGATATGAAATCATATCTACTTCAAACTTTGATAAACATTATTTTGAGCTATAAAGCAATGAGGCTTTCAACTAAAGTGTGTTTTATTACAACTATATCCTCTTTTTTTTAATAATATAAAGCAACATTATTTTGCAGAGCTGAGCTACGAAACAAAATACCTGAAAAACAATCATTTTTTTTACGACAATAATCTTCTTTTTTTTTGGGGGGGGGGGGTGGGGGGAGCAGGGGAGAGGTGTAGAATTCTTACCTTCGTCTTCGGTGTCGGACATGAAAGTGACCTGCATAGTCTCCGGGACTTGAACCTTCAGCTTCTCCTCTGTAGGCTGCACAGGGTTAAAGGTCAGACTCAAAACTTGAATTCTTTATATCCTTTTCATTAAAACGTCAGTTTGGAGCCAAAAGGGCACCAAGTTTTATACTCTAAAAACATAGTTAATAATAATAATAATATTCCGCTTTTATATATCCCTTAATACATCAATTATGTCTCTAATCTAATCTTAAAAGGTATTTTTGTATATTCCATCTTACTTCTGTTCCTTTGTTTGTAATGCAGATGCTTTTTATGTGATCTCTCTCTATTTTTTTTTCTTCACCAGTTCACCTTGAAGCATTATTGTACACAAACCATTAAACAGATGTACATGTATAACAAAAAATGCTTCAAATTTCATACAAAATCACCATGTTGTCAAATATTAGCCTATTTATATCCAAGTTTGTAAGAGTTGCATTTCCTCAGCTCCCTATAGATGATGAGAAGATAAAACTTACAGAGATAACGGTGCTTGTTTCCGTGGTTACGATGGTGAGAGTGTTGACGACAGAGATGTAGCCGAACCTCTTCGCAATGCCAAGAGCAGTGTAACCATTCTGCGAAAAAACATATCATTAAAACGGAGAGACAAGAGGACATTAGCAGATGTAATATGAAATTTGTAACTGTCTTAAAATTTATAGAAACGGGCAAAATAGCAGTTGTTTGTGATGTATCTTTGGTACAAAGCACCATCCCGCAGACCAAAATCTGTCTCTTACATTTCCAAGTTTTCTTTCCCTCTATCTATACCATTTTTTCTTTATCAGAGTAGGTCATAATCATTCTATCCTTATATTGAATTAAATTGAATTGAATTGAATTTATTTATTCACCTCCAGTGAAAACATTGGAACAAAAGATATATAAATGTACAATGAAAATGTCAATATAACATTAATATAAACATGACATGAATTAAATTACATGTTCTACAGGGATATACATTATAAAAAAAAAAATTTGTGTCTAGAGTAAAAAATTAACCCATTGCCTCTTGGAACCGAGTGGTCCCTGTATTATACCTATGGGAAAGAGAGAATTCAGTAGTCAATAGGTTAACTGACTATTTACAATGAGTTACAATCAGAAATACATGTACATGTAGCACATGTGCTTGTCGAGCATGACTCTTGTTATCTAAAGCCTAAAATAAAGTGAAAGAAGAATACACGATGGGTTTCCAAATCTGATGAGAGATAAAAATTGATGACAATTGGATCTTCACAAATTCATTATGACATTCAAAGAATTTCTTCCTACTGGGTACCCATTTACTTCACCTGGGTGGAGAGTGGCACATGTAGATTAATGTCTTGACTAAGGAAAATAGTGCTGCAGCGGGACTCGAACTGTGAACCATGTGATTCACGGTCCAGCGACGTATCCACTAGACCATGACACCCCCACAAACAAACTCATTATCCACACCTCATGTACCACTTGAAGGTGTTCCTCAGGGATCCGTCATTGCCCCTTTATCATTTACTTTGTACACTGCACCACTTGAAGATGTTATTGAAGTGCATGGTTTAGGCCGAATGATATATGCAGATGACACCCAAGTTTATGTTGTTTTTGAAATGTGATTCTGACCATTCTGTCATTACCAAACTTGAAAGATGTATAATTATTATTATTAAACAGACAAACAGACAAACAGACAAACAAACAAACAGACAAACAAACAAACAGACAAACAAACTCACATTAGCTATTTCATTTGGATCCGCCTTATGTTGGAGGAGGATGTTGATGATAGCTACATGACCTTGCTGTGCACCTTGATGTAATGGAGTCAAGCCATGCTGCAATCAAAACAAACAACATCATATCAAATCAAAGAAACAAGGAGGGTGAATAGATATTAATAATAATTATAATATTTAGACTTATATACCACAATTTTTACAGAGGACCCTTCATCTATAAACAAATTAAGGATTGTAGAGGTATGTTTTTGTATGTTTTGGATTTTTGAAAAAGTGAAGTGAAATACTAGCTTTTAATTAATAAAACAAATCAAAAGCTTTTGAGAAAAATCTTCTTTTTTTTTCCTTCTGTCTACTCCTTGTAAGGATGGCATCTTGTTTGGAGCCATCGGGTCCAATTAAAAGGAATAATGCTGTAACAACAAATCAATGAGTTTGTACATGTAATTGATGACACATCAACCCAACCAGTGAATATATGATCATAAAAACAGGTCCTTTTAACAAAGACATCCCTCAAAAGCAAGACAACTGAACTACAATTCAAAATTTCCACAAATGGAGTATGTAGTTAGACTGCAAAACTGAATGACAATTGTTTTCAACCAATTTAAATTCAATTTTGCTACAAATTGCCAACAACATGTTGCCAATGTGATGTTTGAATACCTGGTTACAAATGCAACATGGTAATAAAACTAAATATAAACAATATGTGCAGAAATTTTGCTTATTCTGCTCTTGTATCTGTTCTATTTTGGGAGGGGGGCTCTGAATCATCACTGAGCAAAACTTACAAAATGTGGGCATTGTCCTGGGACCCGTTTCACAGAACTTTTTTTCAATGACAAATGACAAAAATCAGTGACAAATATGCTGATAACCAATCCGAAGCAAGGATTTCACTAGCTTATAACAAAACTGTCATTTTTCACTGATGACAAGTTTTGTGAAGTAGGGCCATGGATGCATTTAGATGCAAGATCATGATATGATGGTAAAAAAACACAACTGATGGATTCAAACATGATCCGATCCTTGCAATGGACTGCAATGTAAAACAACGTAAAGCGTGATCTTCAACTGACCTTAGTCTTGGCCTGGACGGCCGAACCATGCTCCAGCAGATAGGTGACGGTCTTCAGGTTGCCGTAGTGACAAGCAACGTGGAGCGGGGTGTAACCTGCCTTGGTCTGAGGGTCAATCTGGGAGCCATTGTCCAGGAGCATGGAGACCGCTTCCAGCTGGTCCTCTTGGGCAGCCAGATGGAGAGGGGTCAGTCCATTCTGTAAGAGGGAAAAATTTGTTTAAAATACAAGTGGATTTGAGGATTTCATTCCATTCTCCTATAGCACACATCACAAGATCTGTAAATGGGTCATTCCACAAAGTTAGGGCAATTTTTGTGATATACATGGGCCCTGTCTTACAAAGAGTTGCGATTGATTCAAATCAATTGCAAATCATCCAATCAATCGCAAGTTTGCAGTCTCCTATCTCTTATGTACATAGTTGCGATTTATATCAATTGCAAATAAGTTGTGATTGATATCAACACTTTGTAAGACAGGGCCCAGAAGTGAGAAACTATGTCTCTTATCGACTCTAACAATGTTTGCTCAAATTGAGTTTAGCATAAACAGAATAGCCAATTATCTTCAGAGGTACTCAAGCTTCATGGTGAATCAATATTATGGACCCAAAGTTTATGTAAAGTTATATGAATATGGCGTCCCTGTAATGCTGGTAAAAAGGAAAATGTGTATTAGGCGAAGATTTTGAAGAAAAGCAACTGAAACAGGAACGATTCTGGCAGGGCACTACTATATATACTCATCGCGTAAAAATCTTCAACAGATAATTTCATCTTCCATGTGTAGCAGAAGATCTTATACCAACGTTACATGGACACCGTCATATGTTTGCCTCAACTTTATGGAATGACCTATGTAGAGGTGGTACGTGAGATGAGGTGGGGCTCATGCTCTGCTTGGTCACAGCCTTGGCATGAGCTCAAAACTCCGACAATATATTTTGTATATACCATATACATATTTACATATAATTTTATATGAGACGAAACAAATCTGATTTGCTTTTAAGTGCATCATTTATTGTTAAACAATGTTAAATCTGAGATGCATGGCCCCTATGTGTTATCAGTGTCTGTGATATGGTAATATTGAAGCCCTCAAAAATGTGCTTCAATATGATCATGAAGTGCCTCAAAAAAGTAAAAATCTTTGAGTAACTGGTTTTACCACACTCATTTTCTCCAATAGACTGTAGCGTTATAAAAAACGTTAAGAAAACAAAAAACGAAATTTCGATTTCCAATTATAAATATCTTGATAATCAGACGGGCGATCTGCTTGTAAAAGTCTTGGGGTTCCTGACTGATCTAAAGGTTTATGATTATCATTGCAGCATGAGCTAAATCCAGAATTGTGTTTCAGAATCTGAGACAAAGTTACCCAATCCCTTTAAAGATACCTAGGACAAAAATAAAATGGCGAAGCCTTTGGAACTGCAGATCTATGACACATACCTTAGACTGGATGTTGGGCTTGGCGCCACGCTCCAGCAGGAGGGCTAGCATCTCAGTATGGCCCTCCTGGGCTGCAAGATGGATGGGACTGATCCCCTGCTTGGTCATGGCATTAGCATCGGCACCGTACTCCAACAGGGTGGTGGCTACATCCATCTGGTTCTTCTTGGAGGCGATGTGCAGAGGAGTGAATCCGTTCTACAAGGAGATAGGAGAACAGTCTTTCAGTACAATTTTCCACTTATGTTGTGGTTGTGTTTCTTATCGTGACATTGATATTTTTACTGTTTAATTCTATATATAAAATGTTTGTGCAACAGAATGGTGGCTACATCCATCTGGTTCTTCTTGGAGGCGATGTGGAGAGGAGTGAATCCGTTCTACAAAACCAAGTTGGACTCATTAGATATCAATAACCTTGTAGCCGAAGCACACTTCAAAATTTAGGCCTGCTTGGCGTTTGACCCTAACCTTACATGAGCGACTACCAGATGCTGGTGATTGTACATCACAGACAGAAACAGATACAGATACAGAAGTATGGAGTTTGGTTTATTAGGAAGACGGTCTCTCAGTACAATTTTCCACCTATACTGTGGTTGTGTTTTCTTACCGGGACTTTGATATCTTTACTGTTCAATTCTCAAAAGAATGCAATATGTTTGTGGCAGAGGAGGTAAGCTATGTTTGTTCAGAGCAAGAAGGGCATTAACTGTGTGCTAAAGGATATGTGTTAATGTCCTTCTGGCTCCAAACAGAAGATTTTATTTGTGTTTGTTTGATTGCATTGTGTAATATGTATGTCCATAGGTCTGATATTGTAGCATTATGAACATTAGGACCTTGAGTGGAATGCACAAGGTGGCTTCTGTGACATCTTTGTTAGTTGCTCTGAGAGGAGGGGCTATTGTCCTAGAGGTTAACAGTTACTTCCTCTTCTCTAAATATTAAAATGCCTTCTTTCTAAAGGGTCAATGGCTATTCTTCAGGGTCAATGGCTCTTGACAAAGGAAAGATTAAACTTGGATTAGGAGATGACAGTCTCTGAAATGAAAGAATGAGTGTCATCATTCAAGTTGTTTTTAAATACATCATAAGATTCATGTAGTGCACGTAAGGACAATTAGACTGATTTTTTTATGATGGTGTTGACATTGATGGTGTTGCTTGAGTGTTGCAGTAGCAAGTGGTAATGCTTAACTTATAAAAGTTTGACTTGTAAGTGTTTTTATAGGTTATTGCGGCTGAGTAGTTGTTGATATATTCAGGGATCGTTGCAATGGCATTTGTTGGTGTTGGGTGCTTGACTGGAGTCATTACTAGATTAGTTATAAAAGTTTTAGTTGTCAGGTTTTTATGGGGTTTTGCAGCTGAGTAGTTCTTGATATTGTCAAAGTTGTTGCAGTTGTAGTTGATTTTGTTGATACACTTGTAAGTGTTTTATGGGTTGTTGCAGCTGAGTAGCTGTTGATATTGTCAGGGTTATTGCAGTCGTAGTTGATTTTGTTGATGTAATCGATGTTGTCGATGTTGTCGATGTTGTCGATGTTGTCGATGTTGTTGATGATGTTGCAGTTGTAGTTGATGTTGTTGATGTTGCTGGTGTTGTAAACCACTTTACCTTAGCAGTCTTGTGTGGTGAGGCACCCTGGTCCAGGAGCAGCATAGCCACCTTGACGTTGTCATAGTGAGCGGCGATGTGAAGAGGAGTCAGACCGTTCTACACAGGAACAAAACAAAACATGAAAAGTCATTTAAAGGCCCACTGTACTACTTGAAGCTACTTGCTCCCTCTATATAGAAAACAATGCCTAACAGGTGACCATTGGTCCCCCATGATCCCCTTTTTCTTATGTTAATTGAGAGCCGAGTTGATGAGATAGCCAACTGTCAGTGACCAACCTGGGTGGTCTAATCCCTCCCCGCCAATCTAGTACAGATAAGCTTTAAACATTCAGAACCCATCCTCTCACAAGCATACAGTCATGAAATAGGCAGTTACAAAGAATCATCGTTATTTAAGGTGCAAGGGAGTCTGCTTCAGAACATATGTACATGTAGCACTGCATTGTATGAATGAAGCATCCTTTTTTCCACAACAATGCTGACAAATGACTGATCAATCAAATGCACCCCTCATTAAACTATACATATATCTTGTGACTATCATCACAGTGACAATTTTTTTTTTTTTTTTTTTTGGACCTATGGTACATGCAAGTTAAATTCAGTTCCTGATTAAAGTCATGATGTAATACTCTTTCACAGATTGTACAAGACATGGTGCTACCACCACTGTTCCGCAGTAATGTTCTGCACTAAACAAATTCCTCTCTCCAACCCTGGACCCAACACTATGTACCTAACCCTAACTCTAACCCTAAACCTAAACCTAAACCGAACTTAAAGCTCAATTGCAACCTTAACCCTAACCCTACACTTTTGATGAAACAAAGCCCAGTCCGTCCATTTTTACAGGAACAATGGTCGGATCACCAATTCACATTATTCTTACCTGGGCAGTCGCATCGGGGCTAGCGTAACGACTGAGCAGGAGTTGGGCCACATCGTAGCGACCATACTTGGCTGCCACATGAAGAGGAGTGAAGTCTTTCTGCAAGGGGGGCAGTGATAAACAGATATGATGAACAGGAAAATGTTTTAAAACACAAATATGCAAACTTTTCAAAAATATTGGAAATGAGGAGTACAGAGAGTGAAAACATAGATGGGGAATTAAAATTGAGTTGGTTGAGATGTCAATATATTTGGCTGTCTGTTTGCCAGACTTCTATTCTTAAATATAATTACCAAGTTTCACTGTCTGGTATGAGTTATACCCGGCTTGAAAGGATGGCAATGAGCTTTACAGGTGGTGTGCTACTTATAGCACTGAGGTTTTATAGACAATGAAGACAAGATATTGTGTGCATTGGTGTGATTTGACTTTGGGGGAAGCACCTAAAACCACACCACTTTACTATTACATCGATTAGATTGCACATTATTTATATTGTTGAAGTGAAAAGATAAAGACGGTCCAGAAGGGTGTTTCACAAAGATCCTAAGTCAAACTTACTGTAACTCTAAGTTAGACTTAAACATCATGGAGAGCCATTTGTAGCCTTAAAATAAGATATACGGTATTCAAAACCAATAAATTCCACATCAAGAACATGAAATCTCCTTGATGACAAAAAATATGAATGATTTGAATCAACATTCTATCCCATTTAAAATAGCTTTTACAAAATATTTTCATAGATGCTAACGGCTTTCCATAATTGTTAAGTCTAACTTAGAGATAAGTTCAACTTAGGATCTTTGTGAAACACCCCCCCCCCCCCCCCCCCTGGCCATATATCTACCCATTGGTCTTATATACAGACTACCTGTCCATAAAGTCCATAAAGACCCCTTTCCTTCTATCCCCAAGTGGTCTTGATAGGTTAGAATAGAATGTAAGCGATGTCTTACCTTGGTAGTCATAGACAGCGTAGCACCATTATCCAACAGCACCTGCGCAACGTCTTCCTTGCCCTCTCGTGCGGCGATGTGCAGAGCGGTGTAGAGATCGCGGGTCTGGGCATCGGGGGAAGCCCCGTTGTCCAGCAGCAGCTTGACGATCTCCGCGTTGCCGAGTCGAGCGGCGATGTGGAGCGGGGTCTGGTTCTCGTGGGCACGGGCGTCGACCTTAGCCCCGTTGCTCAGCAACACGCGGATGACCTCGATCTGGTTGGCACGGGCGGCCAGATGGAGAGGAGTCTCGCCACGCTATGATAGGAGGAGACGAAAAAGGTTTATTATACAAACAACAGTATTCAAACAAAATTTTACAAAATTCTTTTCTGACTTGAACTCTCTTGAACTGTACAGATCACTGGGACCCGTTTCACAAAACTTATCATTAGTAACATATGACAATTTTTTTATAAGCTAGTGAAATCCTTGCTACTGATTGGTTATCAGCAGATTTGTCACTGATTTTTGTCATTTATCATTGAAAAAAGGCTTTGTGAAACGGCTCCCAGAACGTCAAAGATTTACATATCTCCAAATTACAATGAGGCCTAGATTGCTGCCTGTTGTACTCTGCATATTTCTCTGTTTGCATCTCTGCTTTTTAAACTGCCAAATTGCCCTAACATAAAGATAGAACTGGCAATGTATAAAAGGTATCTTGCTTTCTAACCAGGTAGAAGTAGTTTGGTGATTCAATAACGTTATTCCATCACACCAGTATATTAACTTTTCTTTCAACAAAAACTTACTGATTGATTCTTGCCGTCACTTGTTCACTTATTTGTTTGCTGCAAAATTTAATAATTTCATCATTTTGTTTTATTGATTTTTGTGTTTATTGTTGTAAAATAAGTTTGCTTCTGCTCTACTGTATTTCTTCCATGACCCAGAAGGGGCCATTTAAGAAATAAAAATCATTGTCATTATCATTGTCATTGTCATTGTCATACCAGTAAACGCAAATATTCCTATAAAGTCAAAGCCAGCATTATTACGGCAAAATAAATAGCACCTGGCCTAGTATTAACACCTACCACGTTGGTCTCGTCGACGCCTCCGCCATTTTTGATGAGGTACATCACAATGTTGATATTGCCCATGAAGGCGGCAACATGCAGTGGAGTAAGGCCAGACTGTGGGGTTGCAAACAAACAAACAAACATACCAAACACGGAAGTGGGTGGGTGGGACTTATCCACAAATGAGGGAGGCAAGTATATAACAATGTAATATATATATATAAATGATGCACTTGGCTTTGTAACTCTATTGGATGGTCTAAAAATGTATTAGTTAAGCAGATGAATTTCGAATTAAATGTCAACTAAAGGTGGATTCATCCATTCCTAACGAAGGGGAGTAATAATAGCCCTAATAGAGGGATATGAATTCTATCAAAACTATATAAAAGGGAAGTATAGGCAATGTGGGTAGAACTTTTGGATTTCACACTCTTATATAGATCAATGTTTAAATATTTATGTTAAGTTTCAACAAAATCATAATATCAATTTAATATTCTAATAATCTAGGAAACATGGTATTGCATAGATA
The DNA here is from genome assembly GCA_035222895.1 of Strongylocentrotus droebachiensis. NCBI lineage: Eukaryota > Metazoa > Echinodermata > Echinoidea > Camarodonta > Strongylocentrotidae > Strongylocentrotus > Strongylocentrotus droebachiensis. The sequence continues at coordinate 88,328 of JAVYIG010003039.1, forward strand.
TGTGAAATATAAAAGAAATTTCTTCAGCAGCTAATTCACTCAAAAGATATGGAAATCACTTCAATAATTAGCAGAGGTAAAATCTCTTTACACAATTATGACATCATGCAAATTGGAAATGAACAATATAGACCTACATGTACATGTGTAACTCCCAACTGGTACATCGCTTTCGATCAAAAACTTTTAAAAGCCTTTGAAAAAAATGGTGCATTATAATATGCCCCCCTCTAAAAAAATAAAACAAAATAAACACCACCCAAAAATGATGCCAAATTTGCCGGCAATAGCACACCTCTCAAGACGACAAACTTTTCATCCACTTTAATTACTAATGCCCTTGCGTTAAGATTATTAATATTATTATCGGGGGAATCGGGTATTTAACCCCTTTGACCTGGTGATCAGCATAACTGCTAGCTCTCCACTGAAAAATGGGAATCTCTCTTGTACACTACAGGTCTTGAGCATATGTTCTCGAGTGGATTTGGCACCTTACAAAATTAGGAGTACAGGGTATATTTTGTGTTGTCTGACAACATCATTTTCAGGTTTAAAAAAAAGGGGATTTCGAGAGGTTATAGTTTAGGTTTAAATGCCCATAATTGGTATCATTCCTCAAAAATTGTTATGACTGGGAGCTATGGCAGTGGGCTGCCCCCAGGAACTATCCAAATGGTTTCACCGGTCCTCGATGTTTCATTGAATGAACATGAACTACACTTTTTCATGTATGTCCAATGAAACATCTGGAGCCCGATAAGGGACATTTACCCTTGACCCTCAGATACGAGAGTTCACCAATGAACTTACCTCAGTGACAGCCTGGACCGAAGCACCGTACTTCAGCAGAAGTTCAATGACCTTGACTCGGTTCTTCTTGCAAGCGATATGCAGGGGAGTGAATCCATTCTGTAGAGAGAGAGAGGATTAACAGAGTTTTGATAATGAAAACTGCAGGAAAATTGTTCAGAAATCTATTTCATGCACTATGTATTGGAATGTTGGTCCAGCAAAATGTCAACAACATATTAATCGCACCAACACATATTAGTATATCTGGGACTACATATTCTATTGATAGGCTTGATTTGTCATTTTCTATGTTTTTACCTAGCTCATATATAATAATAATGAACCAGGACAGTTACATGTACAACTTTATGTACATACATGTATGTGGCTACATATTCTATTTACGGGACTGATCGGCCAAATTCCTCCATATCTTGCACTGCTTATTACCTTAAGTCGGCGATAAAATATTTTACTAAGCTATGATTTTACATTTTCTTATAAATATGTTTACATATTCCATCAAAATTCATCATAAGGCCTCATTTCACAAAATCATCACAAGTATATGTTCACGGACATCCCTTGGAACGTGTGTATTAAAAGTAAACCGCCTTTCATTGGGAAGTCAGGGAACTTATTCTTATGATGGTTCTGTGAAACGATACCCAGATTTAGACTTTTTCGTACATTTCATAGGATTCTGTGAGAAAAAGTTTTCATCATAATCTGATACTAATCACACAAGATATGACGGGAACAGTAGCAATTTTTTTTGGGGGGGGGGTTAAATGTGCTTTAATGGTCAGATTATCCTCAATGGAGTGACTTACCAAGGCTCTTGCCGATGGGTTGGCCTTGCGGTCAAGCAGCAGTTTGGCCACCTTGTGGTGTCCACAGTGAGCAGCAACGTGCAGAGGGGTCAAGTAGTCCTGAATGGTCAATCACAAAATAGTATATTACATGTTACAGTTACAACATAATTTGTGTCAAAGGATTAATGATGAGACACTTTTGTACAACCTCTCTTTAATATCTATATGATATTATAAGTTCATCCTATACCTCTGAAGAAACCTCTGTTAAAGAATATATAAAAACTTCTTTTTAAAGTTCAACTTTTCTACAGCCATATTTCTGATGGGAAAAAAATGTATTATTTTCTTATTTTGTTACCATTTCATCCGCAGCTATTCTCAAGATTTCAAGAGCCTGTTTACAGATTTTTAAAATTCTTTTTAAGAGGTTTCCGGAGTGAATTCCTATACATTGTCTGATTTGTCCTATTGTCGAATGACAACAGCAGAGAATCATATATGCATTCCACTTAAATACGACAGTAAGTTGTATGTGAATCAGGCGGCTGTCGAACTATGTGCCTTGACTGTATGTTAGTTGTACCTCATTTGTGGACAACAATTTTTTGTTGTTTTGTTCGGAAGATGTTCGGTGTTGTTTTATTTGGACTTGAAAGGTTGTGGCCTGTGAGTTACTAGAGCGCTTTTGCAAACACGACAGAAGCAAAGACGATGGGAGAATTACGGGGATGGTTCACGCATGCGCAGATTGTATTTTCGCTCGAAATACAAAATGGAAACTTACGACGGTGACATCATCGACTGGGGCGTGGTGGTAGAGCAGAAGCCTAGCACTGTCCACATGATCTCCCTGGGCGGCCATGTGCAACGGGGCAAGTCCATTCTGTACAGAGGGGAGGTCATCATCAAATAGTAATGATAATAATAAAAGATATATCTACAGTTAACATCTCAATCATTAATACCCCTTGAACATTACGAACCAGAGCAAAATAACACTGATTTCCTATAGAAAATCTTTTTATTCAGATGGTCATATCTCAGCCAATACTTAACATATTCAATTGGTTTTCAACATTTGGACATTATTTTTGATGCTCTTTTGGAAAATGAAGTTCAAAATTTGTATGATGTCACAGCTTCTGTACTCTCAGATGCTTTTAGATGTAAGCTCAAAAGTTGCATTCTTAAAGGTAATACAAAGTTTTGGGATTTTTTGAAAATTGGTTGGATAGCGATTTTTACAATTTGTATATCTTTGGATGCCCCTGGGGATGTATTATAAGCACTAAAAAAATTAGCCCCTAAAACACTTCTGCTTTCGAGAAAAATTTACTATACAAATTTACCGGTGCTCCCGGTAAATGTTGATTAATTTGAAATAGCGCCTACGGCCGTACACTGCTAGCTGCGACCATGAAAATCTCAGAATATGTAGTTGGGATATATAACTTTCAAACGAGAACAGCTAATCGGTCGATTTTAGTAGAGAAACATTGTTTTATAGCTTATTAATATCTTGACCTTGAGAGGGAGCTATACAACATAAATAGGTTATTATTTATAATTTCATAACTTTAGACTCGATTTCAACCGCGACAACGATCACTGAATATTGTAGGATCACATATGCTTCAAATATGTTCATTTGAGCCGAATTCATGACCCCTTACCAAAACTTTGTATTACCTTTAAGAGACGTAAATCGGGAAAAATTAGTTTTCAACATACTTAAACAAAATTACAAAACTTGGTAAGTTAACAACTTCCAATACAACTTTTACCAACATCATGGTACACCTTTTATAATCACGTGTATGTATGTAAACCAAAATATGCTTGCATTAGAAATGAGGATTGAATTGTAAGGAGTGAAAGAGTGACTACTATAAGCTCACCTTTGTCTTAGCCGAGATTGGTGCTCCTCTCTCAAGCAGCTGATCCACGCACTGCTCATGTCCACTGCGTCCAGAGCAATGGAGGGGAGTGAGACCATCCTACAAACAAATGATCACCACTCAAATACTGAATACAAATTGCAAATCTTTGATTGCCATAACTAAATACCAAATGCTAACACAAAATTTGAAAGACAACTCAACATAAACATTTGGAGGGAGGGAAAATGGTTAAGTCCTACATATCAAGAATTCATGAATTGTGATTTCATCTCAGGACTAAGCAATTCAATCTTATAAGAAAACGATCATAACTACAAGTAAACATGATTTTCAAAAAACAGGAACAAAGTATCACTGATTCTTTACAATTGATTGGATTTCTTATAATGGCAGGGAGTCAGGCCTCACTATTCAACTTTGGCAGAATCAACATCTTTTTTTGTTCTCGTCAAGCATGAAATGTTCACTTATTACATGCACTTACTACAGATGACAATATATCATCATACATCTCTGCTACAAACTGCATTATTTTTCCTGTAAATACTTGAGAGATCATATTTTATATCCAACTGGCAGAAAGTGATTTATTATTTCCAATGATTTAAATTTGTTTAAAGAGTGGATAGGTGAGAACAGCAATGGAGTAACATTAGGTTTTGAATCTTACCCTGGTCTTAGCATCGATGCGCGCCCCTCGGTCCAGGAGTGTGTTGACCATATTGACACGCCCCCACTTGGCTGCAACGTGAAGGGGTGTGATATGGTTCTAAAACAAGGAGAGAACAAGAATATCAACATGAAAGTCCTCTTGGTTCATATTAATAATTGTTATTTAAAAAAAAATCATTATTGCACTAAAAACTTGAGTTTATCATCATACTTTACAAGTGGCATACTTAGAAAGAAAAACGCCAGGTTCAATAATATAAGAAAATATATAACTATCCCTTTTGTATACTACATGTATGTATACAAAGGTGTGGTCGGGAGGGGGGCATGTACACTCCCCTTTTAATCTGTCAATGTCTTCAACAACAAGTTTGACTGTGAATTTGTTTAAAAAAAACATTTATACACATTTGAAAACCTCATTATAAGAAGAGAAGTAGAGGAACAGAAAAAAATGATCATAAAGTGATCAAAAGTTCTGTGAAACATACAAAATGTCTCAAATTAAAAATAAAGGGGTGAAAGTTCTGGTATTTACCCTGGCAGCATGGTCCACCGAAGCTCCCTTTTGGAGGAGGAGTGTCGCTACATTGACGTGTCCATAGTGAGCAGCTATGTGCAGTGGGGTAAAACCACTCTGTGAGGGAAAAAAAAGAGAATCATTTTGGGGGTTTAGTGAATTTCATAGAATTTAAGATTAACAAATATTATTACAAAACATCATGTGAGAAATAAATTCCATCATATTGAAGTTTCTTTTCTGCTGAGAGCAAGTTAGTATCCTTCTGGCTCTCAGCGGACCTTCAATGCAGCCCCTCTATACTCCTTCTCTACCTCATTTCTTTCTTTAATCAAAAATATTAGGAAGCCCCCCCCCCCCCCCCACCCCCCCCCCCCCCCACCCCCCATCACAATTTTGATATTAGAGTAACTGACATAAATCTGATAAAACTCCACACAACACCCTGTAATTTTCTTCTCTTTGTTGGTTATGTTTTTGCTTTTCTTATCATTTTCTGTTTATGACTTTGGAAAGAACCAAACCCCCCCCCCCCCCAAACAAAAATGCCCTAAATTGACATTGAAATAACTTGACATAAACCATCCATACAACCACTGTATTTTACTTCTCTGATTTTAATTTCAAATTTTGATTCATACATTTCAAGAGCCCTAGAGCCCCCCCCCCCCCCCCCCCAGCCCTAAATTGACCTTGAAGTAACTTGACATAAGCCCTCCATACAAACACTATATTTTCCTTTTCTGGTTTTAATTTTCTACATCAATTCATAAAATTAAAGAGCCCTGAGCGCCAGACCCCCCCCCCCCCAAAAAAAAAAAAATATATATATATATATATATATATAATAATAATAATAATAATAAATTAATTAATCAATGAATAAAAAATAAAAAATCAATCAATCAATCGATCAATAAACAAATAAAAAATAAAATCCTATCATACCTTGGATGGCACATCCGGGTTGTGTCCATTTTGTAGGAGCAGAGAGGCGGCCTTGGTGTCGTCCTTACGGGCAGCGATGTGCAGGGCCGGCAACCTGGTCTTGCCTGCACGGTCGTTCTCCAGTAGAACGGCGACGACCTTGTCATGACCTTGCTGCAGGGCTACCGCCAGCGGTGTAAACCCATCCTAGAAAAAGAAAGATACAAGGTGTCCGGTGTTTAAATCAAGTCATATATGGTCAAAATGTTTTAATCGTAGGTTGATCTAATCCAGTTGAGCATAGATCTTAAATGAGGTACGTTTTTTAATGTCACACATTTCGGGCAACCTAAATCTCTTTTCTTTATCAATATCTCATGCTTGAACTCAAATTCATTTACACTTCATGGACTGATCTAAAATTAAGAATAACTTTAAATAAATGATAATTAATGTCTTTTGAAGAAAGAAATATATAAAAAGGAACTTTTAGTAAATAAAAGGCTTTTATAGAAGTATTTTAGTCTCTATATCCTAAAACTAAAGTTGACAAAGATTGTAATACTTTGCATACTTTTGGTAAAAATAGATTTATGATTTAAAGTAATTTAACCCCCATCATTCTTCTACATTTTCTGGTCAAAATACAGCGCTAAAGACCTATATTCAGAATTAAAATTATTTAATTTAAACAAACCTAACCACTGAAGGATCCGCACATTTTCAATGTAATCAAACAATCAATAAAATCTAAAATAAGCAATATAATCATTCATTTATATATTACATTGCCATATATCATGCAAGCCTTCAATTAATGCCAACATGTACTTTTATCATTGTTCTATCATTCAAAAAGTTAGCAGTGTCTAATAAATCTTACAATTCAACACTCTTCATGCGTAGTATTGGTAAACTGCCGGTTAACGTCATAACTACGGTACTTAATACTAAAATCATTTTACAGTGTTTTTCATTCAATTTATTGTCAATGTTAGCATGCACAGATCACACATGGGTCTTTACACAGCATTCCTAAGATCGTATCCTAGTATCGATGTTAGTAATTGATCATGCATGATGATGATGATGAAGTGAAAACGTTAAGAACACACCAGAATTGTTAGAAAATCATGAAACTCATGCAGCTCACTGGGTTAAAAAAAAAATGTTTAGATGACAATTAAGATAAACAGGCATTCATGCTGTAATCAACACGTCAACATGTGGCATTCCATAGTATTTGCAGCAATGTCCCACTGTCTTTACAAGTGATTTTGACCCCAACCAAACTCCTTTCTTTCTTACAATTTTTAATCTTGGTTTAATTACCGGTAGTCGTTTTAAATTGCATTTAGGTGAAAATGAAAGTGGCCATCCTATAACTCATTTTCGCTTGAAAGTCTACAATAGTTAAAGCATTTAATCTTCATACTTGTACAGTTGTATTCCAAAAATATTCAGTTTTTTTTTTAAATTCTTGTGGATATTCATCATCAATGCACCCCCCCCCCCCCCTCCAAAAAGGCCCCATTAAAAACACATGAAGTGCAACCTTAGCAACGCCTCTTTACAATATGGATTTTCCCTTAGTATATTAGGAAGTCAAAACGATCAATTAAAGTGCAGTTTTAGCGACAATTTGACGTCCGAACGTTAACTGCATCATTACAAAACATTACAAAAGGTTGTATCCTCCTGTATTTAGTCTAAACTACCGGTATTGAACGGTAACTGCAGATTTACAGAGTTACATCTACCAATGCATCACAAGTGGAAAGTAGCAGGGACAGTGCTGCAGGCATTCTAAAAAAAAGACAAGTCAACGTTGCCATTTGACTAAACTGCCGGCACACGGTTATAAGTACTGATTTCACCTGATACCTTTGCATCATAGTCAAAATGAACGTTCTTAGGCGGGTCCTGATGTGTGATAAGTCAGAGAATTCATTCCATACAGTGGGTAAAAATTGTGACAGGGCCGAGGGGGGTACCCCACAACTTTAAAGAGCCCCCTTGAATTAAAATTGTGCTAAATTATTTCGAAACCAAATTTCTTCATCGTGACCAAACTAAATTAAAATGGTTACAGCAGGATTATCCTGGGTGAATATCTAGGGTGAATTGCCCCTAAAATTCTATTTTTAAAAAGGGCCCCCTTTCAAATGAAAATAATGTCACTGGGACATAATTCATTAAAAAGGTCATCAAACCAAGTACCCAATTTGGGCTGAAAAGCAGCCATAATAAAATTAAACTATTCTTTGGACTGTAGAAGACAATGTTCTATGTAAAGAGGTGAAACACTTTTGATTTTATCGGCAAGTTTGGAGAAGATTGTGAAATTTCAACTTCAAACACTGCAAACCAAATGCACACATCCCTCATTCCTGTTTCACAATGCATGTGAAATGGCTGTCATGGATTTACAATGCAATATTTCATTTTTTAACAATTCTATGTTTTATAATCTTTTATTAAAACATATTATCATATAGATTACAGGATTTAATTTTGTAATCAATATCTTTTTTCAAAGACTATCATATTACCACATGTCCTGAAGGATAAAAATACAGGATTAAATTTGAGATCATTTTCTTTTTTAAATAGTTACTTTATGCTTCTTGAACATGATCTTTGTGTTAAAATTTGTAACATTATGCAGATAAAATGATGTGGAAAAAAAATTACACAACAGAGGACTAAACCCCCCCCCCCCCCTCCCCTCTTTCATTAACTAATTCCTCATGTACCATCTAGTGATAACATTTTATTGCTCTCTAAATATCACCTAAAATACAAACTCCTCTTATTCCTATTAAATAGCAAAGATGTTAACTGTCTCTGTAAAGGGATAGTTTATATTATAAACATGATTGTATACTTTAAATGAAATTTAAGGATATCGTACAATTCGTTTATTTTTCTAATTTTTTATTAATACTTAGTCTACCAGTTAATTAAAATAAACTACCTGATACAACAAACAGGAAACAGAATGTTAACAGAAAACTGCAAAACAAAAGTGGTGTGAAAACATACTGCAAAAACACAACAACAAGAAAACAAAAAGATGAGATTACAAACAAGAAAACGTGCTATACGCCATCAATATACACACAAAACGTGTAAATACAAAACAACTGAAAACATTAAAAGACAAAATGAAGAGAAATTAATGACTGTTTGATGAAGTGGACATGCATGGTAAGAGTGCAGATATTTTACGAGAAAAATAATTTAAGTTAGGAAGTGAAATTCTAGTGCAGAATAGCAGAAGCGCAGTATGCAGTAGCAAGAAAGGTTGTAGAGGTCTGTGATTGTTTAATCTTTGGGAAAAGTGCATTTTTGAGTACCGATAGTCTAATATCTTAAAGCTTTAAAATTGTGGAATTTTGACTCAGATAATGTCCGATTATCAGGCTAGTCTGGTGGCCGAAAATATGAGGAAAGCTGTTGATATCAACTTGAACTTTAATAACATGATTTAGCTTTCTTTGAGCTCTCTGGATAATGTCATCATTTTAGGTAAAGGTCGTCTTAGTTTGCGGCTGTTCGATATCAGTAACCTCCTAAAATGGCAAACATAATCTCACCAAATGATTTATTCTAATTGCGATGAACATGTGTCTATACATTCAAAGAGAATCTATATTCAATGGCTTGTTTCAGGCATCTTTAAATCGGTAATTAATATCATTACACAAATTGATTTATTTAATAATCAGAAAGGTAATTAATCATGGTTTTACAAAGAATGATGATTCATTTTTGTAAATGTTATGACTTGTTTTTAATGTTCCAGATAAATAATAAAACATACAAAAAATGTTTTAAATGTGTACACTGATTACATGACTATTTCATATAGTTATTAAGGGGCTATTGTAAAATAAAATGTTGAATAATAATCATGATAATAAAGGGATAAAAAATAGAAATACAAATAACAACAAAGGTCTAATCTGCTTCATGTGTTTCTTCCTAATGCTGATGAAATCACTATCTGATCCTCAAATTGGCTGTTCTAGACACAAATGAAATATCACTGATACAACTTTAGCTCTGAATCACACTAATCATGCGTTGCAGGCAGGTCACCTTCTCACAATATCGCACAACATAATCAGAAGAAAAGAAAAATCTAATAAAATACATAGAATTCTCTCCTAGATGAACAGAGAAAAAGAGATCAAAAAGTAAAAAATAAAACACACAAAATAAACCATAAAATATACAACTACCACACACAGATGCAGAACCATAGACAAACTAAAAGACGAGTGAAATTCAGTTGGCAAAGCCCGTCTCAACAGTGAGTTGATCGGTGCCGAAAGTGAAGGTATGGAGGGAAAAAAATAAGAAGACTCTTGAAACCAAACAAAATGGCGGTCTCACCTCCGATTTATTCGGATACTGGGGTCGTGAGTGTTGCAAGAGCGTTTCCACGACGATATCGTGACCCTGTTGGGTCGCGACATCAAGCGGCAAAAACCCATCCTACACTCACCATGCAATCCATTAAAAAAATACAAAAAGACATGGGAAAAAATGGACAAAAATATGGATATATGAGTTCAAGCTTATGACCTTCTAGAACATAGAAATTATTTAGCTCTCACACATTCATTCACATGATTTCTTAGACTAGAGGCTTTCCAAAATCTTTCCATTCCAGTTGTTTGAAAGAGAAGCATATTTGAGCCATGCATAACTCAGCATTATAGATTTGTTACATACTACTATCAAGAGCAGCCAAAATCACACACACTCAATCAGTGCTTAGCAACACTATTACACTATACAAAAAGAGATATCTAAAGGGAAAACTATTGATGGTTTTCTCCCCTCTGCAACCTACCCCCCCCCCCCCATTCATAAGCATTTAAATGTAATACCTATCATGAACATTTTTTGAAAGTTTAAAAAGCGTACGGTAAGTCATTGTAATTTTGCATAATATGTACACCTATTTCCCTATGAAGGAAATTATCCAAACTTCATCCAAAAGGGATTTACAATTTTCTTTCTTGAAACATGTTTTTGTGATTATTCCAGAAGGATCTTTTTCCTCCATTTTTCTTAGTTAAATGCAACATAAATTGGTTGCTATGTAACAGAGTGTTTCAAATCAGAGGCGTGGAAATCACATTTTTAACCCGATCTTGTTCTATTTTCAGTCTGTAACTGCTACCTATATCATGGGCCTACTAAGAATGCTTATATCATTTCATTTTCCCCAGCAGAAATGATTCAGAATCAGTTTCGTTTTGGTAGTCTTCTATGGAAAAAGGGAGAAGAAGAGCTACGAGTATTCAACATTCTGACTTTCTGATTTGAGGTGTTCAACAGAAAATTTGTTCTACCAATTCAAACAAAAGAATCTTTTTATTCTTATTTTATGAAATTGATGTCTGTCCCCCAAAACATTGTTTTCTCTGAATATTTCTACTGTCAAGAACCAGAATGATTTACTGTTTATGTTACAGTATACAAGTGAACAATTGTATAGCTCAATATAGACGGCCAATTTTAATTTGATATTAGATCATGAGAACTTTAGAGCCGTCCCAATAGATGGGCAATACTAGTTAAATAAATGACTATTATGTGTTGTGACAATGACATTTTTAACAGATTACTTTTGTTTTTTGAGAGAAAAGAAAGAAAGAAAAACATAACATTGGACACACCTTCACAACCAACTCTCAACAACACTTGAACATGTAGTTTTTAACATCATTTCTCCACGAATATCACTTAGTTTACATCATCGTATGGTCAATATGTGAACATTGTTTTGGGGCTTCTTTTTAAAGTACAAATCAAAATCTTACTAATCAAATTGATAGACTAAATGCAAATCTTAAGTAGAATATTTTAAGAAAACAATGTAATTTTTGAATAATGTGTCTCAGAATCTACATTAAAGTCAGCTTTTAGAGACATTGAGAAACTGAATTAAAAGAAATTACTGATTCCAAACTGATCAAAGAATGTGTGTGAAAATATTATAATTCTACAATCTCATTCCTCTCTGTCAGAAGAATTCATGATGTAACACAAAAATGTACAAATGATGGTGTCTCCGTAGACACAGATAAATGTTCACACAATGAACAACTCTACACAAACAAACATAAATCAAATTACACTATTTCTCATGAGAAAACATACAAAACCTACAAAAACATCAAGGAATGGAAATGAAAATGTAGAAGGATCAATGTAACCCCAAAACTTATCCTCATTCAACATTTATCTATTCTTCCGATTTTCCATCTAGGTTTATTTTTTTAATGTATCCTTTGAAATAAAAAGTCTTCTTTTCATTTAATTTTAGAGAAAATGGTGACCATATGTAATTCTGAACAAAAAACATGAATATCACTCTATCTAAAAACTTTCCTCTCGTTTTCACTTCAATAAAAAGTGTAAAACATGCAGTTGGACAAAAATGGAATAACATCTCTTGATAAAAACCTCTTCTCTCTTTTTCTATTTTCTTTCTTCTCTCTATCTTTAATAACAAATAATTTTAGAAAAGGGTGAAACTTTCAAAAGTTATTTCCCTCGGCCTTCCTCTCTTGCTTACTCATAATCTTGAAGATCTTTTCTCAACGTCTGTCTAGAGCCAGAAGGGGGTTAACTCTCGTACCCCTACAAAGAGTTAACGCCCTTCTGGCACCCGATGAACAAGATCTATAAATGAAGCTTCTTTTTCGGTAGGAATCCTACGCAAGCCTCGAGCTCTATCATGCTCATCTACGAGATATAATCAGTGATTAGCCCTGCCAGACACTCCCTGATCAAGTTGGGTGCATCGCTATTTTTTTCTTGAGCCCAAAGTGAAAGGAATTAACGTTGGGGGACATGACTTGAGTGGGCTTTATACAGCTGCGTAGAAGTTTGTTTTTAATAGTAACACCTACTCTTTCTTGCAAACTCAACGTGGAAGGTCATTTTAAAAAACTTGATATCAACAACGAAACACATGGATGTTTTTATCAAAAAAAGATATTTTGAAAAGGCAACTGTTTTCTCCGGATTAAAATAAAGTCATGAAAATTGTTCAGAAATCTGTTTATTGACTTGGTGCCAAAGAGAATAAACTGAAAATGTAATCACTTATCAAAAGAACTGAATTCAACTTGAAATAAAATGTGCTCTATATTATGCTACAGCATGTTTGAAGTGGAGAAAATAGACAAACATGGGATTTAACAGGGTAAAGTTTATCAAAGTCTACCTTTTTTTTTTACGGAACAACATAATATATTTTGTAACTTGAAAGATTGGATTATTTTAGTAGTGGACTTAAAAAATAAACATCATAAAATGACAGTGTATTTATGTGATATATTGTCGGAAAACAAAGACTGATGTTGCTCAAGAAGCGTTTTAAAAGCAAAGAGCTTCCAGACACATATTTGGTCATGCAAAGAGTTGGAGGACAGAGAGGTTTGTAAAAGAAAGAGCCAAATTTGAATGCTTTGATACGAGAGAAAAGTGCAGAGAGTGGGCTACTCGAATGATGAACTGAAGAATAGATTTGCTAAATGACAAATATTTTCTTGATGTGATGGAAAGGAGGCAAGCTTATCTGAAAATAGATTTTGAAAAGCCTCTAGGCAAAGATTTGAAGGTGGCGATGAAAGGGTGAATTATGGTCCAAAACAAAATCAAATGATTTTTTTTTTCTAAAAAAGAAAGAAGAGATGTATACAGAGAGATTCCTGCCAGTAGTAGTTTTGTTTTTTCTTCATTACTATAATTTGTATGTCTTAAAAGAAACATAAAACAGTCACAAAGTTTAATCTATTTAGGCTTTGGAAGACACACAAAGAAGGGGTAGTGTTTACATGTCAATAATTTCTGTCTAAAACTGACAAATTTAAATAAGTGTATCTATAAATCAGATTGTATTCTCTGAACCAATTTAATTTCAAATTCAAAGTAGACTAAATTGTGTTGAATGATGTTTTATATGGTAAGTAGGGATTTTCCCTTTTTACTGAGGGGTATTTCCCCTTTTTAACCTGCTCGTTGATTAAAGAGATCAACTCACTATTCAACAGCAAAACACAAATACATCAACACTCACACACATGAAACAAAACAAAATCCACATGTTGTGAACATTCAAATAATTACATAAGTTTTGTACCTTGTTTAGGACGGAAACAAAATCCTATTTTCATTATAAAACAATGATTCTTAGAGATCATATTTTATTTGAAATTAAAATTTCCCATCTTTCTAATTTACCTAAAATAATATCAATTGCAAAAGAATTGAATCATGAAATTAACAAATTAAATGAGAGTAGTTAATGATGATTAATTGCTTATTTAACATTGAGAAAAACAATTTAAAGTTTGATCAATAAAAGAAATATATATATATGGTTAATGATTAAAGAAGGTAATTATATGTTTGATAATAGTAATTCATTTACCGTAATGCAATTACCTGATATAAAAAAATAATCTGCTCTAATGGTTTGCATAATAAGGTTTATATAATGGTCTTATAAAGACAATCATTTAATAATTTGTTAGGTATATCTTTACATATATAAAAAAAAGTTTGATAATGCAATAAAATATAATATAATGCAATAATATATTGTGCAGTATTTTAGTCTATGTAACATATCCAAAATCTATTCCTTTATCATATTAGCATTGAATATGAATCTTTTAAAAACATATTAATAGTGAAAAGGGTTTGTTGATCCTGAAAATTTAAGATTAATGGGTTAGTTTCAATCAATGTTTTATGGATAATGCATGAAGGCAATTAACAATCAATGCGTATTAGAACAAGGTCATTACAAGAGCAATTAATAAAGCATTAAAACATTGTGCAAGATTCATATGGCATGACTTGCACCTGTTAAACTGTTATTAGAATTGGGATGAGAGCTTTCTAGACACAAAGCGAACGAGGAACCAATTTTCATTGCAAGCCTTTCCATTAATTCCTAATACTTTAACATGAGCCTACACAATCTCTTCCTTTGATTACAAGAATTTTAGAAAGAATTTGCTTATACTTTTCCAAACCAAAACCACAGGATAATGGAGACAGTATACCAGCAACTAACATTCACAAGTTAGCACTCTGTTTAAAGTGGACTTCCTCAGTAGTTTGAATTTAAAGCCAGCAATGGCTACACAAATTTCCTTCAGAGCCATAAGGGCCTTTTGTACGGTATTTTCTACTCCTATATTTGGCTTCTCATAGGAATGGAAAGGAATACGGGTCTGATGCAAACTGATATGAACATTTCTGAACATGGACCTGTTTCATAAAACTTGTGAACAATAGCAAGTTACGATAACTGTTATAAGCTACTGAAATCGAGGCATTTGATTGGCTGAGAGCAAATTTGTCATAGAAATGAAGCATTTGTTATTGATAACAAGTTTTATGAAACAGGGCCCAGGTGCAAAAGGGCCTTGTGTTTTGCTCTGCACCTCCAATGAGTTTCAATTGATTCCTTATCAGCTAGCTAGCTAGCTCACAGCTCTCATCCCAGCATTTTGAATTTGAAAGATGCAGTTAAAAAAATTGCAGGCTTGTGATTGGTCGCTTACCTCTGTTGCAAGGCTCTGATTGGCTCCGCTGGCCAGAAGGAACTTGACGACTTTGACATGGTTCTCCTGGGCGGCCATGTACAGCGGTGTGAATCCATTCTGAAAGTAAAAACGTCACAAATTATATGATTACTGCAAGATATCAATTGTAGCATATTTACAATATGATACAGAAGATATCTTACAGAGTGAAGAAGCCAATGCTTTAACAAGGCCCTAACTTTATTTTGCTCTAAGATCTCTTTTACAGACACACATTTTTTTCAATTGGAAAAAAATTGAGAAAAAGTCTAATCTAAGAGGGGTGTAGGAATAGGCCACATACACATAGCACAAAAAGTATTGGAATTCTTTGATTAAAAAATATATAAGTGATTCTTGACTTATAAAACCTTTAAAGAAAATATATAAGTGGTTCTTGACTTATATATCCTCCTAAATATTGGTGTAAATTTGATTCTCAGTTAGTTAATTTACAATAACTGTGCAAACTATCACAAGACACATTACAGACATATGGCATTGTCATGAATGCCAAGCGTGCCTTTTAAGTTCACATCTTCAATGGACATTGTTGCTTTTCAGCCGGAATGACCAAAAAACTTTCAGAGCACTTGCATCCTTCTTGCATGATCATGGGTCTAGGGTATTCAATAATACAGTGGAACCTGTCTATAAAGACCACCCGAGGGAGACAAGAAAAGTGGTCTTTAAAGGCAGGTGGTCTTTATGTACAGGTTCTTTTAGTACATGTTTCAATGAGAAACCATTTTCAAGGGAATAAAAAAATGTGGTCCTTGTAGACAGGTGGTCACTAAAGCAGGTTTGACTGCAATAATAATTTTGTTTACCCAGGGAAGTCTCATATCCTTCATACCAGAATAAATGGGGCAAGGAGGGAGTTACAGTGAAATCTGTGTTAGTAGCCACCTCTCTATAAAGGCCACCTGTCTATAGTGGCCATGTATTTTGTCTCCCTCGTGTGACCTTAATAGACAGATAAACTGTGCATGGTCTGAAAGGGTTATAAGTCCAACTTTACATAGATATAGATCAACCTCCGTTTAAGAATGTACTGAGACAGTTGAGTGTCACATGAGCTAAAAGACACAAGTCGACCGTGTCAGCGACACAAAGACGTAACTCCATTTTGGCCATTTTGAGAAAAAGTGGTTTATATGTCACTGAGCACTTGGGCCTTCAGGATTTGAAGTCTATGTTTCGCTAGCCATTGACTTCAATGGGGTGTTGGGTGGAGTTAAGTCTTTGTGTTTCCTGGAAAGCCACATTTTTCTTAACATTTTGATATCAAAGACTCATTTTGGCAAAATATGGAGTTACGTTTTTTTGTCACTGAACCCTCGAAGTGTCTTTAATGCATTGATCCTCCATGCAAGAATAACTTAAAGGGGAGAGTCATCATGACCTGAAAGAGGCACTTGTGTCCTTTTTGCATTGACATGGGTCAAGGATGGATCCTTACATATGAGGCCAGAGAGACTCTTCTACAACAGATTAATATAAGAAATCTTTCTAATCCAACATTTGAGTCCTTTTGACACTACTCAAGATCGTCGGCATATGTGTAAAGGAATGTTAAAAGGGAAGTCCACCCGATATTAAGTTTGTTTTAATAGAAGCAAAACAAAATTAAAAACAGTTTGGTGAAGGTTTGAGCATAAACCAATAAAAAATAATCAAGTTATACATTTTTTAAAGTGGCGATCTATCAAAAACAAAGCTAAAGACCAGTTATGGTCATGCGATTGCATTTTGAAACATTGTGAAATCGATCAGAAAAGGTTAATCATCTAGCATAGATCTACTGCAAGGTTCTGGAATCATCAAAATGATAAGAAATGATAGAATCACTGTACACAGAAAGATGTATATGGGACTACACACATGTGCGTGACACATGCATTTGTATCTCTCAACAGGCGAGAGATACACTAATTTACTAAATATATCAATTAGTAGCCGGTTTCCCGTCAACATTTTTATCGTCATGTATTATTAAAAACATATTCTTTCACATGATTGGTAATAAGAGCTTCCATTTCATTTTTTGAAATTGGGGCGTTTCCAATACTGGTCTTTACCTTTAAGAAACTTGCACATTCACCCTCAATATGAACATTGCAAATATGTTTTTTATTCAACCCCTGTATGAAACAAATCTATTCCGTCATTAATAACTAAGAAAATGAAATTGTACGAAATTGAATGTATATAGCAAATTGGAGAGGAGCTCGTAAGACAGTGTTGCCAATTTGTGTTTCACTGGTGACAACTTGAAAAATGCATAACTTTCTAATTTGTAATAGCTTGGGTACTGCTCAAACTTTCGCTGATCTGTTTCTCTCATTTTTCTACTTTAAATTGATATCAGGGTGGAATTCCCCCACTGAAGTTCCTAAACAGCCATGATAAAAGACCTCTAGTTTTGCTTTAATTACTAAAATTACTAAATATTTAATTACAAAATATCATCTGTTTTGGAGCCAGAAGGGTGTTAACTTTAATACACATCGTCGTGTGTCTGGAAAGGATGGTTGTCTAGACAATTGATGTTAAACAGCAATTTGAGGAACTTTACATCCAATATTTGATAACTCTATTAAATACGCTCCAAATTTGATGGCAAATTTCACTTACATTGTATCATAATGTGAAAAAGGATGTCATTTAAAGACACACTGCCTTAAAGATTCCCCCCAAAAAAATGTGTTTTAAGGAAAATATTGATAAAAGAATACTATTACATCATTTGGGTTCTACTGTATGCAGAAAACCTAAATTTTGTATTCTTTTATCAAAATTTGCCATTAAACACATTTGTTGGGGGGGGGGATCTTTGTAATAATGACACTCTCTTTTACATTATGATTCAATTTAAGTGACAATTTTGGGGCTCCCAACACTTTAGAGGGGTTTTAAGGCTTATGTTGGACAAATTTAAAGTGATAAATATGTATGATCGTTAGTGCTACTTGATAGTACTATACAAGTAGTTAACACCCTTCTGGTTACAAACAAACACTATTTTGGATTTAACTTAAAGATAAAGTTGAGTTCTGGTCATGCGATTGCATTGTGAAAGAAACGGTATGGAACCGACCAGAAAAGGTTGATCATCTAGCATATAAGAATTTGTGTGTATTGCAAGGTTCTGGAATCATCAAAATGATAAGAAATTTGGCCAAGTCTTGGTAGTTACAAACACTTGCACAGAAAGATGTATATGGGACTACACGAACACGTGGCGTAAAAAGCCGGCCCCCCGATTTTTACGATGTTACATGCATATTTAGAATATGAAGGCATTTGAAGAGCCATGCTTTTCAGGGAACATGTCTTAACTGATGTTCTTCTACACTTGCATAATAAGAATGAGTAATGCTCACAAATTATTTTTCACCTCTTCCCAGAACTCAACCTTCTCTTTAACTACTGATAACATACAAAACAATGCATCAATATTACAAATACTGCCTGATGAGAGCTAGAAAGGCTTTAAATCCCCAAATAGCGATTTACATAGCGTTTTGACTCCCTTCTGGCTCTCAGCAGACAGTGAATACATGAGATAATGTGAACACTTACATATAATATACTGGTTGACAGAGGTGCATCAAGTGACTATGTTCAAACTTTCATCCAACAACGTTTAGCACAGCGTTTATATACTAATATAGACCCGTTTTTAGCATTATGATCCAAGGGTAACATCTGTATGCATGCATTGAGTGTCCCGCATTTTGCAGTAGAAATGGCTCTCTGGCCGATTACAAAAAATTATTATAAATAAAAATGATGTAGATTCCTTTCATTTTAAATTAATTAAAGCTTTTTGTGTCTTCATTAAAGTTGTACCAAGAGGAAAATTTTTTAAAGTTCGCAATCAAGAAATATATTCGCAATGTTATGGCAATTTGATGATCAATTTTGTGGTATTCAGCACAATGGATGGTGTCATATTAATTATTTTGTTTAATCTGGCTCACGATCTAATTATTTAGATTATCATTTTCCTTTCCCTTCTATTTTCAAGTTTGCTTTCCCTTTTCTTATCTCCCTACTCCAGTTGCAATCAAATTACTGATATTCTTTAGTTGCTGAAAAAAATTACAGACTTTTAATTATCCGGATAATCACTATAAAAAAAATCAAAGCAATATTTAAAGCGATCATTACATAAGTAAACTGTGAATTATTAAAACACCAAAAGCTAGTGTATAAGTGAGCATAAAGCAAGCATCCTACATAAAGTGTATGTTTTGTAGGGAAGCTTTATAACTGACATAGCGGCTAAATATATTGAACTTTTTTCCACATGTTCACAAACTAGAGTCACAAACTTTTAACAATTAATATTAATAGTTATTATTGTTAACGTATTTCTACGATTCTTGAGATTAAATTTGTTTTCCTTTTGGTTACAATGTATTTGTAATATCTAAATAATCATTAAAATACAAATTGTTTTCTTGCTTTCTATCCATTTCTTTATTTCGAGCTTGATCATGACATCAAGTCATTTGCATATTTGCAGTGAGAACAATTTAAGTTAAATTTAATCGTTCTCTATACCCTACCCTCCAAAAATGTAACTCATCTGACGTTCATGTAAAAAAAAATACCATTAAACTGGCAACTTTTACGAATTGCTAAGGATGGCCATTTTTGCTGCGAGAAACTTTTGAAACTTACAAAAATTTAGTTTTGCATCCGCAGTGATTCAATAACTAAGAAATGAAGTTGAGCGAAGCTGAACCAATTACCGAACATTAAACGCACCTAAAAGTTTCGGGTTTTACAAAGTGCATTCAAAGGTGCACAACGCACCATGTAAAAATGCATTGCATGCTGTATATCGTTGCATAAAGTGACGCTCACATTTTGATGGCGTTCAAAATTTGTTGGCGAACTTAGCTATAGGTCAATTTAACCTTTAACCTTAAGTAATATCTATGAGCTGTGTTTTCTGTCCTGCATGTAAACACATTGCATGAAGTGACGCTCACATTTTTATGGCGTTTAATATCTGTTGGCGCACTTAGCTATCGGTCAATTTAACCTTTAACCCTTTAATATCTCTGAGCTGTGTTTTCTGTGCTGGATGAAAGTGCAAAAAGCTGTCACGATAGACAATAGTCAATTACACCTCTCTCACCAATTTCTTTACCTGCGACTGGACATTCACGTTGGCGTTGAACTCCACGAGCATGCGGACGATGTCCTCTTGACCGGCAAGCGAAGCGATGTGGAGGGCGGTGTTTCCTTTCTGTGGAGTTAGAAAATGGATATGGTATATATATATTAAAGTGCGGAGTCCTAATAAATCAATCAATTTTGTTCATTAATAGCAACATATACAATGTACCGTGCAGTAGTCCAAGGACCAATAATGCTTTACATGTACCGTAAAATGTGCATAAAAACATGATGATCATATACATGTACAATTAAAATGATACAAAATAAAGTTATCATAATTGTTCATACCTCAAGCTATATACAGATTTTGCTAAATGATAGTAGATGGATGCATAACTGTAAAAGTAACTTGAAATGTTGAACCAATTATTGCAATTATTCATAATCTATAACAATATGGAGAGTAAATTATTATATTGCAAAATGTCAAAATGAGATCCATGAAGTTTTTAATAGAGTTTCAGATGAATTTGGAGTAAATCCTTTAAAATCATTGACAGGAATTAGTCAGAAATTGTTAGGAAAAGCATGATGCCAGAGAATAAAAAACATTCAGACATTCTTCCAATTTAATAATATGATAATATCATAACCTAATTTTATTTTGGGAATTCTTTGTTGTCAAAAATTACCCTCTGACAACTTTGCCTGAGGTTTGTTTGTCTAAAGTGCATTACAGGAAAGAAAAATTAATTTGGAATGACTGAATGAAACTCAGTTAATTTATCAGGAAAGTTGTCTTTTGAATAATATGAGGGTTTTTTTTAAATTTCTTCATGTTCCTGTAAATATTTCCATAACATCTCTCAATGTTCTTTTTAAAATAATTTATTTCACATATTTAAAAAAGGGTAGCCCAATCAGCATATACACTGGTTTTCGTTGGGGCCCTTTAAAGTACAAACAAACTATATCCATTCCAACAAATTTAGAAACCCGTTCTCCAGTATTTGATTATAATTCTTGTCAGATTATTGTCTAACACTTTAGCATGGTCTGCAATATTTTCTGATGAATGATGAAATACAAATTTTAAAAACAGACTACCCGTATATGAAATAATGAATGCAAATGTCAAAAGCTATACATGACAGGCTGACATTTCATAGTTCCTTTTATTAACTGGGAAGTGCTGTTGTAGATATTTGTGATTAAAAGAAAACCTACTATGGTTTTTAGAGTTCATGGAGATGAAATTAATCATACAAGCTCAAGCTTGGTAATGGAGTATGTGTGTAAAACATGCATGAACAGGTGTATTTTTCATGAATGGTAAATGTGCATCAGGTTTTTGTTGTTGTATGAATGATGATGTTCAACTATCGAATCAACTTCGAGGAAAATCTAACCTTAATAGATAACTACTCTAAAAGAAAGCAGACAAATCAGAGAAGCAGGCAGGTGAAAATTTGAACGAAACTGGACGCAAAAATCAGAAAGTGATAAAAGTTGTAACAAAAATATGTATTGATTCAAATTAGGTGGTGCCAGAAAACTTTCCAATTTGTTTCAACACACAAAATGATTTTTTTTTTTAAATGTAAGAATCAAGAGGGACTTTTCTTTTCTGAGGACCTGTAATAATATAGTACTTGTATCCATTCAATATTTTGAGTAGTGCCTCAAGTGATTAGGTACTTGGGATATCAATGATAGTTTTGTACACAAAAAATGTGAGTCGTACATGACTATGTGACAATCCACTAACTAAATTGCCATTTGAGATTCCCTTAGATTTAGTGATCCTGTATTTCAAACATTCATAACTCTTATTATTATTGATTTAATATATTTCAGTTTCTCCTATTTTTCTGCTTCCCTACAGATAAACCTATAAGAAGGGTTGGATTGCCCTTCATTATCGATGAGTATGTTAGGGCATGAACAATTCATTGCTAAATTTCAGTTATTTTGCATGGACGAACTTGAATGAAGCTATATGAACATTAAGAATTAAATTCTACAGGTCAATGGTGACATAATAATCTTTTATTCTAAAAGCCTAACAAAATAAATGTATATGTAACAAAGAGACTTTAAAGGAAGAAGCAGCAAAGGGAGGGAAAAGGTGTGTGAAATATTTAAAAAATAAGAGAGGAAGACAAAGAAAGATAGAACGAAATAATTTCTAGAAACCCTAGTGAAAATGAGCAGGTAAATTAGCAGTAAATAAAATTAAACAAAGGAAAGAATTTAAAAAAAAAAAAAAATTAAAAGAGGGGGAACGGAGGTAAATGGAAAACGTGAAGTCTATCTCATTTTAAAAGCATGATATTAAATCAGAAGTAATGTAATAGAATTCAAACGTTTTAAAAACAACAAAAAATACTCTAATCTTCTTCCAAATTCATGATGGTCTTTTTGTGATGAGTAGCGAATGATTTTTATTTTCATGATTTCTTTTTTTGCGAGATGAAAAGCCAAATCTTCAAAAGTATTTCAAAGTGGTTAAGTCTTTTACTTTCAATTTGACTGGCTGTTCTTTTGAAGGTATTTGAACCGTTGCCTCAGTTTCCTAATTAAAACATAAGAGATATGAAAATCAGGCAAATGGAAATTGCCATTAGTTGATTTATCTGTTGAGAGTAAGAAAGACATTATGCATTTGTGTTAAACACCCGTATGGCTCTTATCATGCAATCTATTAGTGTAGTATATGAGTGATGTGAAAATATTATTAGATATGAATAATTATGTTTGATAAAAGAAAATGTGGTCTATTCAGAGCCAAAATTATGTTAACTCAATGTTACAGTATATGATTTAATGCCCTCCTGGCTCTAAATGGATGTTATATTGAAGGAGAATACAAGAAATATATGAAACATCTGAACAGAAACACATTAAGGTGGGGTTAATCACAATCTATGAAGAATCTGTTCTGAGAAAAACAGTTTGATTTTGCAATTTTAAACACGTTTAGGGTGCGGTAATCATCTACATGCCAATTTGCCAAATAGGCTCATAATTCATTTCATTTTGCCTACCTAGCACATGCTTTACATTCAGACCAAACATTTGACATTGAATGGCTTGCCAATTTGTCACGATGTAGACAAATTTACGTTTCTCTGCCATAAAATTTTGACAGGCGATAAAAATAGAAGAAGCGCACATCTCCTGTCACTTCCTGAAGCCAAAAATAGCCTCGCAAATCTATTCCTTGCACATCTACAGATGGATCCCTAGACTAATCCTTAGATTGGCAACCCCCCACGACGCATCAACGATGAGCTGTAATACTAATTTCCCCTGGGTGAGCAAAGTTTTTTTCATGAAAATTGTGGTGTAAACAAAATTGGAAATTGATTTTTTTTTTTCTGTGCTCATTAAACTATGGAAAGTGCAGAGGTAGGATATTGACTAAGTAGTAGTCCCCCGATACTTGTTTTCCTCTCATTAGACTTCATTTTCAATTATCAAAAACTTTTACAAAATCATATCTTAGCAGGCTGAAATACATTCTACTCCATTCCATTAGGTAAGTTCCTTGCTGTCGGTCTTCATTATTGAAATACCAATGATAGTGATTATTCGGAATGTACATGAGTTTATAAGAACGTTTTAGTTTATGAACAAAAATTGTCAAATTAATATTGAGACTGTGTAGGTCCCTGGAAATAATGAGAGGGGATTCATAAGGAGCACACCTTCAAGGCACATAAATGAACGACTACTTAATTCACAATGAAAAAAAAAACATGTGATGACCTTGACAGTCTACTCAATGTCATCAAAGAGGAAAAGGCAAGTCAAGTTATTTACCATTACAAATTAATGACAACAATTACACTTAAAAAATGAGCTGTCGCAGATCAACTGTAACAACCTGCATAGCCTTTTTCCAACTTCAAAAGGAGAACTGTTCAGCAAAAGTTTTAAGTCTGTTTCCTGACCTGGGATTCACCCCTTATTGTCCTGACAGAGAGCAGCCCCCCCCCCCCCCCCCCCTCTCTCTCTTTTACTGAGATCTTAGAAACATCATGTGATTCTGGCTAAGGCCGCTAATCGTTTCCTTTCTCGGGCCGAAGCGACAATCACGCACCTCTGACAACTGACTCGTTTGGGGTGCTCCCTTTCAGATGCCTCTCGCTGTCAGAAGGCAGAGATGAAATTGGGATTTAGAATCGACCATTTTGTATTAAGATCTTTGATCAACTAATTAATGCTAATTAACAGGTTTTAATTTGAGTATTCTCCCTCATCTGTCATTTAATGCAAAGGTTATAAAAAGTTATATTTAAGAAAAGTGGTCTTACAACTATATATAAGAGGTCTTATCCAAAGCTTTACAATGACCTGGAATTATCCTTTGTGTGTGAGTTTTATTACACTGTCAAGTCGATGCATACAACTTTTTTTTTCAACTAGCTGTTATCAAATTAGTATTCAGTGCGTATTGTTAAATCAATTATATCTATTCCATCTCATTACACTACATACAAGTACCTAGTATCTAACGGGAATTCCAAAATAACTTCTATGTACATCTATTAGGGCGTCCTTCAAAAATAATGTCAAAATGATCCAGAAAGATGACTTTCTCCTACATCTCTTAATTGCATAATCGTCCTTAAGAATTGTCTTTGAAATATTTCTTTGGGGTATTTCTTCATATTTGGTGATTCATTTTTTTTCTTTCAACATTCTATGGGAATCATATATACTTTCAGTAACTTACATTAAAGAGAAAAAAGATTCTTTAAGCTCATTAGGAAACAAGAAAAACTTTGTGAGAGCCCCACATCCTATTCAAGCATAAACTGAAGGTAATTTTTGAAGTATGAACATGCTCATTTCTAATGCACAAAATCTTGACTCAGCCTTACAACCTGACTATGGTTTAACCATGGTTAATTTCAAGTATGAACATATCCCTTTTCAATGCGATAGAAGTTTTGATGTAGCTTTACATACATTCTATATGTAAATGTGTAAGTTCCAACTGCCCCTTTCTAGATTTTCATGAAGAAAAAAAACCGCACCTAATGACAACAAGCCTGATTGTCCTATCCCGACTCTTGATGCAAAATGTTTCTAATTGAGTCTTAAGAACACTGAAATAGCTCTGTTAGATTATGATTATTTTCCGATGTGAACATGCTCCTTTCCCCCATCATCATCATCATTGGAGAAAAAAAACACACCAAATGTCGACAAGCCTGATAGTCCTATCCCGACTCTTGATGCAGATGTTTTAACTGGATTTTAAGAACACAAAAATAGCCTTGCATCCTATTAAAACATGATTATTGTCCAATGTGAGCATGCTCCTTTCCCCCATCATCTTACCTTGGTGGCTGCGTCCACATCAGCTCCTCTCTTGAGCAGTTCGGTGACAATGTTCAGATGGCCCTCCTTAGAGCTTAGATGGAGAGCGTTCAGGCCATTCTGAATAGAGAGAGAAGAAACAAAAGGACAGTTCATTAACTTTCATAATTATCGTCACCACATGAAAACATACAAAGTGAAATCATGAGTTCTGTATACTCATTGGTTTTTTCAAGGTTATCACACATAACACTTTTTGTACTTAAAGTTTAAACATAAAGACATATGGCCCATATTCATCAACGTTCCAAGGTCAGCTTATAACTTGTGCAGTACATAGGTATAGAGGTCTTAGATTTTGTCATCAACATATTGTACTTTTTCCAAAAAAATACCTCTCATGTCATTGGAAACCTAAATACAATAGCTGCTAGGCCAAATCTACCTCATATATTTTGCAATTTGTTAGGATTTTGTAAACTTTTTCTATCCTCTCAAAAAAGAGATAGCAACACAGTTCACATAATGGTCAATTCAAAATCAAACGTCCTGAGATTTAAAAAGAGCATTCTCATTATATAATTGAATTCCTAAACAAAATTCTTATGAAGAATCATAAGTTACGATCATGCTAAAGTCATATTTATCCCAGACTTTAATTGAATTTGTGAATTTGGGCCAAAAAGTCTGCAGGCTTTCCCCCGCGAAGCCCAGGAAACTTTGGATATCTTGCTGGACGTGACCTTCTATCATGTCAGAACGCCTACGCTCTAACTTGGCTTATTAATGCATTAACGCTGTTTCGATTGCCATGGTTACTATAGACCAATAACACCAGTTAAAAAGTGCATGCGTTCCCAACCTCCCATTTCTGGCAAGGTTGCAAATTCATCTATGTGTTTCATACAATGCATTAAAAATTGATGAATGTTCATATTTTTAAAGACTAAAATAAAACTCTTTGAAATTCTTTGAATTCTTTGAATATTTCACAATTTTGAATGTACGCATCAATTAATTGCACTCCAAGACAATAAATAGAAGCTTGATGGTACATGAAACAAACATCTCAGGAAGGTATACATGTATGTATTTGATAAATTTTAATTCCTCTGTATTGTAAACAACAGCAACGTCTCGAAAGTGCTACTAAATGTACCATTACTTTGGAATACCAAAGAGATAAATACACAGGAAACAAAAGTCTCAAAAAGCTCTTAAATAATCTCTTTGGAGCAAAAAGGGGCGTTATCTCATATACTTTAACACAGACTTAATGCCCTTCCCTCTGGCTCTGCAGTGATTAACTATACATTTCATTCGTAATGTACATTAATCCAAAGCCTAAACAATCTACATGAACTACCAAAGAGCAGCATATTAATCCAGTCACTGGTAATGTGTAGACCTACATGAAACAACACTAAAAAGCTAGCTACTAAAGAGGAGTAGTTCATTTGTAATGTACATGCAACCTACTCTTACAAGTTACTACCAAATAGGAGAGTATATTCTACTCATTAGTAATTTACATGAAATGAACGTCTCGAGTTGGTCTTTGTAGACAGATGCGCTGCTATCTAGACACAGCAGATCGTCTTACGTTCCCAAATTCTCTTTCAATATTGTTAGAAGCGCTGAGAGACGGGCAAGACTCATGAAGCTAATTAAAGCTACTGATGTACAAATACAACTAGACAATCCTTTTAGCTACGATGTGTGTGTGGACGAGCAAGAGAAGAGGGGAAGAGAGAGAGAGAAGAGGAGGAGAGAGAGAAGAGGGGAAGAGAGAGAGAAGAGGGGAAGAGAGAGAGAGGGGAAGAGAGAGAGAGGGGAGAGATATTAATTGAGAAAGTAACTGAACTATGGAGATGGGAGAGATCAAATCCAGATATTTGAATATTATAGAACGAAAGACAGAAAAGAGAGAAAGTGGAAAGAAATACATATCTTGAGGTATAAGTGACCTTAAAAAGAAAAAAAAAGAAAGAAAAAAAGAGAGATAGCACAAGAAAGGCAGAATAGTGGCATACTCAACTTATGTATAAAAAGGAAAATAGCTTAATATAAATGAGCCAGAAGAAGGGGATTTTAAGATGTCATTGCTAGTTATTGATCTATGGATTATGCATACTCTCTTAAAAAAAAAGTGAATTTTCACTCTATTTTCACTTTCTTGGGAGTGACGTCCGTGATCACTTGTTTAGGAGTGAAAATCGATTGATTTTAGAGTCTCTCTAAGAAGAAAAGAGTGAATGTTTACTCTATTTTCACTCTATTTTCACTCTCCAGAGGAGTGACGTCCGTGATTTTGAAAATTCACTCTTTTTTTTTAAGAGAGTAACAAGACTAGGCTTACATACAACTACCAAATAGCTGGGACATAATAAGCTCTTAATTGGATTGAAACAATATGCATGCTGTCATTACATACAATGGCTTCTGATAAATACATATTTATGTGCAAGTAACCTCCCTCTAGAAAAAAAAAATGCATCTGTTATTATTATTATCATTTATTATTTCATTTTAATAATAAATCTACAGCCCAGTATATGTCTCACTGTGAAATTAAAGGGATAGTAGATATTATCTTCTTTTATGAAAAGATATATCTGTTGCTGTAATGATAATTAAATCACTTCTTTAGCTTTGTTAAACATATATAATATACTGAATTACTGCAGAAAATTAATATGTGAAGGAGCTATAATATATTCAAATTTGTGTATTTGATCTCCTTCAAAGGAAAAATGATACTGTATCATATAATGTATATTCAGTAGATTTTTTACTCTTCTTGTGATAAGTGTTTAGTATTCATTTTGTATTGTGAAGCTTGTGTTGTATCACACAGATTCCTAGCAGTTGTATTAACGTTGTTAAATATCTTAAATTGCTATTGTATTATGAATCTAATGCCACAATGTTGCCTTCTACGTCTCTTCTAAACTAACAGTTTCTATAATTATAGTTCAAGCAGTATTTTCAAGGTAAAACTGTACAAAAATATACTAATTAAATCCCTTTCAACACCTACGGAAATCAACTCATGTAGCCTACACATTTGACTATTAATATTGTGCACATAATCAAGGGGCCCCCCATGCAAACATTAATGTTCTAATGAATGGTACCTTGGGTCATAAGTACTCGTAGATTACACTTATTGCATGGTACATTACAAGCATTTGAAATTCACAATCAGCTAGTGGCGATCAATAAGTCCTAATAATAGTAACCTCCAGATATTACATAGGCACTTATGCACTAACATATTGCCACTCGCCTACTTGGGTGATCATAAAGCATGATTTATACAAAGCTATATATAGCCTTCCTCCTTTGCCAACATGAAATTGAGCTTTCGTCTGTTCAGGGCCAGAAGGGTGTTAACTCTGTGTTAAAGAATGTGAGTTAATGCCCTTCTGGCTCCAAAAAGACGCTTCGATATTCCTTTCTTGAGTTTCTTACATTACTGTCTAGATTTTGCATTTGATACATGTATGCATTAGAGTCTCTTGAAGATTTATAAGAAGGAAAAGTAGAAGGTACTATATAGAAGTTAGAACCAATTGGGACGAGAGCATTAAGACAGAGTGGAATGACACTGCAAGAATGTACTAAGATGGCAGATAGCAGAGAAGTGTGAAAAGAAATGTCACAAGCAACCTCCGAGCTGGGAGAAGATACCAGGATAGATAGATAGATAGATATTATAAGATAGACAGATAGATAGACTAAATGATAGATAGACATATATTATCAGATAGATGGATAGATAGAAAGATAGACAGACAGACAGATAAATAGACTGAAAGATAGATAGACAGATATCATTAGATTGATAGATGGACAGATAGACAGATACACTGATTGATTGATAGATGGATAGATGGATAGATGGATAGATAAACTTATTGATTCATAGACAGATAGATAGATAGATAGACTGAAAGATAGATAGACAGATAGAATGTCACATTGACACATTCTTGTTTTCTCCATGATTTTTCCCCTTCACATTTGAATTGACATGTGCTAATAGCTGGGTGATCAAAAATGACAATACCTGATATTAGCTTGCCATCGTCCTGAATGGTATGTATCAGAGAGATTTAATGCAGCAGCTAGATGTTAATTTTTACCCCCTCCTCCCTCCCTGCACAGTGTCAGTCCTAATGAGCTAATGCTTACTCATGGTAATAGCTGTCAAAAACTATGCATCAATTGTTAGCAAAATTACATGTACCTACAATTTTGAAATTATTCCTGGCTGAGTAACAATCTTTAAAGCCCCACTGTACTACATGTAGCTACTTGCGCCCTCTATATAGCAAACAATGCCTAAGCGGTGGCCATTGGTCCCCCATTGTCCCCATTTTCTTATGTTAATTGAGAGCTGTTTTGATGAGATAGCCACCTGTCAGTGACCATGCAGGGAGGTCTAATCCCTCCTGGCCAAACTAGTGCAGAGGGGCTTTGAGTACAAATTATAAAGTTAAACATTCTTTATCATTGAATCCATGATAAATATTATAACTGATGAAAATTAAAAAAATGAATTGACACAACAGTTTGATCAAAAAGAATCTGTACCACAACCACAGAGATAATTAATGCCATCTAATTAATTAACCCAACAGATGTTCTGATAATCTTTTGGTACTGACAACTTAATCATATGATTACATTAACTAGAATACTGGAAAACCCCACCTAGCCATGTTCACATTCAGATTTAAACAGGATTCAATTGTTGAGTTGGAACACTGCAAAGCCCTAAATCTCAAACTTTCAAAGGAAAAACAATGTGATTAAATCATCTGGAAATATGATATTGAAAAGATTACTTTTCAGACGAATTTGATAAAGTGAGAACAGGAAAGGCCCGCCCACAGAGCCCTGTGGAACTCCACATGTAAGCAGTAAAAAATCTTCTGGCTCTCAATGACCCATCCAAATATAATGGCTGTGTTAAACATGCCAGCAAAGGTAAGGAGGACCTCTTGTTTGCATGCATTGATTGGCTGGTAAGTGCAAGAAGGGCTTTAACTCTATGCAAAGTAGTGAGTTAGCGCCCTTCTAGCTCTCGGCGAACCCCGTAAATTTGAATTCTTTTCACCGCACCTCATCGTAACATCCGTCCACGATGCCTTTCAGGAGGCACGAGAAGATCTCATCTAGGATGCGCTGCTCCTCCGTCTGTCGCTCGCCCTGGTTGTTATAGATGGAGTAGAGCTCGGTGCGCGTCGTGGGAAAGCTGCACGGCCGACCATTCTTCATCTTCTGCAAAGGGTGCTTGGGCTGACGGTGGAGCAGGGTGTTAGCCCGCGAGATCTCCAGCGAAGTCATCTTATTCATGGTTGTCGGTTTCTCGTTGTTTACGATACCAGCAATGTTTGTTGATTTCTTGTTGATTGCAATACCAGTAGTGCTTGCTGGTTTGTTGTTTGCGCTATGAGCAGTGTTTGTCGGTGTCTCGTTGTTTGAGACACTAGCTGTATTTGTTGGTTTTACGTTCACGACACTCGCGATACCGTTGATCTTTCGGTGCACGGAGCAGTACAGTTCCCGCGTGAAGTATTCAAGCAGGGTGACAAAGAAGCAAAGGAAAATCACAGCAGCAGATACAAAGGTTGCAAGCTTTGTGAGCATCAGAATTTATTAGCTCGCACATCCAAAGTGAAATTTAATGTTTTTTGTTCTCTCTATGCACCATCCAGTGCTTAGCATCTATTAGCCAGATATTGAAACAATCCCATCCCACACACTATTACAGCAGCTTAGGCGGTATTCCAAGATATGTAATCCTCAGTAAGGCACTGTACAGGAAGAGTGGTGTGATATTTCCATTTGTCATACAAAAAAATCCAGACATTTAAAAGGCACAACTGATTTGACAAGAGAAAAGAAAGGCACTTAATTAGGCCATCATCGTGACTTGGGTACAGAATTCTGCTAATGTTAATGGCGGTATTAACGGAAATTCTCTTTCTTTCAGATAACGCTTGTGAATATCTCTCTGAGCTGAACAACAACGATTTATTCCATGATTTACTTCTGCTTTACTTCTCTGTTTTCATTAAACTTGTGCTGGTCGTGTTAAGGCGACCCTTCCACAGCTGTCGTTGGTGGATGGGGTGCTAACCAAAGAGTCTCAGAAGATCCCGCTCAATTTCTACTGTCAAAACTGTTGTCAGCGGTAAAAGACAAGTGGCGGCAACCTCGCCTGATGAGAAAGCCACAATGTACAGACTTCAAGAATGCGATGAAGACGGATCTCAGATGTCCTACGGCCTTGGTTGGTATGAAAATAGGACGTAGGTATTCAAGCAAAAATCCATTCCCAATGCTTGATTCACACACCACAAGTCACAAATTTCTCCCCTCTATCTCGATAAATCTCTCTGAAAGTCTTTGACAAAGACTAGCTCACACACCAATGCCAGCTTACATCTTCTGTTCAAAAGCTGAATAAGCCTTCTGTGTCGGCAGTCGCATTTTCAGATCCAAATCTAGCGAATCAATCGGGATACGCCGCAACAGATTTCGGAGCAGAAAGCCGGACTCGAGAGAATGTATGCGCAGACAGAGCGCGGACAGCGATGTGACAACGATGCCTGTAATAGATCCAAGATGAAAATCGTCATGCAGCAGCTACACAGCTGAGGGTATGTACAGGTCGCTCTTGGCAAAATATTGGCTTGTTCAAATACCATGTGAGGATTTGCAAGAGCTCTTCCTTCAAGCCTCCTGGAATGAAAGTCGTTGAAGGAGAATATTTGATGATGTCTTGGATTTGATGCACTTTTGTCTTGCAGTTTGTATAAAAACTGATTACTTTCCTCAAGTGATGATGACCTGTTCATCCGTTTGTCCTCAACGACTAGTTACGTACGCCACGTGACGGGGGGTCAGGCCTTTGCTGATCGAGCTACAGGACTCGAGATACGTGTGTTGTCCCGATCGCCTGCGCAACAAACACTGGTTTGGCCCTCGTCTTCCCCTGCCAGCAAGATCACGCATTCCCTGCCCACATATACCCCTTCCTGTTGAGACGTACTAGGCGATGCATTGTGGGTAATAAGCCATTTCCCCCTTCCCCCACAAACTGAATCATAACGACTCTGTTCCTATGCACAACACTGCAACATAAGCACCATGTACAGTTCATGTCCTGCGCTCTCAATGACCTTTCTCACAAAGCACATCTGCACTTATCCTACCTACATTCCCCTTCTGCCGTTTGTTTCAGCATTGGATGGAAGACGACGGCGGTCAAGTTATTGATTTGTGAGGCTAAAAACACTAACGAGTTTTGGCAATTAAACGTCGAGCAGGAGAGCTGTGCAAATAGCGCTGATGATTAGCATATATGCAGATGGACTCGCCATTAAAAACAGTCCTGAATTAAAACGACAACAGTTCACAGGGTTTTATTAGTCACCCGATTCCCAGGTCATAACATTATTACGCTGCATGGTTTGTCTGTTTCATGCACGAGGGTGCTTTAAAGGGAACGGTCGATTAATATGTTTCGTTCCTGTACTGCTGGAAATTTAAAACCCTTAATAAGATTATGAGATCTTCAGATGAGAGTCAAATGGTCGTTAATTCATGTAATTTCACAAAGAGCCCTAATAACTCCCTGCAAATTATCAAAGTTTATTATAAGGTATCATTCTTGTAAGCATTTATGTATTTTCTAATTACCAAAACAATTAGCTATCAAAGTACCTGAATCTGTTTATCTTTCTAGGTATCTATCTCCTGCTTTTGAGATTGTAGTCATTCTGCTAACAGTATCTTTGAATCCATCTGTCCATGCATAATCACTCATTCCATATGTCTGTCTGCCTGCCTTTTCTCTTTCTCCCCCCCCCCCCCACCCCTTCCTCTCTCTCTTTCTCTTTCCCCTCTCTCTTTCTCTCTTCCTCATTCCCTCATTCTCTCTCTCTCTCTCTCTCCTTATCTCTCTTTATCTCACCCTCTCCCTTCCTCTTTCACCCTCTCTTTCAACCCCCCCCCCCCACCTCTCTCTCTCTCTCTATCCCCCTCTCTTCTCTCTTTCTCTCTCTCTCTCTCTCTCTCTCCCACCACCCCTCCCCTCCTCCCCCACTCTCTTTCTTCCTCTCCCATCCCTCCCTCCCTTCCTCCCTCTCTATCTTCCCTTTCCTGCACTGACCTTCCTACTCATTAAATGTACATCCATGAATGATACAGTCAAGCAGGATTTAAACCATGGACTTGGCTAATTAAGGGGTGGACTAAGGAAATGCTAAATTTACCTGTTGGGTCAATTACCACCTCATTACCGTCTTTTATCGAAGAAAACAGTTGGCTATTCTTTCGCATCATCTGTAGCTTTAACAATTATACCTGATGTGAAAGAAGGGGTGTTAAGCCAATGAGAAAAAGAGCGACCCCAAT
Source organism: Strongylocentrotus droebachiensis (assembly GCA_035222895.1). Lineage (NCBI taxonomy): Eukaryota > Metazoa > Echinodermata > Echinoidea > Camarodonta > Strongylocentrotidae > Strongylocentrotus > Strongylocentrotus droebachiensis. The sequence continues at coordinate 122,490 of JAVYIG010003039.1, forward strand.
AACAAAGTCTTGTTTTCATCTAAAGATGATAATTAATGAAGGGTAAACATATCAGTAATAATAGTGGCTGTGTTAATTAATTACAATTTGTCATTTTAATGACAAAGATGAGGAAAATGGTGGTCCATAATCATGATCAAGGTTATGTTGATGGTCATGATAATGATGGTGATGATGGTGATGATGATGATAATGATGGGGAAGATGATGGTGAAGATAATGATGAAGATAATGATGATGGTGGTAAAGATGATAGAGATTATGATGATGATATACAAATCTCATTATCATCAGCATCATGATTATGAGATGATGATCCCATGATGAATATATTATGTATCCCCTGTGTTTGGTAGTAGCCACATAATTAGGAAAAGGAAAAGGAAATGGAGATCAAACAAAGATATTGCTATTTTGGTCAAGAATCAATAATTTTCATTTTCTGCCGAGTCCACTCAATCAAATTGCTCCCTGACTCTCCTTCTCTTCATTCTTCATGCCCCCCCCCCCCAACCTCTGAGTCAGTCTGTCTTTCTTTCTCTCTACTCATCCCTCTTACCTTTCAATCACTTTGTCTTCATTTTGATCGATTGCTTGTGAATTCTGTTATAAATTTTTACTAATTAAAGTTAAATATGTTTTCTTTCACATCTAAAACTTACTTAATCAGAATGTTTTACTTCTTCAGCCCTCAAGATCACCCCCCCCCCCCCCCCTTCAGCTAATCGACATCTTTCTCTCTTTAACGGTTCCATACTGTCTTTCCAATTCCTAAACTTCCCCCCCCCCCTCCCCCACCCATTCTGTCTTACAACAGGTCAAGAACAAATTTCTCATTACAGTAATTAAGACCCGCTGACAAAGTGGTCCCAAAATTGAAGAACCATTTTCAATCAGTTCTATTGAGGTCAATTCATCAATACGCAATTTTAACCACGGATCATTAATTTTAATTTGCAAGCATAAGAAAATAGTCTTGGGGTATTGAAATATTACGTCATTCAAATTGCATTACAAGTTATCTACAAAGCATAAGACTATCACATAATCATATCTCATATCAAATGCCTAAAATGTATTATTCTTATTTTATTCATTGTTTAAAGTTATTCCTACTTTGTGAAGATTTCCCATGGCACAGAAAGTGTGTATAATTACCATTTTAAACTCAATTCACTCCAATTTCATCTTGTTCCTGGGTAATCTATTCTGTTGTAATGGTTAAAGATGGATAAATCATCTCTGAGACACAACTAATTAACTATCATGGTAAAAATCTTCAATCAAACTTCCTCTTTTTGCTATAGGTCACAAAATCTGATATGACTAAATTGGAGCATCAAATGCGGAAACCCAAAAATTAATATTTTGAGAAGAAAAATTATAGTTGAGGTCAAAATTTAGTTCCTGTGACGCATAATTTGCACCTTGACACATCACAACCAGGCGAGGGCCGTCTAACTGAGGATAATGGGTTAAGTAACAGAAAACAATTAGCGGACCGGCGTCTTTCATCGCCACTAATATTTGCATGCTAACTGAAATCAATAGGAGCTGACTGGGGGGACTCCAGTCACAGATCAATACTGCTGTGAGAAAGTATGAGAGAGAAGGGGAAAGAGGGATAAGGAGAACAGAGGGATAAGGAGAACAGAGAGAACAGAGAGAAAAGAGAGGAGGAAAGAGAGAAAAGAGAGGAGGAAAGAGAGGAGAGAGAAGGAAAGAGAGGAGAGAGGAGGAAAGAGAGGAGAGAAGAGGATAGAGAAGGAGAAATGAGAAGGGGTCAGGAGAGAGAGAAGGAGAGAGATGGAGAGAGAGAAGGAGAGAGAGAGAGGGGAGAGGAGGCAGACATGAATACAGATGGGCACAATTAAAACCGAAAAAGAGTAAAAGAGACAGAGACAGAGTCAGAGAGATATAAAGAGAAAAAGTGAAAGATAAATAGAGACAATACAGAGTGTTGGAGAAGAGAGAGAAGAGAGATCTTTTTTTTAAGTTTTATGTTTTATAATAGAAAATAAGATGGATGAATTAAGTAAGATAATTTTTATTTATTTCATACCATTTTTTCTCTTCTCATGTGCCTGACAATATATTCATTTTCTTTTTTTCTTCAATTATTACATAGCGCCTTTCTGGGTTCAAGGAAATGATGAAAGTGCTTTACATTCTACTGAAGTATCATGTTATCTTTAATTGAAGTGGTAGTCATTGGGATGTATTTTGTATGTTTCTCTAGGGCATAACATATAAGTGTCTCCACACGAGGGAGAAGAGACAGTAGACAGTGTACATTACAACGTGTATTCATACCAACAATTTCTCTACATAATCCTGATCCCATCACCCAAGCAAGAAATAGCTTGTGGTTAAGACCCCATTCAGACTTCTAAAATTCATTGTATAATAATAATATTAGTAATAGCTAAATGTATAGCATGTATCCATCCTAGGGTAACCTCAAATTGCTTTAAATAAAAAGTAGCATTATTACCCTGGCTTTAGCCCAGCTGCCCTAAGGTGCTCAAAAGCATTCAAGGAACCAATTTCTACACCTGGGTGGAGAGTGGCAAATTCAAAATACTGTCTTGCCAAAGGACATACGTTTCTTTATACAAGTTTTGTATGAATTTCCCCGTGTCTAAACAGGCTCTAAGACCAAGACAGCGACTCTATACGTTCTTTATACAAGTGTTATATGACTTTCCCCGTGTCTGAACAGTCTCTAAGACCAAGACAGCGACTCTCTATACGTTTCTTCATACAAGTTTTGTATGAATTTCCCTGTGTCTGAACAGTCTCTAAGACCAAGACAGCGACTCTCTATACGTTTCTTCATACAAGTTTTGTATGAATTTCCCTGTGTCTGAACAGTCTCTAAGACCAAGATAGCGACTCTCTATACGTTTCTTCACACAAGTTTGTATGACTTTCCCCATGTCTGAACGGGCTAGAAGACCAAGACAGCGACTTTCTAAACGTTTCTTTATACAAGTTTTGTATGAATTTCCCTGTGTCTGAACAGTCTCTAAGACCAAGATAGCGACTCTCTATACGTTTCTTCACACAAGTTTGTATGAATTTCCCCTAGTCTGAACAGTCTCAAAGACCAAGACAGCGACTCTATACGTTCTTTATACAAGTGTTATATGAAATTCCCCTATGTCTGAACAGTCTCTAAGACCAAGACAGCAACTCTCTATACATTCTTTATAAACGTTTTGTATGAATTTCCCCTGTCTGAACAGTCTCTAAGACCAAGATAGCGACTCTCTATACGTTTCTTCACACAAGTTTGTATGACTTTCCCTGTGTCTGAACGGGCTAGAAGACCAAGACAGCGACTTTCTAAACGTTTCTTTATACAACTTTTGTATGAATTTCCCCTAGTCTGAACAGTCTCAAAGACCAAGACAGCGACTCTATACGTTCTTTATACAAGTGTTATATGACTTTCCCTGTGTCTGAACAGGCTCTAAGACCAAGACAGCGACTCTCCATACGTTTCTTTATACAACTTTTATATGAATTTCCCAGTGTCTGAACAGGCTCTAAGACCAAGACAGCGACTCTCTATATGTTTCTTCATACAAGGTTTTGTATGAATTTCCGCTAATTTGAACAGTCTCTAAGACTAAGACGGTGACTCTCTATACGTTTCTTAATACAAGTTTTGTATGAATTTCCCCTAATCTGAACAGTCTCTAAGACCAAGACAGCAACTCTCTTTACGTTTCTTCATACAAGTTTTGTATGAATTTCCCTCTGTTTGAACGGTTCTAAGACCAAGACAGCGGCGGTGGTGTTGCCAAGGACTGAGCTGTTCGTCGCTAGAGAATGAGTGTTTCGCTTTGTCACGATGAAGTCACATGACCCCAGTGGCTTTTGTCTCACGAGTTAGCGAGATGATCCTCGCCGGGCATGCAACAGGCTTGGGATTCCAAACCACATTGCCATGAAGCTTCTGAGAGATTCATGTATCCCCCTCGGGAAGCGCTAAAAGCATTTGGTTTGACGGTAAAGGTTTATAAAGATTTTATTCTGGTTTCAAAGCCTAATTTTAAGCTTAAGATTTGCTTATGAAACTTCTTTTTCTGCTGTTGAACCTTTGAACCATTGAACCATTGACTGGTTCATTCCGAGGCCTAAACCCTTTTTTTGTTTTACTTTGAACATTTCATTCTGATCAAAAAATCTTTTACAAACCTTTCAGGACTTTATTATCTTATAACCCAAATTTCTGAACCATTACAGATTTGATTCTGTCATGAAAATATTTCTGCAACCTTAATATTTGTTTCTGAAACCATGTTTGAACATTTTAAAGTTTCAATAAGATTCCAAAACTTTTCTTGCAACCCTTTTTAAACCTTCAAAGATTCATTTCGATAAACAAACATTTTTTGAAAACTTTCAATACTTAAGTCTGACTTTAGTCTGTTTTGCTTTGCTTTGTTGGTTTGTTTGTCTGTTGGTTTGTTCATCTTTTTTTTCTAAAGATTTGAAGGCCTCATTCAGACCTTTCTGTATCCAAGGATATCACTAATCTTTTTCTGAACTTCCAGGGTGTCCTTTAGGAAATCCTCATTAAACTTTTGAACCTGAGCATTCTACAAAAAGCTCCTCTTAGTACTCAAAGATATAGCGTACAAAAATTAGTAAGGAAAGGTACTGTGTACTTGGTTTTAGTGGGTATGTACTTGTACATTTTCGTGTTTCAGATGCAAGGTATCATTGATTGCATGTTTAATGCAAGATCATATTAAAACAAAACCCACTGGTTGCTTACTCACAAGCATAAACATGCTTTCTTAGCAGTCAGGTAAAACAAACAATCAAACAACACCAAACCAAACATAAGTGCTACATAAGTGTCTTCTCAAGTGTCTTCTCATACCCCCCCCCCCCCAAAAAAAAAAAAAAAATAAATAAAATTAAGCCAATCAAATTAACATAATTTGCACCTGACTAAACTTTTCAATTTGACTTTTTTTATGGGGGGGGGGTGGTAAACATTACACAAAAAACGCCTAGAAATATAATAAGTGACCATTCCGATGCTTTTTTGAATAATTACAATGCTTCCCAAATCACATCCTTTCAACGGCTCTTTAGCAATGCAGCCCTAAACGCAGGCAGGAAGTCCATAATCCTAACTGCTATAAAGCAAGGGAAAGCACCAATTGTGGCTCGTTAGTCCAAATCCTTGTCCCTTGACGAAAGTACACACAAAATGCGTAGATTTCATACGATATTGGTGCTACCCAGGAAGGGAGAATAATAAATGTGTTCCTTGCGTCTTCTTTGTTGTCGTTGGTTTGTTTTCATGTGAAAAGATTTTGTTCTTTTATGAGCTCAGTAGACTTGGTTGGTATGAACTATGGGCTCTACTGAGAGTGCAAAAATGAGCAACAACATCTTGAATGCTGTTTTCTTCAGCAAAATATCCACTTGATGTTTTTGTTTCCTGGCTTATTGTCTGATCAAAACACTTTCAACTGGTTTTTGAGCCAAAAATGTCTGATCTAGTCAATTAACAAATAAAATTACCCCATTACAATTTTTGAAAAATGTAACATGCTATGTATTTTAGAAAAGTAGAAACTTTCTTTCTTCAAAGAGTTAACAATAATCTTAACCCTGCTTGCATGTAATCATAATACACGTTCAAAGTTTGCTTTGAATTGAAATTATGTTTCATATTCAAAGTTGCTGCAGCTGGTCATACAAAGAATTAAGTTCATTGTGTAATAATCTATCAAACCTGTCCAATTCAGACCCAAAATGAATGGACATCACTATCAAAAGCTGACATAAAATACAACCAATTGCCTATGGATTCAAGCAATAACAGGAATATTAATTGCTTGTGTTACATAAGACTGTAATCACAAGTACTTGTGATCTTTAAAACATACACTAGGACAGCACTTATCATTTACGACTAAACGGTCGGATTGTGATGCAAGGCAAGAGTGAGGCATGAGTCACACTGAGCATCATCTCACCAATAGATGGCGCCCTTTCACTCTACTCTGTGCACCATTGAGTGATATCTCATTTCGTCCACATGATGAGTCAGGGGGTGTTATTTATTGAGCATCCCTCTCCTTGTGGCGGGTGGCATCAACATAATGACCTTTCTTCTCCTCTACATACATACATACAGGCTAGAGAACATGCGCAGGTGTGGGGCGTCGCCCTCCTCAATGTAATGTACAAGGTACATGTACATGGTAATGTACTATGTAATTTGTAGGAGACCTGTGTTTGCCAATATAATTTCTTCATGCCAATGCAATTTTGTCCAAACCAAAATCTAAGAAAGTTTGTGATATTGTCCATTTCATAGGAGTGAATTTAAAGTAATATTTAATTTTGGTGAGGGTTATCAAAATAAATGTACTTCATATTTTAGGACATAGATACAACAGCAATCATTTCTTTCCTGTAAATATGAAGTAGAAAAATCTTTTGTGAATAATGTTATAAAAAGAAAAAGAATTTGATTCATTTGTCTTTGTTCGGTAAATTGGTTCATTAAATCAGTTCAAACATGTTTTTTTTTAAGACCTTCAATTACTTGAGACCTTCTAATTTGATAACCTGAATAGCAAAAACTGGAAAAATAACATTACATTATATTATTCCTCATTTTAAGAAAAGGGGAGGGGGGCCAATGAGAACAAAATAAAGCCATATCCAATTTTAAAATGACATTACTCATGCAGACAGGGTGTCTGGATGAAACCCTGTATTGTATGCTGGGAGATTTAAAGATAAAGATTCATGAATATTCCTTTCAGGTGGGTACATGTACAACGAATAAAAGAAAGATGAAGGACAGATTCAATGTTAAATACAGTTTGAGAAGGGTAGTGCCTATATTAAATCCAATTTGTCAAGGGCAATGTCACTGTAGAATCCAATTTTGAGGAAGACAAGAAATAAATTTGTCTTAATGGGATATAAGTATACAAACACATCTGTATCCTTTTGAAAAAAGATACAGCTCACAATGTCATCTTCTTTCCAATGCCATATTCTGCATATATTCACTCATGCCCCCCCCCCCTCCTCTTCACACACTTTCTCTCTCTCTCTCTCTCTCTCTCTCTCTCTCTCTCTCTCTCTTTCTCATTTATATATATCTTTTTTTTCCCTCTTTTTCAATGCCTTGTAAATTAAATTCTCATCATCAGAAGGAGAAGAAGTAGAAGGAGGAGGAGGAGGAGGAGAAGGAGACGGAGGAGGAGGAGAAGGAGGAGAAGGAGACGGAGGAGGAGGAGGAGGAGGAGAAGGAGACGGAGGAGGAGGAGGAGGAGGAGAAGAAGAAGAAAAAGAAAAAAAGAAGAAAAAGAAGAAGAAGAGGGTAGAAGAAGAGAAGAAGAAGAGTAGAAGAAGAAAAAGAAAAAGAAGAAGAAGAAGAAGAAGAAGACATTAATCATAGTTAATGTCCTTCCGTATCTCAACAGACCTTATATTATCCGTTCATCTTTGCACCACGTCATGGCTCTAGGCACAATACTCATCATGTAGCCATTAGCATGACAACCGAATGAGGTGACTTACTGATTAATGCATTCATGATCACTAAAACAAATGGGTAACTCCACACAAATACTTGAGAAACCCTGACAACATAATAATGAGGTAGGAATCATATTTGGTAATTATGGGCAAAGTATGATGAAGTATTGGAATAGCCTTATGGTTGTGGACATCTGAAGTTGACATTGCTCAAATACAGGCGAGTTATTTGAGCAATTATGGGTGTGTGTTTTTTTAGTACAATGTATCGAGTTGTCACAATTTTTTTTTTTTTTTTTTTTGGGGGGGGGGGGGGGTTTAAACAAAACTTTTGATTGGTGTGTTTCAGATGTCTTCAGTAAAACAGGATGTTTTTTCTGTTCAATGAAAATGTATTTAAACCGCAAAATCTCTTTGTAGAAGTAATATTTGAATCTCATATCTCGAATACAGTATAGTGACATGGAAGCCCTTACATCAAGAACAAAACATCATTCATTGAAGGTACACTTAAAATCGTATTTGACATCTAAAAGGATCAAAGGAAGGCAAGAAATGGTGGCAGCGGTGGGATTGCATAAATTTTACCATTGATGTTAACTACCATGGTAACAGGGCTCAACAGCCAATCAAAATCAAGGTTTCAATGGTAGTTATAATTGACAGCAAAGTAACCATCAAAGGAAGGCAAGAAATGGTGGCAGCGGTGGGATTTAATATTTGTGAGACTTACCGCATTGCTTGTGTTGATGTCAGTGCTTCCCTGCAGGTAGTCCAGGACTTTGTCCAGGTTACCACCTCGAGCAGCCCTCAAGAAACTGGCATTGCCATCGGTCTAGGTAAGACAAAGAGAACGTGGAGGAAATCATCAAACCCAACTAAACATTATGAACTACAACCAGTAAAACAGGATCAGCATAGCTCTATCTACCAAAGTGCAGTGTACTTCTTTGGTCAGTAGAAGATGGTGAGATACTAACTAATGATAATATTAATTAGATGTATATAGGAACTTTTCCAGAGGATACCCTTTAGTCTAAGGACAAAATTACACTTGTAGAGGTATTTTTTCAGATGTTCCTTTTCTTAAAGCCTATCTGCACTAGTTTGGCCAGGAGGGATTAGACCTCCCTGCATGGTCAATGACAGGTGGTTATCTCATCAAATAAGCTCTCAATTAACATTTTTTTTAAAGGGACCATGGAAGACCAACAGTCACCACTTAGGCATTGTTTTCTATAAAGAGGGCACAGGTAGCTATAAGTAGTGCAGTGGGGTTTTAAAGAAGTAAAGTGAAGTACTATTCCTCAGAATTACAGAGATTTGTTCATAGGTTTTGGGCGACGGATTAAAATGTTCCACAAAGAATCAATGTAGACGTTGACGTATTAGTCAAAGTCAAAGTCTTTAAATTTGTGAGATTGAAATGCAATTATCCGGTTCAACAGCATCGTACTAGATTGGACCAGACTAAACCGGTTCCTTCTTACCAGCATTCTATGTTCATCTTCTGGGGAGGAGGGGGACTGTACAGGTTGGTTCTTTTCGGGCTTGTCTGGTTTCTTGTGAGATTGAAATGCAATTACCTGATTTAACCACATCGGACTAGATCGGACCAGACTAAACCGGTTCTACTTACCAGCATTCTATGTTCATCTTCTGGGGAGGAGGGGGACTGTACAGGTTGGTTCTTCTCGGGCTTGTCTGGTTTCTTCGGCGGCTTCTCGGCCGGCTGCTCTGAAGGGCCATTCTCCTTTCCTGCGGCCTCATTGGCTTCCTTCTGCAAAGAGATAATAAAAAGAAAATGTTAATCATCATGTTTTCAAGAAATCACACAACTACTTCCAAATATCAAGCAAAAGTATTAAGAACCACCATTAAAGATATTTCCTCTTGTCTTTCACTCTATTTACCCTCCTCTTCTTGGTACTCTTCATCAAACTCCTCAAAATAAATCTCCCCACCCCCCCCCCCCTTTTGTTTTTTTAACTCTTTATTCCCGTCTCCCGATGACTATTAAAAAAGTGCAGATGTTAATATAATGTTTTCTACTAATTTGTAAGGTGATTTAAAAGAAGGAAAGGGAGGGTAATAATCTCTAGAACAACAGATTTAGGAGTAAACATTCTGAAGAGCCCCCATCCACCCCCCCCCCCCTCCCCGACAACCACAACCCTCTTACCCTCCTCAGGAAGTGTGCACCTGTTTTAGCATTTGAATGCTTCTGAACTTCATTGATTTGTGAGCATGTCTTTGAATCAAAACAACTATTGCTTCCAAGCAAGCATTTTGTTGGGCTCGGTTAAAGTCAACCAGGCATAAAATTGATTTTCTCGCCCAGATGTATCCAGGAAATAATCGCAAGATAGCATTCAGTAGTCTTAATGATCAGGGTCCCACTTCACAAAACTTCTCATCAGTCACAAATGACAGTTTTTGTTATAAGCTATAGTGAAATCCTTGCTTCTGATTGGTTATCAGCAGATTTGTCACCGATTGTTGTCATTGGTAATTGAAAAGAGGCTTTGTGAAACAGGTCCCAGGTCATGATTATAATCATCTCTTGAGAGCCACGAGGACGCTAACTCAAAACGTCAGACCTGGGAATGTCACAAATCAGGATGATGATTGAAATATTCTCAAAGAGAGTGCAATAAACTATAGATTCTGACAGAAAATATGGAAAGAGCTCAAAATAAGTAAATAAATGAATAAGTAACTACAACTAAAGACCTGGGCCCCGTCTTACAAAGAGTTGATATTGATCCGAATCAATATCAAGTCCCAAAATCAATCACAAGTCTGCAGTCTCCTATCTCTTGTATGTACATAGTTGTGATTGATATCAATCACAAATAAGTTGCGATTGATAACAACTCTTTGTAATACAGGGCCCAGGTAAATTAACTACCCATTTTTCAGTGTTTCTAAAACATAAATCATGTTTAGATCCAAAAAATACCTACTTAAATACAAGTGTATAGGTAACATTATACCCTCACTATCAGGCTAAGATATGAAGCTACTATGAACCAGAAACTTCCTTCACACTCAAGCAATCTTCCACGTTTTAAGGCTCGTTCACATGATATGTGATGCAGTAAACCACACTGATTTTTTTCTTTTCACTTCTTCTTCCTTTTCTTCTCTCTTTCAACATGTGAATGGGAATCAAGTGGGGATTTTTTAATAGCTCCTAAAGAAGTAGCTTTGCTCAACAAAGGTCCCAAGTTTGCTCACTTATCATTGTCTTATATGATAGAGAAAGGAAAGCACTTTGCTTATTTTGTTGCAGTGGTTTAACGTGGCATACTGTCTGTTCAGAGTCAAAAGGGCGTTAACTCTGTGTTCAAGTTTGTGAGTTTATGTCCTTCTTGTTCCAAATAGGCGTGTGTGTGTAATTTTGTTTTTTATAGACATGTATCAATGATTATTTACGACCTTTAACGACACCATTCGAAAGACATTACTCAGTCTAGAACCAGGTTCGCCGAATCAGTTTGTAGACGAAGACAGAGAGCTGATCGCTAAACCAACTCCCATCTCCCTTGTTAACAAAAAGGCAATATGTTAACGAGGCTTTTGAAATTTGAACATAGGGAACTGAATCCCAAATCCATTGTTACTGATTACAAATTTTCCTCACAATCCTGCAACATGAAAAATAACATTCCCCTCTGTTATTATCACGACAGAGAGCAACGCATGCACATTAGAGGAATCGCCATCAAGAAATTTCACAACTTGACACATTCTAATGTATCTGTCCCTTCCGATAACCGAATGAAAAAATTCTATTTTTGTACTGCATTATAAAAGGAAGTGTTCTATACTTGCATGATTGCAGTATAGAGCACATCTTCCCTATTCTTCTAGCTTCCCAAGAGACTGTACTTTTCATTTCTCAAATCGATTGCTGCCTCCAAATGTTCTTATCCATTATCGTAGTACATAATGGTAGTGAAAGTGTGTCTGAAATACACTGACAGCATGCAATGCCTTTTAAGTTCTTTTTTTAAATCTTCAAACATGCCAACAATATATATCTTAAATACTGTAATATTGGAAATGACTTTTCTTTTTAAATACAAAGTGCACATAATGTATGTGTACATGTATGTATACATTACAAACAACATACAGAACTGTCTTTCATCCATTACATTTAACATCTCCAAAACCTGTGATAACCATCTTGGTTGAGTCATTCCTACAAATAAAATTGAAGAATTTAAGCTATTTTCATCCTAAAACCACATCAACAGTTACTCATTGTGTGCAGTACTCCCGCCCACCACTGAAATTTGACGTCATGTTTGTAAATCATGGCTCTGTCACCTACCACAAGGTATCACAAGAGAGAGAGAGAGAGAGAGAGAGAGAGAGAAATCTCTTCTATTTTTCCACCTCATATATTACTACAAGTCATTACAAGCAAGGCATAGACTGGTGAAAATTATACATCCACAATCCAGTTGTACAGAAACTTTCAGATTCACTGTAAAACGATTCACAATGATTTTGAGAAACATCAGGACTTAAATTCATGTACATTTTAATACCTGCATGTACGTTAAATAGCTCAATGGGTAAAAATAAACATAATAATTGAATGTAAGTGCTGTATAGTTGGCAACAATACTTGCATCAAATCAAATTGATTGTTTCATGTGTAATTTTCAGTAAACGCAAAGTCAATTTGGATGAAAATATAGTAATTCAATAGGACTTTTATTAAACCTTATCAGCATTCATTAACATGCATATAAAAAAGAGATGTTTTAAGCAATGTACACAGCATCTGTTGAGAACCAGAATGGCGTTAAGTTTGTGTAAAAAACATAGTGAATACTGTCCTCTTAGTTCTCAAATAGACTTATGGGTCCGTCCAGAAAGTTGGGGCAGTTTTTGTGATCTGAGAAGTGAGAAACTATGTCTTCTATCAACTTTTTGCTCAAATTAAATTTGCATAAAAAGCATAGCCCAAAGTACTCAATTAGCTTCATGGTGAATCAAAATTATGGACCCAAAGTTTTTTAATGTTATCTGAGTATGGTGTCCATGTAACGCTTGTAAAAAGAGAAATGTGTTTAAGCAAAGATTTTGAAGAAAAGCAACCGAAACAGGAACGATTCTGGCAGGGCACTACCGTATTTATTCATTCCATGAAAATCTTCAACAGATAATTTAATTTTCCACGTGCAGTAGAAGATCTCATACCTACGTTACATGGACACCGTTACATTTTTTGCCCCAACTTAATGGAATGACCCTTAGGCACAATAATCTGAACTTCCCTCACCATTGAAATGCATAGAGATACTAACAGACGCTGATATCCAACTTGACTTCCACGCATCTATCTTGGATTGAAGGCTCAGGAAAGTGAGCTGTAATCGTAGACTAGCAGATGCCTTAACCATATGCCCTATCTGTCAGAATTTATTCAGGGAAACCGCACAAATGCAAGGTATAATACTCACGCTATGCCCTATCAGTTACTAGAATGGAATAGATAGTATCCTTAACTGAAAAATACCGCAAATACCACTGCATATCCATCTACTCTTGTAGTGAAAATGTTTGGATACTGTAGTCCTTGTACACTTCTCTTCTTAATAGGTATGTTTTTCATCAGCTCGAGACTTCCATATAGCCCGCTATTTATGATTTGGGAAATAATCCTGAAGTAACAAATCGCATCTGCATCAGCTCAAGACTCGGTCTCGAAACTTGAAACTCGAGCTCGAGATATTATGCTCAGAGTTTGCGCATAGTGAGAGTCTTCGGGGCTGAGGGAAGACGCACCGGACAAAAAGCGGATATTTTGCAAACCAGCCCAAGATCAACTTCGGGCTGATGAAGACGCAAATTAACTGGATAATTTGCGATCGGGATAGTTAAAATAGCGAGATATTTGGAAATCTTGAGTTGATGAAGACAGGCCTAATGTCCAATCTATCATCAAAAAGAGTCTTTCGATGCTTGCAAATTGCCCTTTTAAATAATCCTGGGAATTTAAAAACTAGAGGAATATTTGCTAGATTGCACAGGCCACAGCTTAGAGGAGAGGAGAGGACTTTCATTTAATAGCTACCAAGGAGCTTCAAATAATGTCTTTGAAGATCCTTGCTGCTACATGCCATAGAATATCTGAATACATGTAAGAGATAGTAGATAACTAGATTTGAAGTTTAGAAGAGTTTACAATCACTCTGTTATCATATGCCTCTGTCCTAAACTCAGTACCTGGTATAGGAAATGGATGGATTTATTTGTGACATATCACAATGAAATAATAAGCCTATAATCAAATGTCAAAGTTGTCAACTGACGACTATGGTCTTGACCTACTAGCCCCAAAATTTAATTGGATCATCTTCCTGTAATAATGCTTGTCACTATCTTTAGATACTGCAATAGCAAGGCTGAAAACCTTTAGCATATCATTAAGGCATAACAATGATTAACGAACAACAAGGGTTCGCACAGTATCAAAACAATGAGTATTTAAAGTGGTAATCTACATATACCATGTTCAAGTCGGGCACGTGGCTTTTTTAGCTATAAGATGGTGTAACCTTGAAGTTTATTGCATCTTCACACCACAGAACTTTCACCTTTTATTAAGAGACTTTCAACATGGCAACTTTTTAAGCATGACAGATACAGATGACCCTGTTGGTTAGTCATCAATAACATATGGAAAACTTGGGAAAGGCTCTTGTCTATGTTAAAACAATAAGAACAGCTTAGCTTGTAATGGCGTCATATACTTTCACAGTTCTAATGCAGGGGGGGGGGGGGGTTACCAGTACATGAATATAATGTAAATATGAACTCATGTTGCAGTTTTATGAAAGAGGATCTAGAAAGGTCGATCGTGACCAAAAGAAAAAAGAGAAAATATTGCAGGAGCTTATTAAGAGAAATGTCAGACATTTTGCTCCCGGATACGGTGGTATTGAGACGAGTATTATACCCTGATGGAATCTTAATGAGAGTCATGATCATGGACCTGAGCATTCATCACACAATGCATGGTAAACTCATCATGCTGGCAGGCCAAGCCTAGGCAATATTGCTTGTTGGATAATGAAGCTCAGAGGAGCTAGAGGGAAGTGGAGGGAAGCTAGAAAGGAGGGGGGAGATGGGGGGAGAGGGAAGGGCGAGATAGGGGTGAGAGAGGGGTGTCAAGGTGGAAAAGGGCGTGGAATACATATAGAGAGGGATGGGGAGATGAGAGCGAGAGGGGTACAGAGGGCTGTCAAGGTGGCAGAGTCTGTCAAGGTGGTATAGAGGGTGTAATATGTTGCAGAGAGGTGTAGGAGAGGAAAGAGAGAGGGGTGAGATAGGGGTAAAGAGGGTTGTCAAGATGGTACAGAGGGTGGATTACGTGTAGAGAGGGAGAGGGGAGCCAAAGGGGTGTCGAGGTGGGAAAGGAGGTGGAATACGTGAAGAAATGGGTAGGAGAGAGGAGCGACACTGGGGAGCGATGAGCGGTGTATAGGAGACGACTAGGGGTAGGAGCGGTACAGGGGTGGTGCAGTTGATTACAGATGCAAGGAAGAGGTGGGAGAGGGACATACTGGAACAAAAAGGGTGCCAAAGGGGCACAGAGTATTACAGAGGGTGGCATAACTGTTCTTAAGGTGCAGAGGGAGGGTAGGAGTACCTTGATGGGTAAGCAGACCTATGTGGTGGGAGTGCAGAGGTGACCAAGAGGGTTTAGAGAAGCAAGAGAGGAGAGTGTATATATTTGAGAGTTGCAGAGTAGAGCTCGAGAGATACATAGAGCTGTAGAAGGGTATGAGAGGTACCTGCAGGGGAATTAGGGGTGCAAATGAGGTGTGAAAGGGGGGTGCGAAGATGGCACAGAGGTTCACAGAGGCCAATCTTCTTTGGAATCAATAAGTTGATGATGAATTCAACTATGTTCCCAGACATTTCCACATTGAACCTAGTAAGGATCTTTTAAAGTTAACAATCCAGCCCAGTTCCGGATTTTGGCTTCAGGACTATAGTGGAAATAAAAAATTAATAAAGGCAGTCTGCACCTGCTTGTTACAAGGGTTTTCCATGAAATGTCCACAAAAATAAGCAAAACCTTAGTCTTCAGGAAGACAGACAGGCAGACTCTCCTCGAAATTGAGATCTTCCAATACAGACAGCTACAGCATCGCTGCCAAGACACTCCGAAGGTTCGGGTGTCCAAGCCATGGGCGAGCTTGAAACAAAATCCTCCAATTCAATTGTTTTTATTCACAGGGGCGGTCTTAATTTAGAAGCTCAGCTGTCACCTTGCGTGTTGTTGGTACGATTAAGGTGACGGTTTGCGAGCTGGAGATGGATGGGTGACTGTATTAAAGGGATTGGGTAACTTTGTCTCAGATTCTGAAACTAAATCCTGGATTTAGTTCATGCTGCAATGATAGTTATAAACCTATAGGTTCAGTCAGGAACCCCATGACTTTTACAAGCAGATTGCCTGCTGTCTTACTCTTAATTATAAATATTTATGGTAAGAAATCGTAATTCAAAAATTTGTTTTTTCCAACGGGTTTTTATAACACTACAGTCTATTGGGGAAAATGAGTATGGTAAAACCGGTACTTTCTTGAGGCACTTCTTGATCATTTTGAAACGCGATTATTATTTTTTAAGGACTTCAATATTACACCATATCACAGGCACTGATAACACGTAGGGCCATGCATCTCAGATTTAACATGGTTAAATGATGCCTTTAAGGTGACAGTTTGCGAGCTGGAGATGGATGGGCGACTGTATTAAAACATGCATGTCTGCATCGATCCCTTATGGCAGTTCCTCTCTTCAAAATTCCTCTCTTTTAAGGACGTGAATAGTTCGTATCTAATTTCTCCATCAATTCGATAGGAGTCGGACATCAGACATGAGAAATTAACCAAAAGAAAGGGCAGGATAAAAATAGGTCAATTGCCATGGGTGCCGAAAACACTATCACATTTTCTTCTCCTTCTCACCAATAACCCAATAACAAATATTCTTTTTATTTCTAAATCAGGATACATAATTAACCTAGATTAGGCCTTTTTGTAAGTGTCACAGGAGACAAAATGGGCTTCATTTCCTCTTCCTCTTTTTGTTTAAATTCCTTGTAAGATAGTACTGGAAAGCCAGAATATTTTTCATGCAAAAAAAAACATTCATACAGTTTACGGTTACTTCTGATTCGTGAATAATTCATGGTGCACAATTATTGAGTACACAAAACAACAAAAATGTCCAGTGCAATACCCATATTTTCAAGAAATATGGAGGATTTTTTAATTTTAAATTCCAAGGAAACTCCCATACCTTCCAAAAATGGAGGAATGGCATTGAGTACAGTGACCTGCCCCAAGCTTGAGAGCCCAGTATTGGGAAATCTCTCTGCTGCCTTGGCCATGAGCTTATGCTCGGGTTTCTTGCTCACAATAATCTCGCCATTACTCTCCCATAAATCAATAAAATTATGACCCAAAATGGAGGTGTGAGAGCTGCAATGTAGAAATTTGTCAAGCCATTAGTCTACAAGCAATATATATATCACCCTTCCAAATGTCTTCTACATGGCCGACTTGGGTGTTGGAGGAAATATGGTCCTCCACTTGGGATAATTGTCCTCCTATGTATGTCATCACAGTGCCAAAAGTACTACAATCATTTTCTTGAAGTGAATTATGCTGGTTAATACTGCTCTAAAGATGACATTTTGTCCAGGTCAATTTTATGCCGACATGCAGCATAAATTGTTTTCTGTTATCTCTACATCTTCAATACAAATCAATAGTTTATATGAGTGACTAACCTGCAAATATGACATTGTCGTTACCTTTAGAACCATCAGAGAAGTTGAACAGTCAAGAGAATGACAGCCCACAAGACCAATGACCTGATAGACTGATGTAGGCCTGGCTACAGATCTTATTAGCCTTCCAACAACTTTTCTTGGGGGTGAATAAGGGCGCGTTCATGCTTGATTTTGAAGGTAGAATGAGCGATCTGAAACGCTCATCGTAAACGCTCATCGTGATCGCAGTTCCACGGTGTAGCTGTTCATGCTTACTTCTCTGGCTCATCCAGGCAATTCTCCTTGTGTGGCATTGTGTGACCTTCACTGTGCATGCTACGTAGACCCACTAGAGGTCAGTGCGTTGACCCCATTTAAACGCGTTTACAATTGTAAACGCATCTTTTTGTGAGTTTACGATCGGCGTTCGTGATCGCCGTTTTTCGGTGATTCTACAAAAGTGAGCATGAACGCAAGCGTGTTTTAAACTAAACACGTAACAGATGCCTGATTCTGGCCGTCAAAATCAAGCATGAACGCGGCCTAAGACCCCTATTAATCAGCTTCGCGGTCTGTTGATCTTGCAAGCTGGTATTCTTGACTTGGACTGATGGTCAGAGCTGGGATGTCCCCTCAGAGTGAGCTATTGCTACAAGTATCTTCGGCCAGGACAGTATTCCCCACAACTTACACTTGACCCAAGAGCCTGTGGTGAGGGTATGTCATCTCTCAGCCCACCCCCCCCCCCCCTCTAATACAGCTGTCACTTGGCACATTCCACAGAATGACCATTCAACCACAAACATAGTCTTTACATACAGACTTGATGGACATAAACATTAATGACAGAGTGACAGACCCATGATGCAATTTCAAATTGCTTACATGGGGCTTAGGAAAATTTCATCTCATAAGATCTTGGACCATGACGAAACAAGCCTCTGTAAACAATGAATAATTTAAATTCAGCCCAACCTGTCTACAAAGGCCACCCAAAGGAAATAGAACAACTGGCCACTGTAGACAGGTGTCCTTTATAGAGAGGTGGTCACTAAGACAGGTTTGAATGTTTTTCAGTTCATGGTGGACAATTTTGTAGTGAGAAGTTTTAAATACCCGGAATAAGAGTTTTAAGGGGGACTTCAAAGCAGAAATATTGGATATATGTGGATTAAACTTTAGTCAAAATCATAATTAAACAACATCAACAAATCACTATTTAAATAAATAACACTATACCAGGTTGATATGAAGGCAGGGCTTGACCCGATAGGTGCCTGGGCTCCCATGTCTAAGGGCGTGTTCATGCTTCACTTTTTCTGGCCAGAATCAGGCATCTGTTACGCGTTTAGTTTAAAACACGGTTGCGTCTTAGCTTACTTTTGTAGAATCACCGAAAAACGGCGATCACGATCACCGATCGTAAACTCACAAAAAGATGCGTTTACAATTTGTAAACGCGTTTACAATTTGTAAACGCGTTTAAATGGGGTCAACGCACTGACCTCTAGTGGGTCTACGTAGCATGCACAGTGAAAGTTTGCGAATCCAGCTGGAAGACCAATTAGGCCACACAAGGAGAATTGCCTGGATGAGCCAGAGAAGTAAGCATGAACAGTACACCATGGAACTGCGATCACGATGAGCGTTTACGATGAGCGTTTCAGATCGCTCATTCTACCTTCAAAATCAAGCATGAACGCGCCCTAAGTCTCAACCCCCAAGTATACAAAACATTAACAATGTTCATGCATGCAAACATACCTTAGAGATTTCAATCCCAACTATATTTTGGAGAAAAACAATGTGGAGCCCTTTACTGGGTCTGAAATCTAAACTACCAGTCTATTACATAACTGTCTGTGGGATTAGTCTGGGCTATTCAAATGCAGGATAAAAGAACACACAATAGTAGCTTGACCTCAAGATGAGGTCATTGTCCCATTGATAAAGACCAGCACTGCACTATTAGTGTCCCCTGGGCTTATCATACCATGGGCATGGTAGTAGGTCCATGATTATACCACACCTACCCAGACAACACCAGCACACAGGTCTCTGTTGTTGTGATGAAAGTGAAACTGGCCTGGATTGTTTACCTTTTCTTGCTACCAAAATTGGTATGATATCCAGTAAAACCAGAGATTCCCCCCTCCCCCCCCCCCCCCCCCCCCCCTCACCCATGAAACTGTCGTAAATTGTGAAGAACAGCCATTTTCAGGGCAAGAGACTTTCACAATCGCTAAAGTTTTGTGCTGTGGAAATTGAGATTTGATAATTTTACAGCATGAAACTTCCATGAAATTGAACCTGTCTTCATCTAGTTTGTGATGGTCTAGTACAGACGCAATTTTGAGGTCAGGGAAAATATCCAGAGTCTGAAAATAGCGGGTTATTTGGCAAACTCAAGCTGATGAGGACAGGCCTAATGTTAGCAGGTAGATTTAATCACCTACATAATGGGGGAAAACATTTCTACAGAATTTAAACTGTGCTCAGCTCGTACTCATTACCTACTGGTTGTACTATACCGTAAATCTCCGTGTATAAGGCGCACTTTTTTGGCGCCGAAAAAATTTGAAAATCGAGGGTGCGTCTTATACACAGATACAGAATTTTTTTTTTTTTTTTTTTTTTTTTTCCCCTTCCCGATTTCGATTTATGGCGCTATGCCTGGCAATGTCTCCCAGCTCAGTAATCAGTGTGTTGACTCACCACTCGGAAACTACAACAACACTCAAATTTGTCTGTCATCTTGGTTTGAAAGTAATCTTTCTAATAGATCTCAAAATGTAGTTTTTAATAATTCCTCAATTTTTTTTTCTATAACAAATGGTGTACCACAAGGTTCTATCCTAGGTACTCTATTGTCAGAAATTTAGAGGATTCTATTCATATCATGCATGACTATTGATGTTTGGCATAGAACACAGTGCTTCTGCTAGCTGATGTGATGAGGCTGGTGTGGGACACTTGGTATCATGAAGCCTTAAGAGTCTGGACCTGTTTTTAATTTACATTAATGATCTTACACACATTCTTCTACAACGACATTGTTACTATTATTTGGTGGGTTTTCGGCAACAAAACAATAACAACAACAAAACAAAAAAAAATATTTTTTTTTTTTTTTTTTTTTGCCCCCCAAATAGGGGTGCGCCTTATACACAGGTGCGCCTTATACACGGAGATTTACGGTAGTTCTATTTAGAAGAAAAAAATGATTGAATGGTCCCATTAATAAGCATAACAGTTTTTACGCCCAGGCCTGCCAGTATACATCCACTGCCAATTTGTCAAACTCTTTCAGACGATCAATTATGAATTGACCCAAAAAAGCGAGCCATCCATTAATCACTCGGAAATTGCCCCACTAAACTCTAAAGTGGCACAGAAAATGGTATCATTGCATGACAACTCCCATCATACAAATTAAATGATCAAATGAGTAGAGGCACTATTGCTGCCTCCTATAGTGTACACATAATTCAAGAGGAAAAGATGCGGTAAGTAGTGGTATATTTGCTTTACTTTGCATCTCATACCTCGTAATGGTAATTAGCAACGATGGGGAAAGTGCAGAGATGTAGCAGGCTTTCATTACATGATTAGTATTCTAGTAGGGGAGTTGTCAGATTGGTAATATGATAAAGTGTCTCTGTAATACTGTATGCATGCGAGATTTTCTCTTACAAAGACCTTGATACAAATTCTGAATGTCCCTTCCTATGGATCAATGGAATATCAGTGGTACGCAAGGCATTTCATTGGATAGAAATATCCATTTAGAGAATATGTCAACAATTCATTTTCTTCTTTCTTTCCTAATAAGTCATTTTCATAATGGAATCAAATTTAATGCACAAATCTTTTTTAGGTGCCTTGATATAAATTATTTCATTCACCTATAACATTATATTTGTATTTCAATAGTTAGAATGGGAATAGCTTACATTACGTGTTGTTAGGTATAACGTTTGTCCTACCTAACAACAATCAATGTATATATGCATAGTATAAACAGCATGTATAATGAATGAAGTGATTATGGGCTCAATCTTATTATAACTGTAATGTATCCTTAAATTCTTTTGAGGGGGGTTCAGTGTCAGACCCATTTTGCACATGTTTTGCACAGTTGGCCCCCTCCTGCCCCCAAAAGGGTCATCAACTTTTGTCACTTGCCAACAAGGCTCTGAACATTGAACATTTTCTACCAGAGAGTGTTTGAAATCAGAGGTATCATCTCAACCCCTTACCCCAAACACCACCATGGAAACACCTACATACTGTACTCTACAGTCTTACTCTACACATGATCCGTGATACTCTGTCAACAAAAGAATCATTCTCTAGCGTCTAGACGATAACAAAAGCGTATCATATTTTCTAAGAAGTTAACCTCCCTCCTACTTCTTGTAACATTAGCTTCAGCCTGTTTCTCAAGCTCTGGCCCACTTTCAATAATTATCAATGAACCCAACAACATGACGCTGACAACCCGATACATACAAACAATATCAAAGGGAAATCTAAGATTGCAGCAACAACAAAAAAAGGAAGGCAAACTTTAAGTTTACCCTTGAAGTTTAAAACAACAAACTAATACATATTCACAAGGGAGCAAAACAATAGTATTTGAAGTTTTTCAAACTATAAGCAGAGCAAGTAGTCATAGTAACTACAAGCTGGTGATGCCTCAAAATTCTTGAAGTAAATTGCATCTGCACAGCACATAACTTCATGTGACGACAATATACTAGCTACGCGCTGGGTATCCATGGTAGCTTGCAATATGACTTTTGACCGCGCTTTTTTTTGCAGGATCATGCATGCATCAAAAATTTGTGCATGTCATGTGACACGTATTGACCAATCACGATGCTTAAAATACTATACATTTTATAATCCGGTATAATACGCCTACAGACGATGCATCCGCAGCAATCACGTGCATGCAACATACGCAAAACCGCAGCGTGGGGAGAACTTAGGTCTGTTTCGCGAACGCTGACCCATGTACAGATTCGCTGGCTACCATTAATCAAGTCCATTTGTTTACGTGCAGTTGTCCAAAAGAAAACGTAGATGGCGTTAACCAGTATTTGCCAAGCTACACTCCCTTTAAACCACAATCTAAACTCAAACTTTAAGAATCTCATGTGAAACTAGCTTCTGATGGTGGGCAGGTGGTAAGAGAAATACGGGTTGCTATGGAAACCAGCCCGGGCCAAATATAAAACATATTGCAACATGAAAAATTGGAATTGGAAACCTGCGTTTGAAAAACAGGTGTGCTTAATTGAGACTGAGTTGTCAGTAGTTTAGGAAGAGGTGGACCAACACTGACAGATTGCAGCCCTACATTTTGACATTTTAAATAAATCATTCTCATATTAATTTTTTCATTCTTTAAGATGTTGCTATATAGTATTTTGTGATGTATGTACATATCCTCATGGTGATGCCATGCCACTAGCCTCGTGCTTATAGGAAATCATCAATTTCATCCATATATAAATGAAAAGGGACAGTAAGCAATTCTTTTATATCAATTTGAAAAAAGGAGTTAAATAACTTTTAATCTAAATCTACAGTTAATTTGTGAAATACAAATTAAACTAAGATAATAGTTTGATCCCTAGAATGATTATAATACTGCCCTTAAAGCCTTATTGGCTCAATTATAGTTTAATGAGTGGCTTCAGAATGAAATATGACTACAAATGTGCACTGTTAGTGTGGCTGAAACTAAGAGCCTCCCAGCGGAATGCTCCCTTATCAAAAATGAAGTCAACAGAGTCTATACAGAACAAAAATACTATTAGACTTTCAACTTGCCACAAAAAAAGTGGAAAGTCTCTGCCACTTTCAATTTTAAAAGTCAGAATATAGTCTACTGGAAACCTAAAGTGCATATACCGGTAGTTAACACCCTTCTGGCTCTCAGCCTATATTTCAATGGAAATTGAGTTTTTAAATAAGAAGTTATTATAGTCATAACAAGTATCAAATTTGTATACAATCCTGAAGACAATTTACCTTGGTCATATCAAGGAATTATCTTAAACTACATGCTTACTAATACTATTGAATTCTGTACTTTTCGGATTTTGAACTTTCTGGTCCAATTCCGTATTTTCTTTATTCAATTCCAGACTGTAATCCAGTATTTTGAGCCAGTTGTTTTGTCTGGGCTCGAGCACTCAGTGGGAGACAGAACAGAAAGACGACACGTTCACACGCGGAAGAAACATTGAAGGATATATTCACACAATTTTTGTTATGGTGGTTAAACGACCGTTTTGGAGCTAAATTTGTACACTGTTTAATATGAACCACTGGCTAAATGATGCCTAGCGGTACATCTAGAATGGTGTCATTATTTTAATGATTAGCCTGGATAATAGCAAATATTATGCTAAATAGTAAACAAGTACAGTTTACATCCTGGGTATATATATATACAGTGCGTCCCAGAAAAAACGAAACCGAGAAGTATCAATGTTTTATCATAACTTAATCACAACCATAATTAATGAATGATACATATTTGGAAAGCTTAGAGTCTCCTCTTTCAGTTGATGCTACTCACGTGATGCATATTTCACGCATGAGTGATTAAAAGCAATTTGAAGGAAGGAAACCAAAAAGTAATTTGGCGGGCGGTATCTAAATTTCAAAGAAAAATTCATATTTCTAGAAAGTTCATTTTCTGCTCTTTCATATGATACCTTAATCAAGAAAAATGAGCCAGGAATAACAAAGTTCTGTTTGTTTAAAGTAGCCCTTACATGTTCATAATTTTAACAAACGAATTCGTTTTCACTGGGTGCCTGCCATAGCAAAAAGCAGATTTGACAAAAGACTCAACTCCGTTTTGTTGACAATCAGCCACGCATGAAGACTCTCGTCTACGGCTGATTGTCAACGAAACGGAGTTAAGTCTTTTGTTAATTTCGTTTATTAATACGGCAGGCAGCCAGTGAAAACGAATTCGTTTAATAAAATTATGGAAATGCAAGCATTACTTTAAAGAAACAGAACTTTGTCATTCCTTACTCATTTTTCCTGATTGAGGTGTCATATGAAAGGGCAGAAACTCAACTTTCTAGAAATGTGAATTTTTCTTCGAAATTCAGATACCGCCCGCCAAATGTCTTTTTAGTTTCCTTCCTTCAAATTGCTTTTAATCACTCATGCATGAAATATGCATTATCTGAGTAGCATCACATGAAAGAGGAGACTCTAAGCTTTCCAAATATGTATCATTCATTAATTATAGCTGTGATTAAGTTATGATAGAATATCGATACTTCTCGGTTTCGTTTTTTCTGGGACGCACTGTATAAGCAGAGCATCCATCCATTGCAAGATTACATCAGTGTTTATCATAATATACCAAAATCTCTGTGTATAAGACGCACCCCTATTTTGGGGGCCCGAGAAAAGACACACCCCCGACTTTGACGATAAGCCTATTTGTCATATATTCATTTTTATTGAGAGTCAGCACGTGTTCACATTATCTTAAAGTATGATTTAATGTCATTTTGGCTCCCTATTCACTGTATATGCTTATGCGCACGATGATATCTCATATCGTATGCCCTTCTAATGTTTCGCCTGGGTGTGAACATTTAAAAAGACTGGGTTTGTGTGGCACCCACCTGCCTACTAATATAACCCAGCTAATTGTGACTCGATATCCCCCCATGGGGGTGGAGGGAGAAGGAGAGAGGGAGAGGGAGAAAGACAGACAGAGAAAGTAACAAAATAAAAGAGAGTAACTGAGACAGAGACAGTGAGAAAGAAGACAGAGAAAACAAGAAAGATGGAGAGAGAGACAGAGAGAGACAGAGAGAGACAGAGAGAGACAGAGAGAGAGAGAGAGAGAGAGAGGAATGCACACATACAGAGACACACAAAGTGACAGATAAGGAAAGACAGAGAGACAAATAGGACAGAGATAAAAACATAGATTAAGATTAAGAAAAAATGGGGGAAAACACAGAGACAGACATACAGATACATACTAAGAGAAACAGACAGACAGAGAGAAAAAATACACAAGATGACAGAAATGGAGATAGAAAGAAAAAAGAGAAGAGTAGAGAATGAATAGAAATGTATAGACAGAAAAGGACAGCACGAGAGAAAAAGAGGAAGGGTGTCAAAATAAAGATGGGGCAAAGACAGAGAGACAGAGAGACAGACACAGAGAGACAGAGAGACAGAGAGACATACACAGAGAGAGACATACAGAGAGAGAGAGAGAAACAGATAGACAGAGGGAGAGAAACAGAGAGATAGACAGAGAGAGACAGACAGACAGACAGAGAGAGACAGAGACAGAGCGAGAGAGACAGAGAGACAGACAGAGAGACATAAACAGCGAGAGTAGACCAGATAGAGAACATGAATATCTATATCGGCCACCTGGTTGCTTTACAAGCACATCATATTTCACAGGGAATGCATCCTTTAGTTAAAACAAAAGCATCGTCTTTGATGATGCATTTAAGATCGATAAGCGTGAGGAGGCACAAGCCTAATGGCCCCTCTAAGAAGAACCTAATATTCCATTGCATTATTACAAAAACAAGATGATAATAATAATAATAATATTCCGCTTTTATAAAGAGCTCAAAAAACCAACGATGTCTCTAAGCGCTTTATAGATAGCATATTCAGAATTATTAGAGTCCATTAAAAGAATATCTACAATTTTCTCCTTTTTCATTGACAGCCGATGTTGATGCCATTCCTGGGACAGTTTCTTATTGAAAAATGAGCCAATATCAATTTGTCTATAACAGCTCAAGAAAGATACAGACTATTAAAAAAACAGCTTTTGTCTTCAGAATTCAATAAATCTACATCGTCTCCGAAATAAAGGTGATGGTATGTATTTGCTTGTATATTTGTAGGGGATGAAAAATACAATTTGCTGTACCATTCATTTTTTAAAAATTATCATTCTATCTTTAAGCTTAACAGGAGTCCCTCTACAACATCTCAGCTATTTCTAACCATCGTTGGGGTCTTAGGAAAAATATTTTTACTGGTATACTGTCGATAACACTTTTATCATCATTCTATTTTTCAGCTTAACATGAGGCAGATGTTGTCCCTTTACAACATCATAGCTATATTTTACCATTGTTGAATGTTGGGGCCTTTGGGGGAAATATATTCATCGGTATACTGTTTCATGTTTACCAGAAAAACAAAATATGTGATGTCACACACCCAGAAAAAACATGTGGTCCAAACTTTCAGTTAGGAGAGGAATGTTCTCAAATATCGAAACTCGATTCTGAACATCATGTACTTCTCTTCACATCACAAGTGTTCAAAATGAGATTGTCATGGGACAGCTGCAAATCTGCATCCTTTCTTCATATTTGATAACATCCCTCCCCTAACCTATTCTTACTATATTTAGGCCCTTTATATCCTTTTGACAACTTTTGTGAGCCATGTTTTGTATCAATTTTTCCATCCTTCATTTGACTTTCACCAAAAAAATTGTTTTTTGTTCAATATTGCAGCCCTATGTTTCCTTCACCTCTCCCTCTGTAAAAAAAAAAAAAGTGCATTACACCCCCCCCCCCCCCCCCTCTCTCTCTCTCTCTCTCTCTCTTTCTCTCTTTCTATTCTGACTAACTTTCTATAGCTCCATTTCTCTCTGTCTGAATAGAGTGTTTACCTGCCCACATCATTTTTTTTTCTGGGGAGGGGGCGGATAATATATTTTCCCTTTCTTCTCATTACTCTCTAGGTGTCATTCACTCCCCCATGTCTCTCTCTATGTGTAAAAACATCTCTCTCCCTTCCCTTTCCCGCCCCCTTTCATCTCTCCATCTTTCCACACAACACACGCACCCCTCTTCTATTTATATTCAAGCTTTCAGTTTCCAGTCTTTATTTGGCAGAGGGGTCGAGACATTACCCATGTTTCAGAATGGGGTCATATTGTAAATGGGGTGAATTGGGTCAGAAAGTTTGTGGTTTGGGGCAACAAACGTGCATTCCATTCAGTTTACTCAACACTTTCTCATTTTGGGGGTCTCACAGGGGTTTGGCAGCAATTTGTTTTCCTCTCTCCAATTCATGTGCTGAACGTACAATATACTTTCTGTTCTTCCTCCCATGTCTGTTCCATTTAAAAATTCATACAATAAGCGAAATCCATGCTAAGCAGATTTGGCAGTCATCAACAACTCTAAAATTTTACAAGTAAGTCAAATTTCAAAAGTTTCATGTTATGAAATGATCGAACTATGACACTGAATGTTATGGAAATTCTGCATTCATCAACAACCCATAAGGTTTACTAGTAAGTCAAATTTCTAAAAGTGTCAAACTATAACACTGAATTTTAGCAAAGAATCAGTTGCCACAAAAGTGAAAGTGCTAAATATTACAAAGATTTGGGGGATGTGAACGCCTCCGTTGTCTCAGTCCACTTTCAGTTAGAATAACCCTAGGGTATGATTATCAACTTGACTTTATTGCTACAGTGTCTGGTGAGATGAAAGCAACCACTGATACTAAGCAGCTGGAATGTGAGGGGTACCTTTCCTTCATCACTAGACAATTCATTTCTCCCCCCCCCCCTCTTTCTAGGTTCTTTCCTCTTTGACTTTCTTTAGGAATGGTATTATCTCATATTTTCGAATTTATTGAAATTACAAAATTGAGAAATGTTCCAAGAATTTAAACTCTTAAATGCGTGAAGAAAAACAAGATTTAATGTTTGAACTAAAAAGGTTACACAATTGCTCCAATTCTTTACTAGTTTTATTTTGGGAGGAATAGTGCACATGCATGCTCACTCATTCAGCAAATGCACTAGTCAAGGGCAAGGGGAATTCAAAACTCGCCAAAATGGAGGAAAAAAGTGCTTGGGTTACTGTCTACTGATCAGCAAATGACCACACATGGCAGAATGGTAATCTTTCAATTTGAAAATCTGAAATTAGCCATATGCCATACCTCATAATATCAACATTTTTTTTTTTTTGACAAACGATAGAAACAACCAAATAAATCCTTCACATCTAACACTATACCAGTAGAAACTACCTCCAATCTGCATCTTTGTATTTTAATCAGAGCTGGCTGCATATTTGGTTAACCACCAAATCGATCCCAACTGGTGGTTTTAAAATTCTTTGCATAGAGTGGCTGTATGCTGTTAACAAATTGTTATGGTAGTGTATTTACTTCACACTGGTTTCCGGATCAACCTGCATAATATTATAAGAAGATATCCCATCATCACCTTTCGTTGGCCATCTTGCTGTTGATCATACATCACACATTTGAATCAAACAGAACCACTTGCATATATACATGTACCATCTGATCCTTCATAAGACCACTGTGTTCTTCGCTCCCCCCCCCCCCCCCCACCTCCCCCTCCTCTCCCCCTCCTCCCCCTCTCCCTCCCCCTTCCTCTCCCTCCCCATCCTTATTACCCCTCCTTCAAAACTGTCAGCTATCCATTTCAAACCTGCAACTACCGGTATCACTCGCACCCTACCACCAGTTTTATCGCACCTCTCCTACACCCTCACCACCACCCTCCCCCTCCTCTCCCCCCCTCCCCTCCTCTCCCTCCCTAACCTTCATTACCCCCTCCTTCAGAACTGTCAGCTATCAATTTCAAACTTGCAACTACCGGTATAACTCGCACCCTACCACCGGGTTTTATCGCACCTCTCCTACACCCTCACAGCCACCCTCGCCCTTCTCTCCCCCACCCCCCCCCCCCTTCCCCCTCCTCTCCTCTCCCCCTCCCCATCCTTTATTACCCCCTCCTTCAAAACTGTCAGCTATCAATTTCAAACCTGCAACTACCGGTATCACTCGCACCCTACCACCGGTTTTATCGCACCTCTCCTACACCCTCACAGCCACCCTCCCTCTGACGTATAAACACCCCCCTCGCTGGCAAAGCATGGCTCATGCATTCAATCATCAGAAGCAAACTCGCCGAATAGGAAGAGGCTTGCAGGGAATCCGCACCCGAGACAGATATTAAACACCGGCTTGATGAAAAATTTGGATGTGAACCCATGCAAAAGTGTGTTGGCATTTGGAAATATTTACAGGAGAGGAATCTGTTGTATACATATATATAGCAGCTACACACCCTAGTCTGTATCGTCCTTGTTTTCACGAAGTGACGGTAGTGAGGAAAATCGTAACGCAAAGTGAATGCAATTTTTTTTCACTACCGTCACTTCGTGAAAACAGCGACGGTATGCGGCTATATTGAGGCGACATCATGAAATATTCATAAAGGAAAATACATCAAATCGGTCACAAAGGAGGATGAAGGATGGAGGTACTGCTATAAGTAGGCTAGTTCACTACGACCAACATAATAATCTCTCCTGTTTTACAAAGGACTTGTGATATTTATGATCATCTCTAGTATAATATAGCCAAATGTCAAAAGAAAACTAATTGGCGCTATCGTAACAACCATTCTCTCTGCTCAGGAGACAGGAGTGCTTCATTGCGTCATACACATTGGTCTCATTTTCCCACCCCTATAGACTCTACACACAAGCATGTGCATGCTGACGAACGAGTGGTTACCGAAAGTAATATATTGCCCAACAATCAGAGTTTAGCACTGTTTCCAGTATGTCGTGTCTTCATAAAAAATATTCTATTTATCTTCTGCATTTGTGCCAGATAAACATGATAAATTAAGGCTCGTTCATAATATGACCCGGTAAAGCGCTGCATCTCTTCCCCTTCTCTATTCATCCTCCTCCCCTTCTCTACCCATCCTCTTCCCCCCTCCTCCTCCCCCTCCCCTTCTCCTCCTCTTCTTCTTCTCTCCCCCCCCCCATCTTCTCCTTCCTTCCCTCTTTCTCATTCCCTCTTCTCTACCTCTCCTACAATTCCCCTCCACTTCTTCCCTTCCTCTTCATCCTCTTTTCCACCTCCCCTCTCCACCCCCTCCTCCCCTCTTCTCCCCCTCTCCTCCCCTCCCCTCTCCTCTCCTCCCCCTTCTCCTCCTCCCATCCTCTTCTTTCCATCCTTACATTCTTCCATCCCCTTCTCAATTACCCTCCTACCATTTCCTACTCCCAAACACACAAAAAGAGAACATAAACAGCAGAGAAAATAAGACAGACTGGAAGAAACCCTATCTCTGGAACAAGATCGCCCACTCCTACATTTGATAGCAATTTGTCTACTTTTCAAAAACAAGGTATGTGTCTGATCTAAAGTGGATGTCAGGCCTTCGCTTTCCCCGCATCTCTCAAATCCCATCTCAGTATATACCAACCATGCAATATTACATCGCGATGTCAAGTGCCCAGTCGAGGAAAACGGGAAACGGAAAATGAAATTGTCATTTTATTGTCAAGTTTTCTCATCAGACCTAAATTGCTTTGGAAGCGCGAAGAGCAATACGAACATGTCAAAAATCCTTGGGATCTTTGTGGAGATCAAGCCAGCCTTCATGGTTTTATTGTCTCTTTGGAACAAGAAGGGTGTTGTCATCTGTGTAAGAGTATACAAGTTAACATCATTCTGCCTCAAAACAGATGATATCTCACTCTTATCTGATGTTTCATTCATTTCAATGGATCTTTTTATTTCCCTACAAATCAAATTATCCAAAAGTTGCCATAACGACTGTCCTCCAAAATTCCTTTTCTCATTACAGTTCTTCCATACAACATTTCCTTCTTAATTAACATGCAACAAAAACAGACCTTCAAAATGTAATTGCATGGGACTATGAAATAATATTAAAAAACAGTATTTTGAGGCTGAAATAGCCAGAAGGCCACCACTTCATAAGAGAGTTAAAGGTAAAGACCAGTTATGGTCATGCGATTGCATTGTGAAAGAAACGTTGTGGAATCGATCAGAAAAGGTTGATCATCTAGCATCTAGCATCTGCAAGGTTCTGGAATCATCAAAATGATAAGAAATTTGGCCCATTCTTCGTAAAGTTACAAGCACTATACACAGAAAGATGTATATGGGACTACCCTATATCTCTCACAGACCATGAGAGAAACAAATTTACCAAATATATGAATTAGTAGGCGGTTTCCCGGCAAATTTGTTATCATCATGTATTAGTCAAAACATATTCTTTCACATGATTGGTAATGAGAGCTTCCATTTCATTTTTTGAAATTGGGGCGTTTCCAATACTGGTCTTTACCTTTAACATCTCTCTGGCTCTCCCTATACATCCACCATTCAGAAGCGTGCATCCTCCTCAGAGCCGAAAAGGCATTGTTTTATACTATTTATCAAAGAGTTTTTAATCCCTTCTACCTCACGACAGGCAATTTCTGAAAGCTTTTAACATTTATGAAAGAGACTTCACTTCAAAAGGCAGCATCGGATCGTTGTTGGGTGGAGAAAAAAATGTGATTACCTTGTCTCTACTCAGAAGCAAAAGGTCATTACCTCATACCATTCTTTTATTAAACACAGAATCAAGCCCTTCTGGCTCTCAACAAACCATTTCTGAAAGCTTTTCAACTTTACGTCAGAAAAGTAACTTCCATATTACTTAGGAGACATCATCGGGTGGAGAAAAGTAGATGGAATACCATTCGTTTTGTCAGAGCGAGAAAGGCATTTAAACCACATACTACTATTCCCTTTTCAAACACAGAGTTACGCCCTTCTTGCCCTCAAGTCTCAACTAACCATTTCTGAATCCGTTCCAAATCTACAAAAGAAAATTCACTTCCAAGGAAAGCGTCTTATTCAAGAATAGGTGGAGAAAAATACATGATTATCTTTCAGCCTTCAAGGTTATAGAATTTCATGTTCAACTTTCTCCCTTTCTTCTCTCAATCTTTTCATGACCTGACACCTGACCCCCGCCCCTCGTCTTTCCTCCATTTGGGCGGGCGGGCGTTACGTATTTATTGCACGTGCTGCCCCCAGATGAGGTAAGTGGAGAGGTGATGGTTTGCAGAAGATGGAATGGAAGTTGTTAATTTTTTTGCGGCAATCTCAAAAACGTCTCCGTCTCCCTGTGGGATACCAAGAAGTGGGTGTTTTTCGAGGAGAAGTGTGAAGGCGGAGAAAGGGTAGAAGAAGTGCATGTTTTTGAGAAGCGGGCAGGCAGTGCAAGCAGAAGAATTGGGCCAATGCCTGGATTGCATCACCTCCTTTTTTATCTTGTTTTATTAGCCCACCCTCTCAAATCCATCTTCCCTCCTTTAAAGGGATAGATCAGATGCAGAAAGGGTGATAAAAATGTATTACCGGTACTCACGATTCAAATCAAGCCTGCGGTGGATATGTACTGTTGAATCATGCAACATATACAGTTTTCACTTGGAAATGAAGTAATCTTACAGCAATCTTTAAAAAAATGTTAACACGAAATATAGAATACCGGTACATGTGAAGTGGGTGAATTATATCACATCAAATCTACCAATTATGTGAATAAACTTATTTTCCCTTTATGACATTTTTTGATTGATAATCTTTCTCTTCACAGAAAACAGCATTTTCACTGAATTGGCCTACCAAAAAAATTGTAATTAGGCAAAAATCATTAAAGCAAAGGCTCTGTCATTCAAGTTTTTCAAGTCAATTTTCTTAAATGAAAAAAATGGGGGGATGGATCCCATAATAAGGGTAAAGTTTTTTACCGGAGTAGGAGAGAAAGAGAGACACAGACAGAGAGGGTGAGCCGAGTGTGAGAGAAATAACATGGAAGCCATGTGGAATATATTGTTTTTTCATGTGCTAGCTGAGAGAAAATTAACATGTGTATGGGACCAGCTAAGGTTGATTAGCGCCTCTGTAAGCTGCCCAATTTTAATTGCATTCTGATGTCAGCGGGGAATAAATAACAGTGCCAGTTTAAAGGGAGTGCCAACCACTTGCAAACAATGTGAGAGCCATTTTTCTGAACATACATCAAAACCCTTACGAGGTACCACATTTAAAAGTCTCTCAAAGTAGTAAAGGAAACAAATGTTTTTCTTTAGCTTGGAGTTTGATGGAGAATTTTTGTTTGGATGTCTCAGAGAATATTAAACATTTAGGGCCTTTAGAGGTGACACATGAATGAAGTTCATTAGATGCGAAAAATGCATCAAAATAATATATCATTTATTTATAACACTATTAAATCTGAAATATCAAATCAACGTTTAAAAAAGGAGAGGAGAAAGAGAACATTTTCAAAATGGTAGATTTACACTTTTAACGGAAAAAAACTCAAAAAAGTTTGGAAACTTGTGTTTGATTGACTGTATCTCTCTTGTTATGGCATAATCAATGCTTAGTTTAGTACCATTAGAAAGTGTGTTTATTCCTCTTTAAAATGATACCCCATTTGTCATGATTTTTCAGTCATGGAATGTGCAGGAAATAACAGAAACATGTACATCTGGTTGTGTAGTGCGAAACATGGTCATTCTTCAACTATAGGTCACACATTTTCATGCTTAAATTTGTTTGCAAAATGGTATCCTTAATACATGAAGTCCTTCAAAAGTAACAAAATTTGTGCCTTTACTAATCAAATAAAATGAAAGCAAAGTTCATACAGCTGCACAAGCATCAACAAAATAAATTTCAATGTCAAGAGCTACATTCAAATGTTTTTTATCAAACATCTTTCCGTTGGTATATTTTCTGGCCTTGAGTCTCCCACTAACATAAAATATTCATTGCTTGCTGCATGCCCATACAATCAACTTAGATGCCAACGCGTTAACATATATTTTTAGCGACGATTTATCTTGGCAATATCTGCATTACATCAAAGAATATCATTTCAAAGCTTTGTTGCATACAAGAAAAGTTCCTACAACTGCAAAAGCATCGAAAAATAAAATTTCAATGTCAAGAGCTACATTCAAATGTTTTTTATCAAAACATCTTTCAGTTGGTATATTTTTTGGCCTTGAGTCTCCCATTAATGATATGAAATATTCATCGCTTGCTGCATGCCCATACAATCAACTCAGATGCCATCTGTATAGGATGAAAGAACGTTGGATAGCAGCTTTGTTATGTACGCATGAAACGTTGAGAGTGTGCATGCAAAGCAAGGTCTATCGTTCATATATATTTTTAGAGACGATTTATCCTTGCAATGATATTTGCATCATATAAGATAACATTTTATCAAAACTTTGTTATGTATGCATGAAGAGTTGCAGTGTGTATGCAAAGCAAGGCCTTTCGTGCTTGCTCCAAAATATAACTACAACTTAGGCTGCTGTTATAACTTTTTTGCTGCCATAAACAATCCAATTCTTTACATGTACCTGTTGAGACTAAGAATGTGAGCAAAAAGGGCGTTAAATCTATCGTTAAACGCATTAACGAAGGCATACAGGAAGAGGCAAGGAAAGAGTGCCCACATCGCGGTCACTGTCAAATCTTCCACGGCTGATCGTTCTATTACGCTACACTTACGCATCAATTAACTAAAACCTTCAAATTTGAGGCATGAACAAATCTGATGTGCTTCTCTTCGAACAATACGAAAGTAAGAAGTTAAAAGGCGTGTAATTGCCTGCAGTATGGCATTGTTGCACAAGACGAGGTTTACTGTAGTCTCTCGTTTTTCATTCGCAAACGAGAATAGCAGTGTGAACACATTATATTCTAGAATGGCGTAGAATATGGTAGAAGTAATCAAATGCATGGGTACATATACAGTGAGTAATCTCCCATTTGAGTCTGCCTCACTGCCTGTACACTTTTCGATGCAATGCATTTATTCAACTTGACTGAACTGCATAATTTGAAGGGCTAATTTTCTTTACCAGTATGTGGATCTTTCGTCTTTTTTTTCATGAACCATATGGGTTGCAATCAACATGTAGCTCAAATTTTGGGATTTCTCTTTAAAATGGAGGCTTCGACAAGTAACCACAAGTACATTATGGAATATTTCTTTTAAAAATGAATTTGTAGCTAATTTAGAAATTTTCACCCTCAGAGTATTTGACACACTGCTCTCAAAGACAAAGGATATACATTTTTTTTTTTTCTTCAAGTTCAAGATTATTTCGCTTGAAACTGTGCAGAAAATATTTCTTATGTTTTTCCTCAGGTGTTTATGGCAGACTTAGGCAAAATTTCTTTGAACATTATCATTTTTACAAATCAGTCAACAACAAAAAAGAAATTATAAAATAAATGTTTGAATAAATAAATAAATAAATAAATGAATACATAAATAACTGCTTTCAGAGTGTACCTTTCGACTCGCCCTGAGCCTATGGAAAAGTGATTACATGTATTACATATTGACTAGCATCTCCTACAAGATAAGATGGTCCGTTGAGAGTCAGAACGACGTAAACTCACAGACAGATGTAACGTCTTTCTGGCTCTGAAGACCCAACGAATGAAATAACTAACGTTACATGAACAGCTACCGGTAAATGTCAAACAATACATAATGCATGGCGGGCCTTAATTGCATCTTTATTATCATGCAAGCTTATCCACTTGCATCGTGTTTCATTAGCGGTCCACGATTCATTACGCATTTCCTTCATCAAACTTATTCCATTCTCTGGTTATTAAAGGGGACCAGACTTTATTTGCTAGTTTGTTTGGGGTTCCATCTACATGTAGGCGACAGTCATGAATTCAAAATATCAGGTTTCAATATTATGCATCTGTAAAAGAGATATTTCATGTTTGAATACAAAACTTGCATTCAAACTTGCATTCATTTTGCATTCAAAATAAAATAAAGATAAAAGTGAATGGTGAGGAGATGCACTAGAATGGTTCAAGAACTTCAACTAACACGTGTCACACATTAAAAACATTTTATGACATTTCTTTATCAAGTTTCATATAAATTTCTGACAGTGTAAACAGATTATTCGAAGGAGTAGACAGCTAGCCGATGTATACATATTTGATCATAGTTTACAGCTTTATGCAAGATAAAATGCAGAAAATGCAATCCATATTTAAATAACCTACTGCATGCTTATAACCTACGTCTTATATGACGTTTTCTTCATGAAGTTTCTTCATTAAGTTTCGTATGAATTTCTGACAGTATGAACAGGCTTTTAGACAGAGTAAACAGCATGGTGTATATATATTTGATCATAGTCTAGAGTCGTATGCAAGATAAAATGCAGAAACTGTATCCTATATCTCTATTTGAATAACCCACTATCAAATTTCTCAGATAATTCTCAGATAAAATTCACTGCATTCTCAGTGAGAAATATTGCAGTTTATAAGCATAGAGCTCGAACCAAAAATTATACAGATTTGCAACTATTTAGTACTAGCAATGAAAAAAATAAATATAAAGGAGCCAGCTTTGTTGAGAGACTAGGCAGACGACCCATGGATAATTGATCGAGGGGGCTCTTAACAAAACAGAGACTCGCTAAATATTTGACAAGAGCTAGCTAACATTTAAACCATCTCACGTCCATACAAATACCCAGCCATGGCCAATAATACATTAGAATAGTCTGGCGCATGTTGAATTGTATCGCTCGTGATTGTGGCATGAAATGTGTGTGATGCACATAATTGAGATAAAATGAAGTAAATATGTGGTATTTTGAGAGCTGCATATATTCAAATCATCTCACGTCCATACAAATACCCAGCCATGGCCAATAATACATTAGAAATGTCTGGCGCATTTTGAATTGTATCTCTCGTGATGGTAGCATCAAATGTATGTGATGCACATAAATGAGATAAAATGATGTAAATATGTGGTATTTTTAGAGCTGCATATAAATGTAGCCAAAAGACCTGAGCATTTAGTTCACAACATGGTTTGTGTTTTTTGTTACTTCATATGTGCTCTCCAAGGATATTCTTCTTCGATGGAATAAGGAAAGAATTCTGAGGAGTGGTTTTGTAGTCATTTTCATTCCCTGATAGATTTGTTTAGACTTATCAGACAAATTATCAGCCACTCCTAGACAATTTCACTACGAGTTAAAAAAATATTGAGTTCTTGTGATGCAATTGCATTGTGAAAGGAATGGTGTGGAATGGATCAGAAAAGGTTGATCATCTAGCATATGAGTATTGGTGTGTACTGCAAGGTTCTGGAATCATAAAAATGATAAGAAATTTGGCCCAGTCTTGGTTAAAGTAACAAGCACTGAACATAGAAAGATGTATATGGGACTACACGAATATGCGGCATAAAAATCTCCCGACTTTGATGTTGTTACATGCCATATTTAGAATATAAAATCATTTGAAGAGCCATGCGTTTCAGGGAACATTTTTTATCTGATGTTCTTCAATACTTGCACAATAAGAATGATAACGCTCACAAATTATTGTTCACCTCTTCCCAGAACTCAACCCTCTCTTTAAGTGATTTGATGCATTACAGCTCACTGATATTAATCATTTTAATGTTGTCCTTGTCCCTGATTTAGGCTGAAGTATAATGATTCCTTGAAGACCTTTGTATGATTGCTAGATTATCTACTGATCTCTTTCAGATGTGATTGGACATTTTTAAGACAGATAATTAATCAAAAACAAACTGTTTTTTACCTGATTGATTATGCCAGATTGCCAGTGGAGGCCAATTTTCTGTATTTTATTAATACAGATCAATATACTAGAATCTGGATCACTGTATTATAATCTGAATCTGAATCTGAATCTGAATCTTAAATCTATATCTAAATCAATATCTAAATCAATACTTGCTATACTGTAATCTTGTGATTTGCAAAATGGATGCATTTTAAATTAAAATAGTTCCTCAATACAACTCCATAAAATCAAATATTTCTAACTGGGTAAATGCTCTTTCTCAGAAAGATAAATTCATCTGCTGGAACCAGGAGGGGCATTGATTATTTCTTCTATACATAGAATTAACAACCATCCGGCGCTCAATACCGAAATGATGCCTGACTATACATATACCTTTTGGCTATACAGTAGTAATACACATCTTTGTGATATTTTTTAGCCAAAGGGCATTTTACATATAAAACATTTTAACACAGCATTTATACTATTCTGGCTTTGAACAGATACTCAATATTTACCTCAAACAATGTACACACTACACAGCAATGCATGTACAATGTACTTAAGTATCTATGTCTTAAGAAAATATTATTGTGTACTTTTGTATTGTCTAAACAGTCTCCTTATTCAGCAACGCTGGCAAATCTCATTCACATTGTTCAAAGGTTTACAGGTCAAACTGATAAAATTTACCTGAATGAAATGTCTTCTTTGGTCATAACCATACAGATTATATAGCTTCATTGGCAGTCCAGATTATGATAAATTGATCATCATCCTAGTATATTTTTTTTAATCTCCTCTTCCCCTAATCTTCTCTGTATTATATCATTTATAAATATAAATGTACATGAAACTTGCACCAATTTGAATAGTTCACAAATATCATGTTAGATCAAAATAAAAAGTGAACAAAATCTGCTGAATTGATTTTTTCCCTTCTGTTTTTAGGCGGGGGGGGGGGGGGGGGCTTACATTAGAAAGGGGCTCAAAGACTACTGACATTATCATACATTAAATTATCTACCAAAAACACTGGCTTGTTATTGTAAGCCCCCAAAAATGTAAATGGTATTGATTCAGACAGATCTGTGATTCTGGACAAAAAGACCTCAATCAAAAATGCAGAACCACAATTATAATTTGTCAAGGATGAAAGAAATGTATTGAATTTTCAATTAACTTGTGAATTGGCCATCTTTTGTGTACATTTTCTATATCAATTCCTAATTCAAAGGAAGTACAATTAGAAATATGACTCGATGATATGTTCTGTGTCAAGGGCAGACTAGATGCTATGAAAACAAGGTAAGAAATTGCTTTTGAAGGCAAATTCATTGTTGCTCTCACAATAAACTTCCGTTAAAAAAAATCACACAATACATCCAGGTCTGTATTTATACTGCAGCCAGCAGGCAATATTTTGCTTTGAAGAAAACACAATTTGTTGGAATGAAATGAAATTCAATTTCAAAGCTTGACTGTATAAAAGGTGTCAATCTTGTCAAATCTGACAGCCCAAACTACTGTAAATAATTCAATTGGATTTGCAAAATATTTTACTGTTATGACAAAACCACAAAATCAGGGAATGGAATATAAGACAGGGGAATGTAGACAATTCTGTTATTTATTTATTGGCAAATTTTATGAATATCCAAGATAGTAGGTGATGATGGGAATTTGACACTTCTTCAGTGAAAAAAATATATATGGATGGAGACCAAGAAAACTCTGGAAAGCGTCAAGAGAGCTCTGTTTAAAGGAAAATGATAAATTATGTTCAAAAATCATTTCAAAGAAATTACATTTTATCAATATTGAATACAAGAGATAGATCTCTAGAAGGAATTTTAAACTGCAATACTTAAAAGGAAGTGAACCAATTAGCCATACTGTTGATGAAATGACACATGGGGAATGGAACCCTTGCCCTTTCAGGAATATAAGGTGTGGGGGGGTAAAGGGGGTGTCTTTTTTTTTTGGGGGGGGGGGTCTTTTTCCTATCTTTTTTCTTTTTTGGGTGGGTGTGTTTCCTCTCAATTTACTCATTCATCTAACAAGAAAAATGACAGCATCTGAAGCATGCTTCATGGCTTGTGAATTACCATACAGGCTTAAATAACTATTCAAAATTTATAATCTTAATTAGAAGAAAGATAAAAAGTCGTGTTCATGTTTATAGTAACAAACTTCCTATAAAAACACTGAACAAAAAATACATGGAAAGACTGTTACAACTCCATTTGCTTTCAACAGGCCTGCCACAATCACATTTATACTTCTCAAATAAGCATTTTTATTTTTACGAGGAGTTTGCATTTTAATCCTACCTCATATTCGTCCTCTTCCACTGCGATTCTGACTCGCTTCTCGTTTGAGATTACCACGCTCATCTTGCATTAAATCCGTTTCTTAAATCCACTTGAGATCCGCCACCACGTCTTTGTCCAGGAAGATGATCCAATATAGATAATCCAAGAGATTAGAAGCACTAATCCAAGGTGTAATTGAGATAATCCGAATTTACTGTAATGGTATCGTCGACTTGGAGTAAAAGGTCGAGAAGATAAGATTCCTAAGGAAATGATATACAGGTAGGAATAGGATGTATGGTTGAGTCAGTGATCCTTTTTACGGTCGAGATGCATGCAACAGCATATGGGTCCAAATGGTAGAGAAGGGATATAATATCCAGCGGGTATTAATCCAGATGTGATCATCGGTTACATGTAGATGAGGGTCGTCGGATAATCCATGATCGAGACTTAATCCCAAGTACAGGAAATTTCTCAGGGATGGATGTCCCCGTCGTTGTCGGTCGTGAGATGCAGCACGAATTCCACACTGGTGTTGGGTTGTGAGGCAGAGAGCAGCTCAGACTCAAAGGCGTGTCTACCAAAACACACACGCATGGAGCTCACATGCTAGTATGTAGACACACTGCACATAGGCATACACACAGAGCTCTCTCTCTCCCTCTCTCTCTCAATCTCTCTCTCTCTCAATATCTCTCTCCTTCTCTCTCTCTCTCTCTTGTATGTAACAAGGTAAGCCCA
The DNA here is from genome assembly GCA_035222895.1 of Strongylocentrotus droebachiensis. Taxonomy (NCBI): domain Eukaryota; kingdom Metazoa; phylum Echinodermata; class Echinoidea; order Camarodonta; family Strongylocentrotidae; genus Strongylocentrotus; species Strongylocentrotus droebachiensis. Next base: position 163,434 of record JAVYIG010003039.1, read on the forward strand.
CGCTGTAGGGGTGCTCGATGCTTGTCTGCTAGCTTCAATCCAAATACTCACAGCATGGGATGGGTTCGGTTGGTTGGAGTAAGCAAGCGCTAGTAGGCAGATGGGCGCGGACGATGGATGGAAATCTTACAGCGCTGTGTTGTTCGTGTTTTCGCACATTATGGATGTAAGCACATGTGTGCAACGTGGAGCAAATAAGGAGGATGAAAATTAAGGGGTGGGGTACAGCTAAAGCTAGAGAAGATGATAAACTCCTAAACACATCTAGATATAGATAAACTGAGGAGGGGCAGAGACATGGGGGGGGGGGGTCGGTGGGATCAAATGGGGTTCGGGGGGGGGGGGGGTATGGTAAAAAACTAGAAGGGGTGCTGGAAGATTTGACTATTGGAGATTGACCCTGAACTAGAAATGTAACTTCAAAATCATGAAATCCAAATCACGTAAGTACACTGAATAAAAATGAAATCTCTATCACCCATACAATATTGCTTCCTACAAACTTATAGATTGGTCGTTCAATGTCAAAATCATTATATTTATATAACAACTTTTCATTTTTTCAACTGAGTTTTTACCCATGTATTTTTTGGTGTTTATAGAGACATTACATTTTTTATTTCTACAATGTTGCAATAAAAAAAATATATTGTTGTCACCAATTTAAGGAAGAATATGTGATCAAATTAAGCCCTTTACGAAAATACTATCCTGAGAGGGACCACTCATATACTTTAGAGTTGACGCCCCTCTCGCTCTCGACAAACCGTTCGGCCAAGATGACAACTGCACCGAGTAGATTGAGGGAAATCTGGGTTTATTGCCAAATGGGTGAGCAGGGATGGCCTGGCATGAGGCATGATGCCGTGAATACCAAATGAATTTACGGACGCCGATACATGTATTCTATTTTGGTCACCCTAAGAGCATATGCATAAATACTGCCAACATCTTATTTTCTATGCTACGTATCATTCCATAGACAATTTTACTGTATGTTTTGATAGATATTTCTATTGAGAAAGACAAATTCCTTACAGAATTTAGACATGATGGGGGTCTTTTGAATTCAACAAAATGTTTTTTATCTTTTTCCAAATATAGACAACAAAAATGTTTGTTTTTTTAATCATGTTTATATTTCATGCATTGTATTACTATTGCATTCTTCCTCTAACATGTACATCTGTTGAGAGTCAGAAAGGTGTAAACTTTTATCATTTTACAGAGTTAAAGCCTTTCTGGCACTCAACAGGAGATATATTCCATTTCATTTCAGATAAGCGATGACAAATCTTGCAATCGAATTTCACAGCGCCATGTGAGCTACTGGGTACGAATAAGGAATCTGAATCTATTATCATGTGTACATGGCGAGATAAAAACGAAATGCCACCTACAGGCTACCATACTATAAACCTACACATACATTCGCAATGCTTGTAATGCTAACTATCCACCCCCACATCATGTCTACACGGTACATTAACAAACATGCTGCCGAGCCCTAGACTGAACATATTTACTCATCTTCTGTCCCCCTTATCAAACGCAAGCTGGTATTGGCCAGCCAAGCATGGGGTCCTCCAACCCTGCATGCAAGGCCTCCTGTGATTGGTCCATCCACAAGGTATGACTCATTCGTGGGAAGTTGACCAAATCTTATTCTCCAGGCAAGCAAAACGTGTCTGGGTTTCCAAAACCTTTTTTTTTTCAAGACAAATTCATTTTTGTCAAGGTTCTAACAATTATCCTTGGGGCTTCAATACATCACAAACAAAGTCAGTCTTCTTTGGCAACACAAACAATCTTGTGTTATTATGGAGTGGAGCTAGAAGACGCATTACAATGCATTCACAACCCTTGAAGAAATGGGGCTTTTAAATCAATGCTGTTCTATACACAGGAAATCTGAATGTCAAACTGATTGATGTCTTAATATTTTCATTTCCTTTTAATGCTTTTTTCTCAGTCTTCATGTGCCTGGAGGCTTGAAGTTTGCATTTATCTGAATTATGTTTAGTTCTGAATATGAGAATTGAGAACTACAAATTAGAATTGAACAAACATTTCATACCCCTATACCTGTCTATTCCCTGGTGTCACTATACAATGTTTGACTGTATTTGTGCTATATGATGACATTACGACTTGGTAAATGTTCCATACATTGAATCAATTTGCACACCCACAGAAAGCCGTTATTGATCAACAAATATGGCCTACATCGTTCACAAACCCCTTGAGTTCCCCGCAATATATAATGCCTCACCCTTCTTTCCACATTATCGAAATTCTACTCTGCATTTTCCAGTGTTTTTGCAAAACATTGCTTTTGAAATAGTCCCATGTATGAAGACACAAAATCAATCTAAAACATTGGTATTTACTTTCTACGAGGTCAATAACAAGAATGATAGAACACAAAAATTAAGACTACAAAATTATTTTGATGGTACTTCTTTAAAAAGTATAGCCCCAAAAAGTCTATAAACTTCATCACACTTCAAAATTTCTGTCTTTTTTTCATCAATGTCAAATACAACGTACATAAATCATGCAATCTGTAATTAAGACTTCCTAAAAGGTATTGAGAAATTGCAGAATTTTGGGCTATAAATTTCACCTTCCTTCCCCCTCTCTCTATCTCCTCTCCATTTATCTTTTTTTTTTCTCTCCAAACTGTCAACTGCATGATCTCATGTGGAGCATCAAAGTATCTGATGTAAATGCCTGCTGTTCGGATTAATGAATTCTAGACATACCAAGCAGATGCGTTGAAGGGTTTATTTCAAGTTCGTATCATTATTATATTTGATGCTAGACATACCAGACAGACATTGCACAAGTTTGTTTCAGCATAACATGTTCATTACATGTATGTTACATATTTACACTTTTAAGAGACTCAAAGGTTTGTTTTAAGTGCACTTCATTATCACATCCTATACTAGACCAAATAGAAAATACACACTAGGCGATGTCACACAGAGGCCCAAAATCCGGATTTTAGTTATCCTCTTAATTGCTGTCTGTCATCAATTATCCCATTTTAAAAATCCTGTAACAAAGCAAGAAAATTCTCCCTTGAAAGGATTTTTCAAGGGATTTTTCTGTGTGACACCGCCTATATTTTAAGTTTTCATTTCATCACAACATGTTCACAAAATGAATGTTACTGTTTGTAAGGCTAGACAAATTGTCAATGCATTGAATGTCGATATCAAATTTTTATTTTCATTATGTCATAGCTGTCAGCTAATTTTGTCTCTTTCCTAAATTTAAAGGTATCCTCATATACATGATATTTCACGTGCATAATTCTTCATCGTTCCTGTAGCAACCGTGTTAAATAAACTCTGGCCCTCTGGGCTGCAATATCTAGTAAGAAAATATCTATATCATCGCTATAAAGAAGTATTGTAGTCTGATACTAAGCCTATGAGAAATAAGAATGTATTTTCAACAAAGAAATAATTATGTCTTGGATTTCAAAGACTTCTCGTTTGCCCAAACCCAAACATCCCATTTGAAATATGAAAATTGGTGCATTAAACTGGTTTTATTTAAAAACAAAGATACATTAATAAGAATGCCATGTTAAAAATAACAAAATGGGAATAGTGCATATATTTATAAATGCATGTGGTTATACACAAGTCAGTAAAACCCTGGATAATTAATATCTGTCTGCTTCTGTCTGCCTAGGTGATCCAGACACAACATGTCCTAAGGCCATTAAAAAAATAACATGATGGAGTATACAGGTTGTCCCTTTACAAATTATTTCATCAGCTAAGCGCCAGAGAGATATTAACTCTGTGTTAAAGCATATGAGTTAATGCCGTCCTGGCTCTCAGTATACAACTTCATGGCCAATACATCAATGTCTCTCTGTGTGTGAGTGGGTTATCAACTTACAAACAGGTGATTAAACAGAGACTAATTAATCATCATTGAATCGTTCCCTTCAGCTGAAGTTTGTTCGAAACCCCACAGCGCTATTGTTGGATTTTTTTTGTTACCTACTCAATAATGGGCCTGTACATGCATTCAGTAAAATAAAATACAATAGTGTATTGATGTCCAATACAATAATGCATTGATGTCCAATAGAGAAAATATATTTCCTTTTTTTTTAATCCAAAGTGTTTTGTGTTTTTTAAGTTCAAGCATTAGTGAACACAATGTTTTGATGAACATAATTTGACCAGTAGTTTTCACTATAATACCCACCTCATTTGGGTGATAGATCTTTACTGTTGATTTATTTATATGAATTTGTGTCATGGGGGACATGTTTTTATTCAGCGTGATCTTCTTTCTCACATCCATCCCCATTTTGATGTTGTATATAAATCAATAATATGAAATAAAGGCATTTTATTGGGCAGATTCTAGTCCACAACTCTTACAATTCTGTATGTATGGGTATTTATCAAATTCCTTCCGGTAATTAGGTGCAGATAAGCCTACTGATTGCAATAGCCTGACAAATATGAAACCGTTCCCCCACATCTCATCATTATCATACTTCCCATAATAATCGTATGATGTGAATGATGACTTGTTAAGTGCCTACCGAGTAAAGTGACCTTTGACCTTCCTAAGTCAATTTTTCAGGATAGCAAACAAGGACTGGTAATTTTCAACGTGACTCAGACAATAGTTATATTAATACTACTTCAAAAGTCAACACTCAAAGTCCAACTATACAATCAATATGTGAGAAAAAAAAAATACTATGCTTTTTCACACGTGGCCTAACTGTAAATGATTGTAGTTATGAACATCTGTTTAAGACAACGTTGAGTTCTGGAAATGTTGAAAAATAATTTGCAACCTTTCTCATTTTTTGTTAATGTCAGTTTGGAAGAACATCATTGAAGTGAAATAATCATTGTTCAAATGCCCTTATGTACAGGAAAAGTATCAATCATCAAATAAAGTGGAATTGCTGCCTCCTCATTAAAAAAGAAATCTAGAAAAGAACTAATAACCAAATTTATTTAGCGTAATACCATGGATATACTATCAGCACAGTACACACTATATTGCATTGCTCATTTAGGGTCATTAAGGGTCATCTAAAATGACAGGGAGTGGGCTTGTTTGTTTGTTTTATTTCTAAAAATCATTAAAACAATAATACAATATAAAAGAACCAAAGACTTATATAACAATAATAGAATGATAAAACGGTTGGATAGTCCATTTCAAAGCCATCAACCTAATGGCTCTGTTCTTCCATGGAGTCCAATAAAATTAGTTGCAAGGAGTGGGCCGGGGAGTTCTTTCAAAAAAGGAGAATACAATGTTGTTATGTTTGCTGTTTGCTGTTCGGTCCTCATGAAATTTTTCCCCAAAGATGTTGGGTTGGGTATATTGGGCTGGTATGAAATGATGCGTGAATGAGCGATTTATAGGCTGCGTGGGAGTAGAGGCCCCATTAGCATGGTGACGACATGGCAAGAGATAGGCTCGGACAAATAGGAATAAGACTCCATTCACACTTGAGAAATAAGCAGGGTCTTGAACCTGTGTCACAAAACTTGTTATCAATATTCAAATGCTAAAATTATATGAAAAATGTTCTCTCCACCAATCAAATAGAATTATTTCAGTAGCTCATAACGGTTACTTGTTATTGATATAAAGTTGTAATTGTAATTGTAATAAGATCTCATTTTTTCAATTATGAATACATTGTGAAAGAAGGCATTGCTCTGACTACAGGGTTATTCAGACATGATGCATTAAGCGCTTCAAGAGATGGCAGTAGCAAAATAGAATGAGATAAAAACAAATTCCTATTCACATTCAGCTTCATGTAGTTTATTATACACAGATTAGGGCGTGTGCATGGAGGCTATCGTTGACCTCAGCTCTGTATTCTTACTCGTAATGCCATTCATATATGAATTCATCATTATGAATGGCATTTTATCAGTGCTCTAACAAGAGCATTCTTCTACAGAATTTCTAGTGTGAAAAAGGTCCAAGAAATATAATGTTCTCACAAGGAGAAGAGTGTAGATTGTGTGAAAGAGGTTTGGAAATGGCTGCAGTCTAGCCAAAAGATGATTGCTGTCTACAGACTGAATTGCATGGGTTCTCTATAATAGTCCAACATACCGTCTTTTAAAAGCCGGAAGGGCATTAATTGTATGTTGAAGTATTGAAGTTAACAACCTTCTGGCTCCGAACAGATGATACTATCCCTTAGAAACAGATGACATCTTGATATGCATCAACAAAAAATATATCTTGACGACATATCTTCAGAGCCAGTAGGGAGTTAACTCTCTCATTAAAGTATATGAGTTAATGCCCTTCTGGCTCCAAACAGATGATATATACAACCATAAACTGGAGTCATCAGACTAATCTGAATTATTTACAAGTTACCGTAAACCATAGCATACTATGAATAAACAATGTTTTCTATTACGTTTTACGGCCTACTTGACAGAATGGTGTATTTAATGTACTAGAGTTTCATTTTAATTACAGCTACAGTGATCCCAACAGCTGCTTGCATTTGACGTGCAGCAAGCAAATCAAAATAATCAAGACTCTATCCCACACTACTAACTTAAAATACTATCGCAACACTAACTATATCTTTGATAATCATTTTCGAGGATGATTTTTGTTTCCTTGTAATATATTGGTAAAGTATTAATAATATCCCGCTTTTATATATCGCTTAATACATCGCTTAATACATCTATGTCTCTAAGCGCTTTACAGATATACTATTACCCCAGTATTGTTATGTGCTGTTGCCTGTATTTTCTTTTATTTCTTCAAAATTTGTACAAATCAGCCTTATTTGGCTGCTCAATAAATTTTGAATGAATATACCATTGAATAATGAAATATACCATTGAATTAAAGAAAAAATATACCATTAAAATAATCAAACCAAATGACAATGTGAATGCCACCAGAGCATTATGTTGCATAAACCCAGACACACTTAAACTCAAATAAATGCACACAGCATGGTACATGTAGGTATCATCTGTTCAAATATTAAAATCACAAGCAGTGAAGATAGAGAGAAATTACACGTCATCTGTTTAAAGCCAGAAGGGTATTAACTCCGTGTAGAATGCCTGAGTTTACGCCTCTTCTGACTCTAAGCACATGATATTCAAACAATCTCAATGATTTTTGGTTCTTACCTGTAGGTTGAATGTGAGAGATCCAGGCAGAACCGCAGGGATGGTGCCAAAGGAGAATGGAGAAAGGGAGAGAAATTAAAGAAGACTTGGTTAACATTATGAACTACACTTATAAAATCCATTCATTCAATGTTTACTAATCTCTTGGTTATATTTTGAATTGAACGGTTTATCTGAGTGATACGAACAATGGTTCAAAAGCAAAAATTCACATTAGCAGTCAAATGACTGAATTGGTGAGAACTATCATATATAAAGAGATAACAAGTTTCAAAAGGTATAACAATTATTACATTATAAGGTATGTAAAAATTATAGTTCAGTAGCTTCAATGAATAAGTTGTACAGTTCATCATTAAAGCTTTATAATTCATATGAGAAGAGGGAAAACAATTATTAGATTTGATAATTAATATTGGAACTAACATGACATACAGATGAATGCAACAGCTTTAGAATAATAAATACAATATTTATCACTACCATATTATTGTGGAGTATTCCTACTATATAGTAACCATGAGGGCATATGGCAATTACTAAATACAAAGGCTTTCGTCATCCTACCAGGTCCCCATTCCTCTCCAGGGTATGGAGTGGCAAATGTAGATTTATGCCTTGTTGGAGATTGAAGTCACAAACTTTGCATTTTGAGTCAAGTGCTTAAATCTCTCGACTACGACACCCATATTAGTGCACATGGGCAGTTTTTTAGCAACTCCCATAAGAGCCAACACATGCATTTAATATTTTGTGTCTGTTACAATGATTATGATAAACTGAGCAACATATTTATGAAAAAATGAGTGGTGATGAACTAGAATCATATAATTTGTTTGAATGATGTGCTTAATTTCAATAGCTTCACAGCATTTTTCTAGTAATAACCATGTTTTTTTTTAAATTGCATGTGATACATCTACTGATGATGTGAAAACATTCTTAGTCTATCTTGATTCTTTTACAACATCCCTTTCAGAACGGGAACTTTTAAGGGTTAAATAGATCACATTTTGTTCCTCAAATTGGCAACAATATGTTTTTGTACATACTAAATAGTTCTAATAAAATGTAAAGTCTCTTTTAGATATATTGATATATTTAAGAAGAAATTTGAGCACCATTTTTTAATGTCGTAGTTTTAATATTGTATAATGATGTTGTAGTTTTAATATTGTATAATTATGTCTTGGTCTAAATATTGCATAATTAATTTGATACTGTACAGAGCACCTTAAACAGTCGTTCAGAATGGATATGTGCGCTTTATAAAATGACATTATTATCATTTATTTCATTTTTTTTTAATTACATATCTAACCCTACATATTTAAAAATGAAGTCATAGTTGAGTTGTAACCTGTGCGATAGCTATGAGATGCCATGTGACCACTTACACTTAGAACAACTTCAATAAATGTATATGAGATGGCCTTCAAGTATCATCCGAAGGCAATATTTATCAAATCTATAGCACTCGATAGAGCCCTCCTATCTCCTATTACAAATGCGAAGGTAGCTGAAGGGACAAAAGGTCATTTGCACTATCTCCGGAGGTTTTCGGGCAAGGGTTGAGCGAGTGCTCTGGAGCAGATTACCGACAATTATGCATGGTTGCGGCGGCCTCTAGAGGTGGATTCAATATCACCTTTGGACGCTCGGCAGGTAGCGAGCCACCCTTCATTAAAGCCAGCCGACTTGGGCCACAGACCGGTTACGAACGAGTCTATGCTATATTAAACACTCATGCATAATGAGGGCGTGGAGTTGCAATATTAAGAGAAGCTCGATATAGCATGTACCGTAAGTGATCTACCTACACCTGTGTGTATATTGCAACTTTGAAAATTTAAACCTTCCTTTGACAACGATTTTATATGCAAGCATCATAAATGAACTTTGATGAGACATATCTTGGGTATTAAATCCCTGTTTTATCTGTAAATGAAGTATAGAATATATTCAGCAATAGAAGACCTCTGATAGAAGTACTTCTGTTTCATGTAGTCACACGTACAATTCATGAGCCAAATATTTATTACATTGAAATTCTTAAAAGGAATTTGCTGCCCATGTCACATGGGGTTAAATATCTTGTTCTTTCTTGTTTTTTCTTACTTCTTTTTCTCTGTATTATCCCTCTTCGCTCATAGATGAAATGCTATAATATGCACACATAATGAGGCAGTGGTGTTGCAATGGGAGAGGAAACTGGAAGCCTGCTTACACCTTGTAAGAAATTGTAACTGATCTACCTGATTCTGTGAATTGCATCTTTTGTTATTTAAAGATAATTATGATAACAATAATAAATCCGGATTTATATAATGCCTAATTATTAGGGCGTATCTGTTTTTGATCAGTTTAATAAAACTGTCCACCCATCTGTGGGTCTTTTTGTCTTCTTACAAAACATGCTATTCTAATTACCCCTATATATCATCAGATTCATTCATGCACCATGTGTGCACCATCTCCACTCCCTGGAAAGTATTCCTACCACATGATCACTGTGAGGACATTAATAGGCAAGGACATTAATAGGCAAGGGCATTACCATGAATACATTTTCATCTTTGGTGTTGCCGCAAGAAGTTACAGATTGCAAAGTTAACAAATCAAAACACTGACATTTTAAATTTGTGAGAGTTTTTTTTTATTACAGCAAACTACCAGTCATTAACTGTATGTGAGAGTTTTATGTCAGGAAAGTTGCATACAGTAATTCTAACTGCAGACAACCTCTCAATACAAGCCTACATGCACTAACAGACACAATTTTCTGCCCGTGTGCAGTCCGTGTTTAAAAGCTGCCTCGTATTAAGAGTGGAACCCCTTCTTCGCCTCTGAATGAATTATAGCCCATTCCTTCGAGAGCGGAGATAAGGTATTAGTCTCTGGACAATGGTTCCCCGTGGATGCTATGAACAGAGATGGAAGTAAAGGCTGATTGAAAAACTTATTAGAGAAAGCATCAATCTAATTAGCCATGCTCGCTGTATTGGGGAAACTAAGGGGTGATAGAGAGCATGAAAGGAGAGGGAGAGTGAAAAAGGGTGTAAAAGAGAGGGAGAGTGAAAAAGAGAGAGAGAGTGAAAAAGAGAGAGATAGGGAAAAAGAGAGAAAACTTCAGAGGAGATAGAGAAGAGAAAGAAGAGGGAGAGATAGAGAGGAAAAGGGAGTAGAGGGAGGGATAGAGACAGTAAATGAAACAAAAGATAAAACAAGAAGAAAGAATAAAAGCAGAAAAAGGGGAGAGAAAAAGAGGAGAGAAAGATAGTAAATTCAAAAGGAAAGGAGTAGAAATAAGAGGGTCTAGAATAAAGATGAAAGAAAAAGATATAACATAGAGAAGACATTCAGAAGACATACAGAAAACACTATATTTTAGAAAGACAATAACGCACAAAGGAGAAAAGAATAACAGAGAAAGGATGGGGAAAACCTTCCAAGTAATGTAAGGTGGAAGCAAATTATCGATTTTAAAACTTGTTTAAGACAACATCCATTTAATTAGCAACTGCAATGCTTGCTGTAACAGAGGGAACAAACTACTGTAATATAGCTAGAAAGGGTTGAATAATGAGAGAGGAAGAGCAGAGGGGGAAGAAAGGAGAGGGGAAGAAAGGAGAGAGGGGAGAGAAATAGAGAGAGAAAGAGAGAGAGAGAGAGAGAGGGGAGAAGAAAAAGAGAAAGGGGGTGTGAGAGAGTGGGAGAGAGATATATAGAGAGAGAGAGGGTGGAGAGAGAGAGAGAGAGAGGGGGTAGAGAGCGAGAGAGAGAGTGTGGGATATAGAAAGGTAACAAACAATGTTTATGCTTTCTCACCACAACATGATCTGCATAACACCCCCGCCCCACACTCCCTCAACAACAAAATATGTAACCTAAACAAACTAAAACAGGGTTCAAAGGTAAAGTCATGATTCGATCTGCAAACATTAAGAAGGAGGATATTGTGTAAATTGTAGATTCAGTTTCAGTTTCAGTTTCATTTTGTGTTGGATTGGACTACTTTTCATAATACAATTTTTATGTCAGTGTATATCTGTAAACAGAAAACAAAAAATGCATTTGAGAGAGATAAAGAGGAGCAGTAGGAGAGGCAAAGAGAGAGACAGAGAGACAGAGAGAGAAACAGAGAGACAGAGAGAGAGACAGAGAGAGACAGAGAGAGACAGAGAGAGACAGAGAGAGACAGATAGAGATGTGAGATATAATTGGGGGGAAAAAATAATTGAATGTGATAAAGTCCGACCCTAATAGAGTGAATTGTTTACATGGAGCTGTGTGTATCATGAGAGATCACGGAAGAGGTTTTGTCGCTTCCAGGAATTAATTAGATGCTCAATCATTCAGAGATCTACTAATACGTAAACATGAGCCATCCTAGGCTGTTTGTGTACGAGATGATGACATAAATGATAATGAGACAATTTCAAGAAGGGATTGTATCTTTTCAGTGAACTACTGAAAACTACAAGAGGGCATTAATATGTCTCCGGTATTTACATATTTCAAGAGATTCTAAAGATTATGTCATAACATAACATATAAAGTAAACTGTGCAGCAAAGCAGTACAGCGAAACTGCACTAATGTCACGCAGTTCTTTTATGAGATGACATCATTGAGAATGAAACAATTCCAAGAAGGGATGATATCTTTTCTGTGAACGACTGAGAGCAACAAGAGGGGGTGAATATGTCTGCTTATGGTATCGATATGTTTCAAGAGATTCTGAAGATTATGTCATAACACAACAATTCCATTAAAATAATATATAAAGTAAACTGTACAGCAAAACAGTACAGCGAAACTGCACTAATATGTAAGCATGAATCATCCTACGCAGGTAATATGAGATGACATCATTGAGAATGAGACAATTCCAAGAAGGGATGATATCTTTTCTGTGAACGACTGAGAGCAACAAGAGGGTGTTAATATGTCTCCTTCTGGTAACTACATATTTCAAGAGATTCTGAAGATCATGTCATAACACAACACTTCCATCAACATAACATTTAAAGGAAACATTACAGCGAAACGGCACTAATGTGTTAACATGAATTATCCAACGCAGTTTGTTTGTGAGATCACATAAATGAAAATGAGACAATTCCAGGAAGGGGTGAACTACTGAGAACAAGAAGATATTAATATGTCTCCTTCAGGTATCTACATATTTCAAGAGATTCTGAAGATCAGGTCATAACATTACATTTCCATCAATATAAAATTTTTAGGAAACTGGACAGGTAAATTCCATGTACACATCAGGAGAAATGCATGAAGTTCAGATAATAGAGGCTACATAAAATCATCTTGAGCACTTTCCACAACACAATTGTCTCTGGAGATATCGAGTCGATACAACCATCGATGCGGTCATTCTAGTAGAACCAAGGGCGTGACATGTGCCATCGTAATGACGTAATGTCGATGACACCGCCGCTCTAACCGTAAGAGCGCAACGGGGATAGCAGCAGCGGCGACGAACCGCTCATCTATCACGCGCAAGGCCAATTCCATGACGAAGCAATCTCCTCGTAATTGTCTCGTAAGCAGCTGGCATACTACAGCATATTTATTTCATTTTAATATGTCTGGCTGTCTTGATATTTATCAGCAAGTTGTCACTTTTAATGTACATCCTTTAATGAAAGCTCAAAATCAAAGTCAACCAAGAGTACCATGTTCATAAGACCCCAAAAAGAGCCCAATATCTTCCACATAAGTTTTATTCATATGTATGCTGTTATTAGCTTTTTGTCACGTTTTGCTAATTAAGTGTTAAAACATGCACTTGAGTATTGAAGAACTAACTAATGCCATCCACAATATTATCATTTATCTATTTTCTAGAGTTCATTAACTTTAAAGAGCAAACACTCAATGTCATAAAAATCTCTTTCATTTTTAATTTCTCTGTTGATACGATTCATTTTTAGAAGAAAGGTGAGTCATAGTATCCTGTGTCTAATCAGATTTCAAAATTTAAATTTCCCAGAAAATATGAACAAATAGTGTCCTGGTTAGTATCTCACCCCAAATTCATCAACACTCTAAAAACATGACTTGTGTAATGATTTTGGGACAATCATTACACATTTTGTGTTTTGGCTTAATATTCTTTGAGTAAAGAGCCCTAAAAAGTAAGCCAAATGCACGAGGTGAAAGGGCATATAAATTGCTGCACCACACTGCACCATTTTAGTTTCATGACTATATTGCGTTTAATTCCAGGAATTAAAAAAAAAAACCTAAAATTAAGCTTTAGAATTCTTGAAATGGCAACACAGTAAGAGATTCAAAATCATTGTATTTCGATCAAAATGAGTCATATTTTACACTTTCTGATAAGATTGACACCCATATATTTATACATATATACACATTAATATGTATTGATGTTAGACATTTTAATTTAAAACAATGTAGGAATTAAAAAATAATGTTGTTGTTGATATGATGAACAATATATGATATATTTCGCCCTAAAAATTAATCCTGTCCTGAAAGAGCTAATAAGTATCACTGGCAGAAAAGTTAAATATTATTGAGAAATGTGATCTAAATGCTTTCATCTGGATAAACAAGAAAAATCTTTATCAATTTTATTTTCATTTCAACAATTCCCATCTCACTTTCATACCTAACCACACGGTTCAATCTAATTCAAAATCATGTTTACATTCTGAGTGTTGAATTTCTCTTGTATATTTCCCTCATCTTTCATTAGCTTTCCAATTCTCTACAGACTAAGAACCTACCAGGTTTCAATTTTAAGATCACCAGGCCATATATCTTTCCTGGGGCCCACACACAAAAAAAAAAAATCCTCTTTTCATTTAATTCTTGGAGAGCCGTTGAGGTGCTCGGGCGCATCTTCCAATTTGCGATGGACGAACTGCGATCGCACTCCTTTGCAGCAGCGTTATTTCGTGTCTTCAGCCGAGCGTTAACGGCAGAGCCTAGGGTATGAGATTCTAGACTCTTCAACCTGTCTGCGCAAAAGGCCAAGGGTATTTTTAGATTGCACTCCGAATACAGTTTTATACACATACATTTATAATGCAGCCCGGGAGTACAGGGTGCCTCAAGAAATTTGTATTACACTGGGTAAGAGTAATGTGATGTTCCATAATAGATAAGGAGATTTTTTTTTTTTTTCCAACTGGTATGCTTCAAAGAGCACAGGTAAATTTTGATTACACTCCACAAACACAGATATTTATAATGCAGCCAGGGAGTACAGGGTGCCTCAAGAAATGTTGATCACACTGGGTAAGACTGATCTGATGTTTCATAATAGAGTAGGAGATTATTCTTTTATTTTTCAACTGGTATGCCCTAAAGAGCACACGTATAGATTGCACTACCCATACACATGAAATTATAATGCAGCCAGGGAGTACAGGGTGCCTCAAGAAATGTTTATTACACTGGATCTGATGTTCCATAAAGGATTGGGAGATTATTATTTGTTTTTTCAACCAGTATGCCCAAAAGAGAATGGGTATATTTTTATTGCACTCCCTATACCCATACATTTATAATGCAGCCAGGGAGTACAGGGTGCCTCAAGAAGTTTTTATTACACTGGGTAAGACTGCAGTGATGTTTCATAATAGAGTAGGAGATTATTCTTTTATGTTTTAACCGGTATGTCCAAAAGAGAATGGGTACATTTAGATATCCCCATACACACATTTATAATGCATCCTGGGAGTACAGGGTGCTTCAAGAAATATTTATCACACAGGGCAAGACTGATCTGATGTTCCATAATGGAGTAGATTTTTTTTCAACCGGTATGCCAAAAAGAGCCAGCCAAAAAAATACACGGGGGCGGAGGGCGGATTCGCCCCGGAAACACCATAAACAGCCCCCGAAATAGGCTCAAAATCCGATTTCGGGGGCGACATCAAAAAGTGAAATGATCTCAAATCGCCCCCGTAACGATTACGAGCGGCCGCGCGCTCTCTTCTAGCTTCGTATTAATTGTGTGCGCTGAATCTCAGTGTAAAATTGTATACACAAAAATCGGTCGTAAAAAAACTTGAATCATATTCCATACCTTACCTGGCTTACCATGTCGTACGCAAGTACGCCAAAACAGGTACATTTTCGCAGTTGCGAGAGATCGAGACGGAGCGTAGGGGTCGAGTTTTTGGTGGTCGATTTTGTTTTGGTAGATTAATATTATTAGCAGAACCTAGACCACTAGACATCGCTAAAACTGCAATCAATTTCCATCACGAATTCACGATTGCCGCAATTTTATAAAGTTTCCATAAATAGAGGTATGAAATTAAATCCTATTTTGTGATTATTCTCGCCATGTTTTCGTAATTTTGATAATCATTTCTTCAAAGTAAAGAAAATCAGACAAAATCACCGTGACTGACACGCATACAATACAGTGCATTGCCGCTGTGCGGTGTGTGTGAGTTGATTTGAGCTGAGCTGAGCTAGCTCGCTAGTAACTCCGGGAAGCTCCAACACCGGCGCGGCCGCCGCGGCGGCGGTGTTTCATGGAGCTTCCCGGAGCTGAGTTAGCTCGCTAGCTGAGCTCGAGTCGAAAAGATTTGACACTTTGGAATTGTTATCTGTTGGTTTGCATCATTATTACCGCGATTTCAATATAGTTACGTGAATAGATGTACGAAACCTGAGCTTAGAATTAGTAAAAGTATCACTAATGTCTACGTTTTTAAACGACTGTCTGATTTTCTTGTGAAAATTTTATTTTGAAAAATGATTATCGAAATTCATGGCCAGAAATAATCACAATCTGGGGTCTATTATGTTACAGTTCTTGCATCAAATCAATGCATGAAAACTTAGTTATTGAACTAGAAAAAGGGGTTTCTTTTTTAATAGGCAAATATGAAGCAGGAAGCCCGAAACCTTAGCCTACTAAACAAATCTTAACAAACTGTAGACCTATCCTTTTATGAATTAATGAAAAAGTAGCCCAAGAAAGAGAGCCCCCGAAATGGAAAAAAGAGCCCCCGAAAGGTGAAAAAGTAGCCCCCGAAAATTTCCCAAAAATTTGAAATGGAGCCCCCGAAATGAAAAACTTAATTTTTTGCCTGAAAAGAGCACAGGTATAGATTGCACTACCCATACACATGTAATTATAATGCAGCCCGGGAGTACAGGGTGCCTCAAGAAATTTGTATTTCACTGGCTAAGAATGATCTGATGTTTCATAATGGAGTAGGAGATTATTCATTGCTAAACATTTCTGCACAAAAAGGCCTCAAGTATACATATCAAGTTTGCACTCCCCATACATATGCAATGTTAATGCACCCTGGATGTCCAGGGCTTCTCCAACTTACAGTGTACATTGAAGTATCCATTATCTGTGGTGAATTGACAAACAAGTATGTTATCTCTAATTCCATCCAATGAAAATAGTAATCCTTTTTTATGTTCCTCTTACGAATATATAAAATTTTGTCTCTCTGATAGAAGGAAATCATGATTGTGACATTTCTGTCAAAAGCAATGGGATAAAGGCTAAGTTACCAGCTGCAATTTTCACTTATTTGTACTTATTTTATTGATCCTATATCTTTCCTTTAAAGATTAAAGATGTACATGTAATTGTAGATACAGTGAAACCTATCTATAAAGATCACCCATGGGAGACAAGAAATGCGGTCATTATGTACAGGTTCCTACAGTACATGGTTCAATTAGAAAACAGTTTCAAGGGAAACAAAAAATGTGGTCTTTGTAGACAGGTGGTCACTAAAGCAGGTTTGACAGTAGTAGACTTACAGTCATAAAGATTCATCTTTGTTATTTTCCATTTTAAAACATCATAAACCGTACCTTTTTCTGACTCTATTCTTGAATCGTCTTCATTTTTTTAGACACCATGTACATCCCCCACTCCCTAATAAGAATTGCAAATACATCCCATACAACTTTCATATAGGGACGAACACGCTCCGACAACATCAGCATATTATCCTGTCCCTGTCTCAACAACAGATGGGGTGCTTGCTCTATCTTATCTCGGTGACATCAACAAAATTGAAGGTTCACAAACCATTTAAAGTTGAGATATATATTGTGTGGAGAGGAACTGTTCTCTGATATTTTGTAACAGATACAAAATAAATCTACATTATTTACCTTATGAATGTTTACAATAATTGATAGTACTAGAAAGCTATTAATCCATTTTCTTTTTATAATATGATACAGGGTTTATGAACTAACACCTACATGTAAATGTACACACAGTATATGTACACACTATCCAAAATCATATTTCTTAGACATGTTGAGAACTAATTCTGTTTGATATCACTATATTATGGGTGCATCTAAAACAACATACCTCTTAGATATTTTTTTTTCTCTTTTCCTCATACAAAACATTTTGTTACTTTATATAATTTTAATAACATTGCATATAGAGTTCTTAAATAATACATTGATTATCAGCTCCACTACCAAAAGTAACATACATTTTCAGTGATGTATTTTATCCTTGTCTCCAGTATTTCATGTATGAACACCTTGGACCTGTTTCACAAAGCTTTTTTTCAATGACAAATGACAAAATTGAGTAAAGAATCTGCTGATAACCAATCAGAAGCAAGGATTTCAGTAGCTTATAACAAAGACTGTCATTTGTCACTGACGACAAAGTTTTGTGAAATGGGGCCCTGTGCATTTATTTTCATGTGTTACTTCACATCTACTAAAGATTTTAAAAATTGCAATTTCATTAAAAGCTTGAAAAAGATTTTGGTTTGTAATTTTTTAGTCTCCTACTCCAAATTTACTTGTTTCTTGTTAAATACATAGAGGTAAATGTACATTGCCATCTAAATGAATGGTAAATATTGGTGAAAATATCCAGGGTACTAATTTCCAAAGATTAGTATTCTATTTGTGAGACCTTGTAATGGTTAGATGAATGTGCCCATTCAAGCATGAAAGTTTAAATTTAAAACTTGATCTATTTGATGTTGGTAGGGTATTAATTTTCCTTTAATTTAATATAGTTTATGACATTTTAGAGACAGCTTATATGAAAAATATGTACAATAAAGAGTGTCAACTTTCTTCTCTTTTTTTGCTGAGTGTATAAAGCCGCTGCACCATAATATGACAATCCATAGCATATAAAAAGTGAATTCTTGTTTGGATCCTTAAATTATATCATTAACATTGACTCTCAATTGACCCTATCAGCAACCATGTTATCTTGATTCTGATTGGCTGCGGACCACTCACCGGCTGAGTGTTTATTGTGCGCAACAATCAATTAACCCAGCATAGCTAATGAGTGTTGTATGACTCATTATAGAAAGCAATATTCCCATTCATTAATTAATGACTGGGATCCTTTGGTTGCAAAGTTGATCAGCCTCCACAAATTGGTAACACAGAGTATTCATTTCAGAGTTCAATCAGTTTATCCAGAGTAGCTAATGTATGTTATATGACTCGTTATATTGCAACATCATTAATTAGATAATTTATTGACAGGAATCTATTGGTTTCAAAATTGATCAGCCTTCCTTCCCCGAATTGGCAACACAGAGTATTCATTATTTTTCAGAGTTCAGTAAATTTATCCAGAGTAGCTATTGTGTGTTATATGACTTGTTATTGCAACTGCGACCCCGTACTCATGAGATAATTCAATTGAACTCGCATGCCTGGGTTTATCTAATTGATCTATATTTAACCAGCATTGAATTGAGGTCAATCTCTTGGTCTATGAATGGAACTTATCAGCATACAAAATGGGTAGGGTTAATCTACTGAGTGCTATAATTGAAAAATCTTAAACCTGCAACTAAATTAATAAATGAATGTTGTCACCATGAAACCGATTTCTTAAGTTATATTTCATGACTAAGTTTCATTTTGTATACTATTGAACCCGAAGCATTGGTGTGCATAAAATGTTCTCAAATTTTGCAAGCAGTTAATATTTGCAACTCACATAAATTTCTTGCCATGGAAATGGCTGTCCTCAGCAATTCATGAAATATTTGTGTCACAACAATGTTTGATTTTACAGTATTAATTTTATTTCTTAAAAAACCCAGAAATTTTCATAGAAATTGAGGGGGTTCACACTAGGCTCTCCATACACCAGTGGACTATGTTATGTAATACAAATACCTGTCGATGACCTTACTTCTTGCACACAAGCGGGAAGATTTGTCAACGAAGCAGAAAGAAATACCATCGTGATGACTAATTGACTCCACAAGAATAGAGTGAGTCATTGATTTTCATAAGAGATAATGACCGAGGCTCCATAATTACAAGGGAGCTCCATTATTGACACTTAATAATCTCAAGGCAAGTTGGTTGATTGTTTTTTTTTAATTTATCAAGAAGCACACCAATGTACAAATATTATGTAAGAGTAAAATGTTATCATAGTGTGTTTATGCCTCAAAAAAAATTTGCAAACAAAATTCATGATTGGAAATTAATTGAAATTAAATTCTGTATAAATTCTTTTCTTGTGCCGTTAGTAGTTGGAGCATTTTTTTAATGTACATGAAGGTTCATTACAATACCAATCTGTCCGGCAAATGCAGGATGAATTTTCATACCAGTTCTCCAAATACTTATAAAAATGACTCACCTGTTATAGCCCAAGCAGGAGACAGAAGGAACGATGAGAAAGATGTCATGGAAAGAAAAAGAAAGGAAAAACATTTTATTAGACATTTGTTAGCAAATTACAGTGACAGGAATTAGACATTCAAAGGTTTTCTTACTCTTCTACAGTTAGAATTTTGCATTACATCTTCTTTGAACTCTACCATCCTGAACTAAATACTGTCTGTTTGGAGCCAGAAGGGCATTAACTAATATATTCTTAGCACAGAGTCGACGCCCTTCTGGCTCTGAACAGACCATATCAACCGCACTTAACTCATCACAAATAAAATCTTGAAAACCTTTTGCACGCCAAGTTTAGGACATTTTGCACTCCACAAGGAGAGAAAATTACTCAAACATCCATTCCATCCATCTTCAGTAAAGCTTTTAGTAGAAATGTTGTATCCCTAGGCCCTTATTTTCTAAAACCTCTCACAGCAAGCGATTTATTTTTCTGCTAAGCTGCCATCTACATTTTATCTTTTAAAGGTAAGGTGCAGTATTGGATAAAATATGATATATACAAAATTTAAAAATACTTTATTTTCTGCAGTTTTCTTAAACTTACGGGGGGGGGGGGGGGGGGGACATATTTCATGAAAAGACTCCCTCTAGAATCCTAGCATCTTTTTAGAAATCATTGTTAGATTATACATCATGAATAACTTTTTAATGTGTTACACTTACAGCTGATTCACTCAATCTGAATATGGAAAAGAAGAACTTGCTTCTGAGTTAACAATCTACAGATATATTTTAATTCATGCTAAAAGAATAACAAAATACATGGAATTTCTAAAGGAGATAACTAGTTTGTCGAGCCAAATATATATTTACGGGCATAAGCCTGACTAACATCATCCTCTCTTAACTTCCATTTAGCTAACTGATGAAAACTAAGACTAGAGAGGAAATGTAAGATAAGATGTATTCATGTCTGTAATATCCAACCAGAAAATGCATGCATGGGACCATAGGCGTTTGGTGTTACCTTTTCGGGTGCCCTCACACTCTGAAGAAGATGCTACTCATATTTCATTACCTCAATGACTCATCCTGCTTTCATCGTGCCTGAGCTTCAATTCCCATTACTGTTCTGAGACACATGCTACCCCACCAATTGCTTCAGTCAACATACTACGAAAACCAAAATCCAATGAACTTCGACCCTGGACCAACAACTGTACCTAACCCTATTACCTTAACCCCAAACCTAACCTAATCTAACCGCTTTCAAACTTAAAGATTAAATCACAAATTAAAAGGGCTGAGGAGTGACCACTATTTTCATAATGTCAAATTAATACTTTTGAACATGCTAGA
The DNA here is from genome assembly GCA_035222895.1 of Strongylocentrotus droebachiensis. Taxonomy (NCBI): domain Eukaryota; kingdom Metazoa; phylum Echinodermata; class Echinoidea; order Camarodonta; family Strongylocentrotidae; genus Strongylocentrotus; species Strongylocentrotus droebachiensis. Next base: position 184,612 of record JAVYIG010003039.1, read on the forward strand.
TTCAACCTTTATAGTGTTGAATCCATTATGTTCGAAGAGTTAATCTACCATTCTGAAAACAGTGTTCACTCCCCAACCCTTGTAAATGGTGATTTAACATTGTAGTATTTAGAGTGCAACCTAAAACCCAATTGAAAGTTTGCAACCCCAACCCTAATCCATGTTTTGACAAAATAAAGACTGGAGCAATTGTTACTGATCAATACATAAGTAGAAGAACCTTACGCATGCATTCAACATGAGTTTTCAATCTCTTTTTGTTCTTCATCTCACGCTTTGTGAAGATTTACATTCTACAAGCCTAGACAGTGAATTAACAATTTTCCACCTGTCCATTCCTCATATGTCTCTTAATGTGAAATGGGATTCTATTCCTGTCTCTCTGAATGATTGGATTACTCTTCAAAGGTTATCACCGATGTTGTAGACAAACTTAAAAAACGTCATGTATTTGAGGAGTTTATAGTCGACAGATACAACATTTTCACAACTAAACAAAGCTGCTGAAAACACAAAGTATCTCTTAGACATTTTCCATGAAACATTTGGAGAAAAGTTTACTTTATATCATCTGGAAAGGCTATATTTATTACACATATACATGTATCTGTTATTAAAATAATTTGATAAATGCATAAAAAATAGTAGATCTTGGAAAATAAACATTTTCTAGCAAAAGCATTTCTGGAAATGACAGGAATACACTGAAAACAAAATAATACATGTATCTTGTTTACTACAACTGATTTACTAAAGGTACTGAAATTGGACAGTTTGATAAATAAACAATAACTAGCAAAAAATATAACTAAAGATGACCTAAAATATACAGCTAGAGACAAACAGGCACCTCCCATGCTGCCTCTATAACATCTCACAACTGAAACTCCCTCCTCTACAAACCCTTACCAAACAACATTAATCACGAAAAGATTCTATAAATATAGGGCTATAAAATCCTAACATAATAAATTCATTACCAAAAGAATCATCTTTAATGACATTCACTTCCCCTCCCCCTCCAAACCCTTGGCAAATGACACACATCAATTGAAAAAGACATCCCATCTCCCACTGTCTTTACGAGACAGGAAACCAAAGCTTGGAAACGAGGGGCCATCAGCAGCCCTTGATATTCACTGAGGCCGCGGTGGCACCTGGCAACGCATCGCAGTGCCATGAATAAATTCATTCGCTGACTGAGCCTCTGTACATAATGAGCGCCATTGCCGAGCCCTCGATAATGTGAACACTACGAGTGATGGCAGCATTCCACTGCCCACGAAGCGACAGTGCTACATGGATGCTGTACATCGCCTTTTTTAAATACAGGTTGCCCGATTCTCTTCTTTCTTTCTTTTGATGCCTTCAAGAGAATTACCTTTAAATACAGATTGCCCAATTTTCTTCTTTCTTTCATTTTAATGCCGTCAAGAAAATAACTCATGATTTTATCTAGCACTCCTTGCTTAAAGCAGTAGAATGTAAATGAAAAATATATACAAACCTAAAATTTACAAACATTGAAATAATACCTCAAAGGTTTATTATATTGAAGAGATGTATGGTACAATCATTTCCTTTTTCTTTGATTTTGAGTCAATTTTTTCACTCAGCTATGCAGCTGTCATACACATTCTACCAAATTCAGTTGACATAGACCACATATTTTAAGTCTCCAACATTCACAGAATATATGGTTTGAACTGCCGGGTGGTTGGATTCTGTAGAAATTTACGATTTAAGTTGCCTTTAAACATCCTCTCCTTTCCTAGGAGAGCAACTCGAGTGCAAGTCAGGTGCACTTGCAATGAATTTCAAGATGAAAATACATTCCAGATGAAGATTGTGCTATCTGCATCAAGAGGCCACAAGTCAATAACAGGGGTTTTCCCTTCTCTCTTGAAAAAGTGTGACATGACTTTGGTATTCATGGTTTCGTACTAAAGGTTTGGTCAGATATACCATGGTCCCGAACCATGGTAAACCACAGAAGAAGAAAAAATGTTGTTTTTCATGTTTAAATGAATGGCAATTGCGCATAAGGTATTATGCAACTTCACTGAGTTTTAAGATACAGAAATGTGAAACCTATTACACTTTGCGTCATCATTGCAACAACAAAACGCCCACAGTCTTCTTGCCACGTCATATCTGAAGAAGGCTAAGTAGCACATTTAAATACTGGACGAGATACCTTTACATTCATTAGCCTCAACCACTTGCAGGTGATGACTCATACCTAGGCAGATCAAGAGTGGAGAGGAGGGACATGTGGGTACCTCCACCAAAACCCAATCTGGCATATATATCTCAGTGGTAGAGCAGTGGTCTTGTAACCGGAAGGTCCCGGGTTCAAAACCAAGTCGATGCGCTAGTGCTCTTCGAAAAGACATTAATACTCATTACCCTTAGAGAGGGCTTTATAAAGCCGTTGGTCCAGTGGTTGCTTACTTACACATGCTTTCTTAGCAGTCAAGTAAAACAAACTAACTATAAATAAAATGACTTTATGTAAATAAACACACAAGTCCCCTCATCCCCCCCCCCCCCCCCCCCGAAAAAAAAAACTTTTTCTATTTGCTTTTAAAGAATCTTAAAGTAGAACAGCACCTAAAAAGAATATGACTTTCTTTTCTTTTTCTTGTTTTCTGGGAAAAAAATTCTCCTTCTTTTTGCTTATCAAAGATTTTGTTTTCCTCCAATTTGTGTCCCCCCTCCGGCAGTGCTTCCTCACTCCTCCATCAACAACATGCAGAATATCATATTAAAAATCAAATCGTTTCCAGCAGGTCAAAAATTCAAATATTTCGGAAGTGGCCAAGTCCTTGGGACCCGCTCATCCATCCAACTCAAGCTCGAGAGGTTTTTAGAAATCTCATAAAACTTAATTGCTTTGGTGGACTTGGATTAAATTGCTTTATATTCGGCCACTTCTCCCTAACGGTCATCTCTATTGAACTTATGATATATTACCAGCAAGTTAATATTTAGTCTATACTTTTCATCCATATCAGTATCTTCCCATCAAGTATTCTTGTTCCTCTTAAAAATTAATTTCCTTTAATATACATCAAATTAATTGAGGCCACAAAGGTGGAGATTCAGATGAACATGTAAATGTAAAATCAATTGAACGGAGTGAATCTAACGGTTGTATAATTTTTTCAATCAGTTTTACATCTCCAGCCACACTTTGATAAATTATCCCAACTCTATAATTTGTTATTAATAAATTAAGTTGAATTCTAGTTGGAAAAAACAGCAGCTACCAAATAGTTAATTTGGCAAGTCCAATGTTTTAGGTAATGTTGTGTCCAATACACTATCAAGAAACACAGAATTGAAGACATGAATTTATATTTATTTTCCTTGATAGTTTGTCTGATCTTAGCTGTGGTAGGGCTTGAATCCTCTTTGATACAATCTTCAGTTTGTCAGTAACATAGGTGCTAAAATACCTCAGAGTTGCCCAATTAATTGCTTATTTTCATTGCAACTATTCCAATAGTTGGCCAAAACGAAACTCCCTTTTAAAGTAATTTAAAATACAGACAAACAACCTCTTTATTGGAAGTAACAATCCTTTTTTTTTCTTCAAATTTTTCAAAACGGGAAAAGGAAAAGTAGAAGAATGAGAAATGGAGTGTAGACCAAATATGCTAAACAAACTTGCCAACCAAGACGACCTACTTTGATATTTCTATAACTGGCTGATATTTACTTTCTGTCGGAGGTAATAATCTGATTTCCACAGGGAACAGGGGAGGAAGTGGAGTGAGAAATTAACTGCTCGGTCGAATCTCCTATTAAGACAAAACAAGATGGAGGCTAAAGCTCCGTTCACACACGATGCGATAAACTGCCTATTAAAAAAACGCTGGAGCAAAATGAAAATGATGTGAGCGGAATATGCTTCATATGGCTGTATCTTATGACAGATGAGTATTGAAGTACACCTAAGGTAATTAGTAATACATCTTCTTCTTCTTTTTAACACCTCGCTTGCCACTCATTCTCATATTGAATAATTGTATTTTGCCACCACATTCTTGTTTTAGGTGATGTTTCATGTCACGTGTTAACTCAAACCAATTGCTATTTTCCCCCTGAATTTAGCGATAGAAGTGAAAGGTAAACAAAATATGTAGTAACAACCGCAACAGCAGTCTCACCCAAAGGGTTGAAATATACAAAACCAGAGAAAAATAGATGAGCAAGACTTGACTCCAAGTAGTCCCTGGAACTGTCTTTATTTCTTGACATACCCATCCTGCCCCCCCCCCCCCTCCCCCCTTCCTAAAATTGTTTTAAAATCCATTCTGACATTTCATAAGTACACAAATACAATTATTGGTTGTCAGAAAATGTTCAGAATAACACCCCACTATACCCCTTTCCCCCTCCTTTTATTTATTTTAACAAATTTCTAGATACACCCCTTGAAACCAAGAGTGTATTTTTTACCCCCACCTGATTCCTAAAGGCCCTAATCCTTCTTGCCACTGGACAATTTCCATCAACCAACGCATGATTCATCTCAAAGTCTTGGGAGCAACAGAGCATTAAAGCATGAAATATTACACACATGGGACTATGAGAGGTGTGACATTACTTTCATAAATAAACTCTCCCGGGATGAGAGTAGCCATCCAATTTCCGTTATCACTTGCATCAGAGCTCCAACATTTTGAATTTGAGATGAAGTCTCATTAATCCCTAGAAACAATACACAACAAAGGCCAACAGTACCCCAAGGAAGAACAGTAATGTTCTATAAACATTGCTGAATTGGGCTTTCATCCGATTGCTATCTATATACATGCATTATTTTTTCATTTCGTATATTTTTCTTTGTATAATATTTTCATCTGATTTTGAAAAAATAAAAACAACAACAACAAGTAAAAACTACCGGTATGTATTATAAGACTAATAAGGGGGATATAAAAAGTGGTCTTTATAGACAGGTGGTCTTCATGATCAGTCTAAACTTTCAGTAGATTAACAATTCTTATTTTTCAGTTATCTAGATCATCTTATTATTTAAACATGAATATATGCCCTTTTCTTGGTCTCTCAACTAATCATAAATGTAACTACACATTAATACATAAAAGCATAAGGCACGACTTTCATACAAATATAATCTATAGGATGTCAATACAAAAGAACATTGAATGGACAAAATATGTACAGACAGATTAAGTTAAAGAATCGTCAGATGATTTTAGGCTTTCAATGTATTTCTATTGCTCTCCCCTAAAAGCTGCATAATTCATTGTATCAAATTGAAAACAAATGAGTGTTCATAGCTTTGTGACCTTTTTTTGGCATTGATCAACAGACAATTCAATCTTTTAATCACATTTTCTATCACTGTTTAGATGTTTTGAAATTAAATGAATTTATAAAGGACAATTTGTTTATGAAAATACTTATTCTTCATAGTTTACATGGAGTTTTAAGTGAAAACATCCAAAAGGGTTTAAGTTACAGCACACATTAATGCCCTTCTGCCTGTAACTAAACAATACATCCTTGTCCAGCAATGTACTTCAATGATTACAATGATTAATAACAATTTTTCATTTTCCTCCTTGCTATTGATCTGGCTATACAAACAGCAAATTCTCCATTCAATTTCATGAATAATAAACGGTACGCACAATCAAGCGGAATGAATTAGGCGAGGGCAGACCATTGAGAGTTGTAGTGTCATGAAAATAAACTATTCTCGCTGACGAAGGCCAATATTGATATGGAAATATGGATTTTTAGTCAAACATATGGGATCTCAATGTCATTGGGGAAAGTGGAATTGATGGAGCAGTTTTAATACAGCATTATTTCTTAAATACACAGAGTCTTGGAAATTAAATACACAGTCTTGGGAAGTTAATTAGGCTTCATGTTCAACGGAAGATATTTGCAAAGTGCTCAAAAGGACTTTAAATTCAAGACTATTAAGAGGCTTATAATTAGAATAAATTTATATCACAATAACACACAGAATAATTAACATTACACCTAACCTGTGCATTCAATGCTAAAGCACCAATTCTTGAATAAACAAAGCATAGATCTAATAAAGTTAATTAAGTTCTGTGTCATATTGTAAACATTCATGGATGGCTAAACAAATTACAAGACTTTTAAAGTTATAATTAACACCAGGAGGCTTACATGTAAGTTCATTACAAATTTATAAGCCAATGAGTCATACATTCGCAGTGTAGGCACAGAATAATTTAAGAAATATACAGAGTATATATCTACTTGATTAAAAGCATGGATCTAGGTCAGTTTATTAAGCTGTGTGTCATTATGTCATAGATGGCAAATATATGTGGGTGGTTGGGGAGATTTATGTGACTATAAACTCAAAATCATCAAGTGGCTAATGTCATTCATTGTCAATTCATCAATCAAGGTATTTTGAAGCAGTGGCAGAATTATTATCCATTAAAGAATGAGGGCAATTATTCTTTTTCAGTGCAATTTTCTCCATTACATTCCAGATTAAATATCAGTTCATTGTTTACATGATTATTGTCCAGTTAATACCAGCTCTTTGATTGTCCAGTATTTTTCTATAAATGCAAACAAGCTTAAATACTCTTCATAGTTCCAGGGACTATGTCGTTTTCCATTGGAATCAATTAATGATGAGTATTTTCTTCATGAGGGATGCCATCACAGGCAATATTTTGCAAATGGATTTGGGGCCTATAATGTATGTCTAGTGATATTCTAAATTTATGACAGTATGAGATGTACAATAACTGTAAAAAGAAAATTCAGTTGTAGTACTAATAAAGGAAAAGAAAAGCACCATGTTCTTTATTATTTCCTGTCTAATCAAGTAATTTACATATTACCAAATTGTCCAGCGTATAGGCCGCTGTAATTTTCCATTGAATAGGATCGCAAATTCTGAGTGCGGCCTATGCGCGACCACGGCCCAAATGTGGTTTCTTCCAACCCTAAACAGTGTCAACACCACACATGGATGTATGTATGGGACTACAACAGCGAATGGCGTTTCTTAACCACAATCCCATGCATCTTACTTACAGTATCAAGTAACCTGATGACAAAAAGACTTCTCAATTCTTTTAAATATTGTTGATCCAATTCATCACTGTACGTATATCAATGAGCATGTCCACATCTACTCTAGATAAACCTATTCATACACATTTCCACAAAAATCAAAAATATGCTTGAGTCATTCTATTTTCTCTTTTACCTCAGAGGTTTGGAGGTCCCCAAATGTTTTCATATTTCTCATACAATTTTCAAGCCATGGCAAAGACAATTATTAACTCTGTATGGCTTTATCAACTTCATTTCAACTAAGAGATGTAAGGTTATCGTGGTATAAGCCTATAGAACATTCAATGTCTAGACTAAAAAGTAGAGTATTCATGGGTGATGTACAAGGAAGACTAGTATGGACTCTATTTCAATGTAACACTTTCTAAACTATCCCTGCATCACTACTCATGTCCTTCTGGGGGAAAAAAATCCTATCAAATTTCTATTTTTTCTTGGAAATAACTCTTAGCAATGTTATGATAACCTGGGTGTGTTAAATCTCTAGCCATCCCCTCCTGAGAGCACTTTTTGAAACAGTTATTATCCTAAAAAACTTTCCCTTTTTACTCAGATGTCAAAAAGGGACAGTGCCTGACATCCATCCCAATACTCAAGAGGGATAATGCCTCCAACGACAGGATTGATTAGAATAAATTCACAGACTTCTCTTCTGCGCTGATTCTGAAATGCCAACGGCTCTGTGATCGTATTTCATAGACTTGTCACATAGATATGTTGCTACAAAAATGTTTTTATTTTGATTGAAAATAGCCCTTCTAAGAAATTTTTTTTTCAGTTTCCATGCTAAATCTGAAATGGTAAAGACCTTGGCACCTTTCTTCATTGCCTGGTTACTTTGCAAAGGGGGAATGATTTAACCTTACATGAAACTAGCACTCGAAAGAAAATCTTTCTGCTTTCCATGCTGAATCTAAAATTCTTAAGGCACTGTTAACATAGGCCGGTTAGATGCATATGTATCAAGGAGGAAAATCTCTTCTCAGCAAATCTTCCAAGTTCCATTTGTAATCTAAATCCTGAGGCCAATGTCATTTTCAATCAACATACTGGTTGCATCAAGATGTCTGCAGGGACAAGATGATTTTACTGAAATAAAAATAGCACATCTTTCCAAGAAAACCTATCAAGTTGTAGTTTTGGGACTGGAGAGTTGCCGTTGAGAAAACAACTGAAAAGGTTATACTGCATTTTGGATCAAACTTTTCTCTAGCAGTTCATAAAATTGTGCACATATTGCTGATACTAATGTAATGATACACCCGATCAAAATAATGTTGTATTGTCTCTTACGATAGAATAGGCAATATGTTTGTCTTGTATATCATTCTGTCATGAGGGTAAACAACTCAAGGGAACGTCTGGTGTCTCATTCCATTCCATACGCCACACAGGCTATGCTATATGTATCATTTTCATCCCGATGGTGACAGACAGAAAGACTTATAACCTTTGTTAGTATACTACCTTCTGGCTCTTAGCATTTACATTTATTTTCCTACCTCTACACTCAAAGGTATAGACCAGTTCTGGTCATGCGATTGCATTGTGAAAGAAATGTTGTGGAATCGATCAGAAAAGGTTGATCATCTAGCATATAAGTATTTGTGTGTATTGCAAGGTTCTGGAATCATCAAAATGATAAGAAATTTGGCCCAGTCTTGGTAAAGTTACAAGCCCTGTATACAGAAAGATGGGACTATCCAATATCTATCCAGTCCAGATAGATATAATAATTTACCAAATATATCAATTAGTAGGCGGTTTCCCAGCAAATTTTGTATCATCACGTATTAGTCAAAACCTATTCTTTCACGTGATTGGTAATAAGAGCTTCCATTTCAGTTTTTGAGAGAGGGGCGTTTCCAAAACTGGTCTATACCTTTAAGACAAATTCCATTGAATAATAATATGATGTTCTAGTATGGCGCATATCACATTAAAAGACAACATCTCTATGCGCTTCCAAAGGACTTGAGGTATAAAACGGTGATAAAACGTCAGTCTGATGATGCCTGCAGCAAGGAGTTGGCAAAAGTCTCACAGGTTAAAATTGTGAAACTATGAAAATTCAAACAGATAAACTTCTTCAAGGACTCTGGGTATTATTTAACAAGCAGTTTAGTCAAGTTGAGATATAGCCTACAGGGTAAACACATTTAATCATATGCAGCGCAATTTGCCCACTTAATCAAACCATATCGCACAGATGAGCTTCCCAGGTTGCTGCCTGAATTCATACGCAAACTACACATTCCATTAATGGGGGTTCACTTCGATGTGTAAAACAGCAGCTAATTATAAATGCAGTCACGGGCAGAAAGTCGATGAATGGAGCCATGCATCAAATGGAATTATTTCAGCACGGCACGGGACAGCCTCGCGCAACGTGCCAGAACTCGTTAACGTCAGGCCTCGTAGATAATTACCTGGAGCGTACGTAGCGACCTTGTGCACCTGATAGTGGTGTCGGGGGAGAGTACCGAGGGAAAAGGGAAAATTGTGGCTGAAAAAAGGCCATTAATATGTAATGGAGAATGGTTTGTTTGGAGGTGGTGAGCTAATAAGGGAGGGCAGAGTAATGGCAAATTGCATTTGGAGAGATATACTCTAAATAATTCTGGATAGTAACTGGGGCTTAATTTGCATGTATTACATAGTTGTTTTAACCAGCATAAATGTATGGAATTATTGAAATCTGTTGAATAATTCCATACATTATGATTAACTAAAAAGGCAGATGGATATGTACGAGACTCCTCATATTAATAACTCGACATGAACTTTGAATTTCAAAAGAGTTTATTTTCCTGAAATGCAATCGACGTAGAGTCACGAATGTAACAAAAAGCAAACACTAAACTGTATTGTAAGTAGCCTGTCGCAATTAACATGAAAACAACTAGTGAAACTATCTGTGTTCCTGTCATCTACAAAAATACCTGTACATGAAAATATTGGCATATACAGTAACGACTGAGATTTTCAAATTTCTTACACAACGCTTGTTGAAATATGAAGAAGATGGGATACAGTGATAAAAAGAGCAGATTTCTTATAGCATCCGAGAAAGTATATGACAATATAAACCGAGAAAGTGACATTTCAGAAGTAAAAACAAGAGCGTGCAGTTGAGAAAAATGTAAGAGTTTGAAGTTACACAATTTCTTAGAACTGCAGTAGCATCTTGTGTCCCTCGGCTCTTAAAGGGATCGTTTAACAATGTTAAATCTGAGATGCATGGCCCTACGTGTTATCAGTGTCTGTAATATGATTTCATATTGAAGCCCTAAAAAAGTTGCGCTTCAAAATAATCAAGAAGTACCACAAAAAAGTAAAAAACCTTTGAGTGACTTGTTTCACCATACTCATTTTCCCTAATAGACTGTAGTGTTATGAAAACCGTTAGGAAAACGCAAAATTTGATTTCGATTTCCAATCATAAATATCTTGATAATCAGACAGGCGATCGGCTTGTAAAAGTCATGGGGTTCCTAGCAGACTTAGAGGTTAATAATTATGATTGCAGCATGAGCTATATCCAGGATTCTGTTTCAGAATCTGAGGCAATGTTACTGAGTCACTTTAAGGATAAACACTGTCACCTGGTTTCATATGACCCCTTCCTTGATTTATGCATCCCTGAATAGTTTCTAGAACATTTGTCTAGAATCTTAGAGCACTTAAACGATCTCCATCAGCGCGAAACGGATCGCATCTTCCAACCGACGACGGCGGGGACCGCCAATCTCTCTAAATCGGTATCACGAATGTATGTAGGGCAGAATAAAGAGAGGGAGAAGTCGAGACAATATACAGAACAGTGGCCCTGATGAATTGGCGTGACATTTCCAAACACCCCCAGGCCACGAGCGCCAAATAGGGCAAAATGATGGACCTGGGCTGTTGATTAAACCCACAGAGGATGAAGATCAGGACAATTTCAGGTGACAGTGAAAGAAATTCTAACATTTGACATTTTAAGAAAAATGATCCCAGCACTGTACACACCAATCTACTTGTGCATTAAATTTGAAGTGTTTCTTCCAGGCAATGGAACAAAATAAACAAGTGAATTGAGGATGACTTTCTCCCGTATCCTTTAAAGGCAATGAAAATATACAAAGAACCACTGTTAAATAAATATTCAAAAAGTTACTGAGGAAATCTCAGACTCAGACTAACCCTCGCAATTCAATTTCAATTCCTCACCTTTATAAATTAAAAGAATAGGGACCAAGGAAATTTCAGGTGGTGGTGAAAATAATACCAACATTTGACGTTTTAAGAAAAATAGCATGCTGTATATATGCGTCTACTCTTTCACTGCATATAGACATCAAAAACTTCTAGTATTTATCATGTTCAATAATATGGGCACTTGTGTAAGCATAGCAGTGTTTGTAAAAAGCAGAACTTTAAAGTAACAGATTCAAATTGAGGGTGTTGTTGATTTCTATCATAACACATTTCCTGCTGATAAACTGCAATTCCTACCAAATGATGGAGAGAGAAATTGAATTTGCATTGATGGGAAAGGATGCTGAGGCAGGCTGATGTGAGGGGAAATGATCAGGCTGCCAGTCACACAAAAAAACATCAAACACACTGCAGCTCCATACATGTAGCTTCAAAATAAGTGTGGATTTTCATGAACATAACATTTATTCAAATTAACCCATTGCTTACTGAAACCAGAGGGGCGTTTCACAAAGCCTTTTATCAATGACAAATTACAAAAATCTGTGACAAATCTGCTGATAACCAATCAGAAGCAAGGATTTCAGTAGCTTATAACAAAAACCGTCATTTGTCACTGATGACAAGTTTTATGAAACACCCTCCACGTGTTCCCTGTATTAAGCCAATGGGGATTAGATAATTCAGTAGTCAACGGGTGAACTGACTCAACATGTATCTTTCTCCATCAATATTACTTTAACTATCTTCTAACAAACACTGATTTTTCCTTTTCAAACTTCCAGGGACGTTTTTATTTTATTCTAGATCAAAATGATTAATTCAACTACATTCATGCCCATGTCAGCATTTTAATAGTACCTTTGACATATAGCTGCCAACCATTCCCTTTTGGAGAAATGATTACTAATTTATTCAATTTTTTACTTCAAGCTGTTGTTCTGAACCCTAAATTCCTCTCTTTTTCTGAAATATTCTGTATGAAAAGTAAACAAAATAGACTGAGTTTGCCTTGAAGGGATTCCTAAGTTTTGTTGTGAAACGTTGACAGATATGCTTTAAAATGGATCCATTTCCATGTCACTTAAATCCATGCAGAGGAAATATTTGTTCTTCCTAAATACGTTTGTGTGCATAACCTGGGAATTCAAATCTATTTCCATTTAGGATACGATCCATAACTGTCAAGCACAACATGCTGGAATCGATTCAGATTTTCACACTTCAGCGAAACACTTCTGGTCGCAATTGCTCGAGACATTTTGATGACATATTTCTCATCTTTTTTTCTTTTCCAGTCTTGGAGAATCAGTGCTGGCATGCTGAAGCTGCTAGCTGGAGTACGCACATGCCAAAGCTATTTTCAACACCCCATTTGCGGTAATGGGTATACCAGAACACATACCACATGTGATGTTTCCATGTGTGTACATATCTAGGGGTGTTCACACAACCACAAAACAAAACAAATAATCAATAGCATGTGTTGATAACGGCGCTAGAGTAGAGTGATCTCGGGCAGGGGTTTATGAAAAATGCGAGTTGTAAACACAATTTTAAATGTACATGTACTTAACATGTATTACATTGACTAAAGGACCTTGCTTACCGCTGAATAAAAGTAGAAATAATTGTCAAATATTTGATTTATTTTTTTCCTTTCTAAATAGCAGAATGATTCAAAGAGTTCTAATGTTTACCAAAATTGGATGTAAACTGGATAAAAGTTATCTTTTTCATACATTGTGTAAAGGAAAACATTTGCAAACTTATTTTGCATACAATTACAAACTTGTGATTTGCTACACACTACATGTACCAGTGCACATGTTTAATACAGCCACAGTCTCTACCCTTTAGAACTATATGTGGGTTGGTTGCTGGTGAGTGGGTAGTTTATGAATTCACTGCCCAGCAATGAGGGACTTGTTTTGGTACTGTCACTTGTGGTCATGTGGTTATCCTTTCAAATACATCCTTTACTGATGACAACGATTTTCCAATCTACACATAAACTAGTATGAGTAAGGCATTATCAAGTACTGTGCAGACACAGTGTATGCCTTTCTAGTTTCTACCTCTTTCCTACCCCTTTCCAGTTTCCACTCCCCTCTCCCCTCTCCCCTTCCCCTCTCCACTCACCCTCTCCACTCCCCATCCCCCCTAAAAAATGGGAGAGAGACAATCACTTTTTAACTCTTCATTCAATTTTCATCAACTGATTATTGGCACATATGGAGTTTAAGTATAATTGTAGCATAAACAATCTGGTGCTCTGACAAAATTATGCTCCAGCAGTAACCACTCTGGTTTTTATTTCATAAAAGACATGGGTTAGAGTTAGGTATATAGCATTTGGTCCAAGGTTTAGTTAAGGTCTGAAATCGTCTGCAGAGCAAAAGTCGCCAGAGGATGTGGCATACAACATGTAATATCAAGTGTGAACACTGCATGTAATCCTACTGCTTCAGCCTTGTCCTTACATTCCTAGGAAAGCTCAGTACTAGGCCTGTTTTCATCAGCTTGAGTTTGCCAAATAACCCGCTATTTTAACTATCCAGATCGCAAATTAACCAGTTAAATTGCGTCTTCATCAGCCCGCAGTTGCAAGTTTGTGGTGAGCTAGTTTGGGATGAGCATAACGGTCTGGTGAAGAGGCAATTTCGAGCTTCGGGATAATATCCCGAGTCTGAAAATAGTGGGTTATTTGGCAAACTCGAGCTGATGAAAACAGTCCTGTTGTAAGTACAAGCTATAAACAATGTATCATGTCTCTTTTCATGGCCCAACGCACCACCGAGCTTTACTACCTGGTGGCATCAAATTGATCGTCAAATGTTCAACATGGATGCTTCTCCACTTAAGTGGTAAAATAGAATATAATTCACCTTTAAAGTGAGCTGATATAGAATGTCATCCAAACAGAGATTCAAATGAAAATCATCCTTATCTACTTACAAATCCACCCTTAAATCATATAATGTCAAATGCAACCTTCAAGTCATCTGATAGAATGTCTACTCTTACAGTGATCTTATACAATTTTCGTCCTTAAAGTGAGCTGATAGAATCTCATGCTAACAGAGATTCAAATGAAAATCATCCTAATCCTTAAAGTGATCTGCTTACAAATCTAACCTTAAATCGCCTAATGTCAACCCTTAATTCATCTGATAGAATGTCTACTCTTACATGATTTACATTGGCTGAAGCTAAAGAGGCCTAATTTTATCTTATTAAAGCGAGACCAGGGCCCATTGCACGAAACTTACCGTCGATGGTAACTTTGCCATCAATAATAACTACCATGGAAACCTTGATTTTGATTGGCTGTTGAGCCCTGTTACCATGGTAGTTGCCATTGATGGCAAAATTACCATCAATGGTAAGTTTTATGCACAGGGCCCTGTACAACATAAACATTTCTGCATTTATGCTGTTTACTGTTGATCTACATGTATATCTGATGTTAAACTGTTAGTTGCATGTCACAATCCTATACAAATTAAGTGATGTATGATTTACACTAGCTGAAGGCAAAGAGGCCTAATTTTGATCTAAAAGAGAAACCTAGCTGTACAACATAAAGATTTCTGTATTTATGCTGTTTAGTGTTGATCTATATCTGATGTTAAACAGTTAGTTGCATATCACAATTCTATACAAAATAAGTGATATATATGTGATTTACATTGAATGAAGGTAAAGAGGCCTATAATTGATGTAATTATTAAAGAGAGGCCTGTATTAACACAGATTCCTGTATTTATGCTGTTTACTATTAATCTACATCTGATGTTAAACTGTTTAGTGTTGATCTACATCTGATGTTAACCTATTATATGCCCACTTCCATGGTACAGTCTAGTGAAAGAGTGAAAGTTCCTGCAAATGCATTAATTTGCAATTTAATTGCCATGAGATGCCTCAGGCTTAAGACTTGTGATCTTAAATGTGTCCATTATTAAAATATTCTCCAAACCAGAATGACTGTATGTATGTACAATGTACATATATACATTGTATGTATGGTACCTGTTCATGCTTAACCGTTTGTGTAACAAATTAAAAATGGCCTTATTACTTGTACTACTAGTAAGGTGGCATGCATTCATTTGTAAAATCAGAATCAAAGCATACTTTGTTCTCATAAATCACCCTTAAGCTTAAGTAAATTAGCTCAAATACTTCATACACATTCCTTCAAAGAAAATGTAAAAATAATATCTTAAAATGACTACCAAATCAACAGATACAGATTCATCATGTTAACTACTATTCAATCTTTTAATTTGATATGCTTCTTATTTATAGAAGCATTTGTCTTGATGCTTTTTATCAAGTCCTTTTTTCTGCAAAAACAGCAGAAAATGCAGATGACTACTTTATAGATAATTTGAAATGTAAGAGTGTCTTCAGGACATCATTGTTCAATTTATTCTTTTCTTCATGAAAAGAAATGTCTAAAGGTTACATAATATAAGAAAAGATATAAGAAATTAAAAAAAAAACATAAATATGCTTCATATATTCAATTAACAGTAAACTTTTCAGCACTAAGTGGAGATAGAAACTATTCAAAATGAGTATTTCTTAGCAGAAGAATGATTTCTCATTACACAACGTAAACGTATCAAAACAATAGTATCCATTTCAGAATATATACAGACATTCATATCAGGGGGAAATGGTCCAGAATCTGTGCACAGTAGAGTGATAGGATCGGTATGCAAAGATGATATCCCCAAGAACTTTTATATCTAGTCTCCAGGTATTTAAAGCTTGAACGAAAAACGATGCAGTGACAATAACCTAATGGCATCAAGCCAAAAGGAGATTGATTTTCTGGAACCAAATAAAGCACAAGCGACACAAGACATGAATACTACGAGCTACAGGTGTATCATGGATAAAAATGAGAGACACGTTTGAGCGCAGGCACCCCTTTTTTAGGGTAAAAACAAGAAAACTGGTATTTAGAGCCAAGAGGAGATGATGTAAAAGAAGGTTTCGTTTTTTACCTCAACCATTTTGCTGATGGAGCGTGATTATCCTCAAGTTATAAACCAGTGGGGTGGAAATAAATCCTGATTTGTGTGTTCAAACTGGCGTTGTCGTCGTTACTTGGATGCAGTTGTTGAAAGAGAAAGCTGTAAATGTCCTTGTCAAGCACTTTTAACATTCATTACATCTAGGTAGAAAGTAAGCGTTTTTCCTGGTTTGTGGTGATGCCACGCTTGGACTGCGTTTATCCAGTGTACTCCGTCGCCGCTGTGTGTCCTCCCTCTCTCTCTCTATCTTATCCGCCTATCACTACTTTAAGTCCGTTTGAATAGCTGCCTGGTGAATCCTACAGCCGACACACCCTTGCGCGAGCGAGCTAGTGCAAAATCCTCGGTCTCGTGTTGCATTCTCGGTAAAGCAAGCGTGGGATATTAACTGTGGCAATGCATACGGATGGGGTCCGTCAACTGGGATCTAAGCTTGCAGTGTGTGTAACGCATTTGTGTGGATGTGTACCGCCATCGTCTGCTATGCATGCAACACAGCTAGTGCGATGATATTGGGTGTGTGTTTGAGTGTGTATGGAACTCGGAAGCAACCCCAGAGGGATGGGTTGGGGATGCATGCATTGTACATTGTGTGTGTGTCTTATCTCTTATCTCCCCACACACACCAATATGTATACATGGGACTACAGTAGGATGGTGCATATCAAGGCAGCGGAACCCTGAATGGGTTTGCTTCAGTGCACACATAAAAAATGAGAGGGATGAGAACGCCACGGAGGAAAAAGGGGGATCAAAAAAAGATGCTACGCCACTCTGAATAAATACTCCCGGCGTCCTGCTTCTAAAACCTGACAGTAATTCAGGCGGAATTAGGCCACCATGGCTGAGGATGAATCCAAATTTGAGGCACGGTGCTTTATTATGGATGTCCGTAAAACAGATGGACTATACATGTACATCCAATTTAGAGTACAGCTAAATCAAGTTGGAATACATTACCAATGCAAACTGTTGAGTAGAGTGTGATTTGCTATTTTTCTTTTATACATACCCTTTGTGACCATAACAATGGGATGGTTTTACTTCATTTTGTCTATTCAGAGCCAGAAGGGTGCTTATTCATATACCTTCAACATAGATGAATGCCTTCCTGGCGCAAAACAGACGTTATTATAGTAGCATCAATTCATGAGAACTACAGAGAGTATTTGTGAAGGGGAAATTTTTACCATATAATACTTTATATACAATATGTAAGAACCACCAGAAGGACATTAAGATACCTCATATGATTTTATACAGCTTTTAAATCCTTTTGGATCTCACAGGCGACATAGTGTATACTGAGCCTTCCTATATGTAATGCAAATATACAAGCTTCTATCCTAATTAATAACGGTAAGGGAAAGGGAGGGTGAAAATGACCTTCAGACATTTTATTAAAATAAAACTCATTCAGACATGGCACAGTGAAATACGTTGAAATTGAAATTGAAAAATATGCTGCGGCAAAAGCCATGATAATGAAAGATAATGAAAGATAAGTGGCAATATTTGGGGGATAATGCTACAAGTATGACACAACAGCCTCAATTTACTGCCTACTCCCTGATCTGAATGTTGTTAAATTTAGAAAAGGGCAACATTCAAACTCATTTAATTTTGCCACATCATATTGCTTTTTAAGCTTTGTAATACAACCTTGTATCTAAAAGGGGCCTCGAGTGATAGAATTTATAGTTTTTTGCTGAACATCTGGCAGACAAATTGATCACTTCTCACCTCTTTTTGGCAAGCAAATAATGAAACGTATATCACAAGAATGAAAGGTATTTATAACCTGTTTTTGTAGAAAACAATACAACTGAAGCACAACAAAAGTTATTAACTTAGGAAAATTAAACAGCAACATAATCCTATTTTTAAGAAATATGTTGTTTTTTTTGCATTTTCTTAAATGATGTTCTCTGAAGGTTTCTTTTCTTTCTACAGAATTATTTTATAGTATAGTATTAATGACTGCTTTGAGAGAAATAGTTGTTTTATTACGCTCAAGGGAAGGTTAGAATTGTGCTATTCCCCGAGGCTTGCCGAGGGGAATAGCCCAATTGTAACCTTCCCGAGAGCGTATGAAAACAACTATTTCTCGAATATTAAAGCAGTCATTAATACTTTTATATGCCGAAAAAAAATAGACTAAAAAATAAAAAATAAAAAATAATTTTCATTTTTGTCGAAGACGGGATTCGAACTCTTGCGTATAACAAGAGATGTATCGAAAACCAACGCTTAGACCACTCGGCCACGCGCGCCGTTAACATGCTTGGCAGTTTTCTCCAATATATACATTAAAATGGTTTGAAAATGGCTCCGCGTGAGGGATGCTTCGCAAAAGCTCCATGAAACGGACCCTTCTTTTACTTTTGCAATGCATATTGGCACGAACTAAGATCAAGATCTATCGGCAGATGTTGTTTTTTTGTTTTTGGAAGTTTATTTTCGTCTTCATGTCAACAATGCAAGATAAAATTGTCGGTAAGATCGATCGAGATTCAATTGTATTGAAATTACCGACCAATCCTTCGCACACATACGGTATCCTCCATCGCTCAAACCATTTTTTAACATGTAAACCTATGGGGTAACCATGGAGGCTGACCAACTATTTTTAATAACCATGGTTATTAAAAATATTGAAATGTTTTAAGCATGGTTACCGAGAATTTTACAGGAACAGTTGAAGTTTATGAATGCAATTCGACCAATCAGATGGCTGGATTTCTTAAGAGAGGTATATAATTCCATATATTCAATGCAATGGAACACTATTTGATATTGCAGCAATATTCAACCCTTTCAGGAAAGGCGTTTTTATGGGGGGGACTAAATTGATCATATATTGTTCTTCAAATTGGCAACAGTTATATTTTTCTTACACTGCTTAATTGTTCTAATAAAATGCAATGTCGGTGAAAACAATCTACATGTTAGATGTACATGGGTAAGGAATTTGTCCAAAAGTTGTAAGATGACCAATTTCGGTCGAAAAATAATGATTGTGTTTTTGTCTGGCGAGTTGCCAAATTCAAAGATTTTAAATGTTATTTTCATTTTCTAAAATTCCTGGTGCCAAACTCAATGTGGTCATCTAACAAAAATGGACACATTATGTGCAGAATAAGGGAAAAAAAGAATGCAGTAGTTAAAGGGGTAACTATATATATTCTGTTCACCATGAGCTTGATTTGCTTGAGTCAATAAATATATATGTTCGGTTGAATGGATGCACATTTAATCAAATTTTCCAATATATCCAGTGACATTTGTTTGGAAATGGGGCTTCCATGAAAGAAAAATCAATAAATTTAACCAGACTGGGTAAATATTAAACTTGGATGATGTGATTTCTGCATATTGAGGGAGAATGTGGAGCCAGCAAATCTCATTAAGTCTTCAAAGATAAAGTTGAGTTCTGGAAATGCAATTGCAATGTAAAAGAAACCGTGTGGAAGCTATCAGAAAGGGGTACTCATGGAGCAGATTAGAATAGGTGTATACTGAGTATGTATTATTGTGAGGTTTCGGATTCATCAAAATGATAAGAAATTGGCCCAGTCTTGCTGAATGCCACAAGCACCGTACACAGAAATGTGTATATGGGACTACACAAACATATGGCATGAGAATTGCGACCCAATAAGATTATAAAATGTATATTGACATATAGTAGTTCAATAATAAGCTTTGCAGGAGAACGTGACTTCATGCATTTATGGATAATGTTAAACAACGGCTCTTATATTGATTATTTTACAAGATTATAGTGGATTGACAAAAAGAAAAAATATTTTATGAAAATGTATCAAGTCCAGTAATAACAATTACAAAAATAAGAAATAAACATTTGCAATTCAGAAGTCACAGCCCAAAAAACACTTTTGAATTTTAGAAAATGCTGTATTAAAGTGAGATACATTAAGAGGTTGGAAAATTGAAATAAAAGCCTTTCAATGAATACAATGCATTATACATGGTACCAACTACCAACTGCCAATAAATGTTGTACATGAGTAACATGACACAGAAATAGTAAGGAGATAACACAGCAGGCACTTATGAGTTTAATACAATTACAAGGCACTCTGCATCATCCTTCTTCTGGCTTTTGAGAATCGGCGGCCACACATCAACGACATCCTCCTGCACGCCAATGTATAACGTGTCAGAAACTAAAGCCAAAATGCCTGCCTCACCCACCAGTCGACTAAAATGCAGCCCGATAATTCCCCCCACTTGGCCGCTCTACCGCTCAGCATAGCAGCTCACAGGCAGGTGGGCCCCTGCACATAAATAACCCTTTAGGATAAGGGAGGCAATTCAACTATAGATTTGCGCTTCCTGTTGCAGAGCCGGGTTAAGCGCTCTGCGTGATGGGTGCTTCCTAGGAACATGATGGTGACGGAAACGTCGGAAAGTGACGCTTGAAATTAAATGATATGGGTACATCGTCAATGCATGATAGCACCTGCGAGTTTGCATGTTTCTTTGTCATGTTTAACCCATCCTGTGCCACGAATCTCTCAAGTATCTATCATAAACAAGATGTCATATATGGCAGGTTTTTAACTCTTTGGTACAATCTCAATTTCTCAATGTTCATCAAACAGTTATTCCATGATAATATCCACAAATAGTGATTTTATATCTTACAACATGTTGCCAATTTAGAAACTTTAATGATCAGTTACAATTCAACTGCTCTTATTCAAGAAACACACAAATGTACTGCATCGAAAATAAATTCAATATCTTCTGTAATTTTTTGCTCTTTTTGCTCATGTATATGTTTAATTCCTAGCATTCTAGATCAAAAGATAAGGCAAAAACATCATTAAAAGGAGACACTGTTCAGCTATGGTTTAACTTAACTGCATATTGTCTGCTGAGATCTAGGAGAGTATTATCTCATAAACCGTTATGGTTGCCGATTACAAAAACTTGTATTTTTATCAAAAAACTTCTGAATCAGAATAACTTCACATCTTTGGTAGATAGCGTGGAAATCAAATTTTAAATTGGAACAAAAAATATATTAGAAAATACTGGGCCCCATTTCACGAAACTTGTCATCAGTGACAAATGACAGTTTTTGTTATAAGCTAGTGAAATCCTTGCTTCTGATTGGTTATCAGCAGATTTGTCACTGATTTTTGTCATTGAAAAGAGGCTTTGTGAAACGGGTCCCAGCTCTCTATCTAAAAATATTGCATGTAAAAGTGCTGTGTGAGTTTAAGGTAAAGGATGCATTAAAAATAGTGACCAATTGTTTATTCTGGACTTATGTATTATGTAAGGCATAAAAGCCACCTACACTTAAATTGCAACAAAAATATGACAAGAAATTCAGTTCTTTATCTAACAGAGATTGCATGTAACAGTGCTGTATGGGCTTAAGGTGAAGGGTGCATTAAAAATAGAGACCAATTGTATATTCCGGACTTATGTAAATGTTAGGCTTAAAAGTCGCCTATACTTAAATTGGAACAAAAATATGACAGGAAATACAGTTCTTTATCTGAAAGTTTTTGCATGTAACAGTGCTGTGTGGGCTTAAGGTGAAGGATGCATAACAAATAGAGACTAAATGTTTATCCTAGATTTGTATGTGAGGCTTAAATGCCACCTACTGTACACTGATGGTTATAAATGTAATACCTCTACAATGCCTTTCTGGTTCTGAATATAAATCCATCATCAAATAAATCAACCACCTCCTTCTTCCTGTCAGACAATATTCTTTGTTGAGAGGCAGAAAGAACTACACTCATCTAACACTTAGTTTGATGGTTTATTTTACGTGAGTGCTAAAGATAGCATGTGTATGATGTACATGTTAGTAAGCAACCAGGGGACCGACATCTTTAGGTTTTCTCCAATGGAATTAGTAATGAGGATTAATGCCTTACCAAAGGGCACTGATGAATCCACTTGGTTTTGAACCTTTCCAGTTACGTTACGACACCACTGTAGTAGATTACTGCCCTGCCAAAAGACATCAGTGCTGTCTCGCAAATTTAACCTACGACCGTTGCTTTTCCAGTCAAGTGCCTAAACCACACGAGTACGACACCTCTACTTACATCTTTCTGCCAGGCACAATGTAATTATAAAGAGATCCACTTCTCAACAACATGTGGGTTTAATGGATTCTATATTTGACACCGATTTTGGTGACTTTCTCTTTCAAAACAACATCCATCAAAAAGATCCATTTAGACCAAAACTACTTCTACTTTGACAAAATTTTAAGCAATCTTCCCACACAAATATATTTGTCTTCTCGATCCACTCAAAGGATTATCCCTAAATGTCAGACGAATAAGCAATTTTCTCTAAAAAGGCATTATTTTACAAATTTGTCAAAAACCAGAAGTGCATTAACTCATATACCGCATTATAAGAAGCTTATATAAAAACTAATCTTGCTACATTTATTTCTTTCGCTTCGTTAAAATGGTACATAAATCTAATGAAGTCTCGAGGGGGGAATGAAAAGTCATTAAGCACAGTAAGAATATTTTTGTGTGTCAACAGATAATTTTGACTGTTCATTTTCATTTTTTCTTCATCCATTTAGCAAATGCATATGTCAAAGACTTGATGTTGTTTGATTGATTGATTGAATTGGTTTAAAAGCGTACATTCAAAATAGTAGCCAAAGGCTCAAAGAACTTGAATTCAGAAGAGATAAAAAAAAAAAGTTACAATAAAATACAATGCATTAAAAAATGTTTTTATAACATGTATTCAAAATAGAATAACATTGCACACAAAAAATCAATAAGAAATGAAAATGACAGGACAATTAAAAGGACAGTCATATAAAGGGGGAAGAAGAAGAAGAAGGAGGAGGAGGAGGAGGAGGAGGAGGAGAAGGAGGAGGAGGAGGAGGAGGAGGAGGAGGAGGAGGAGGAGGAGGAGGAGGAGGAGGAGGAGGAGGAGGAGAAGGAGGAGGAGGAGGAGGAGAAGAAGAAGGGGAAGAATAAGCAGAAGCAGAAGAAGATGAAGAAGAAGAAGAAGAAGAAGAAGAAGAAGAAGAAGAAGAAGAAGAAAAAGAAGAAGGAGAAGAAGGAGAAGAGGAAGAAGGAGAAGAAGAAGCAGAAGAAGATGAAGAAGAAGAAGAAGAAGAAGAAGAATAAGAAGAAGCAGAAGAAGAAGCAGAAGAAGAAGAAGAAGAAGAAAAAGAAGAAGAAGGAGAAGGAGAAGAAGAACAAGAAGAACAAGAAGAAGAAGAGAAGAAGAAAAAGGAGAAGAAGGAGAAAGAGAACTAGAAGGAGAACAAGAACAAGAAGAACAAGAACAAGAACAAGAAGGAGAGTGCGAAGAAAAGATGCTATACCAAATACTCTGTGGATTGGATTGGGTTGTGATTGGATTGTCATTGTTTAAGGCCAACATCAATGTCCACTCTACTTTTATCTACCGTATTTTCCGGCGTAAAGGCCGCAGTATTTTCGGGTGAGAAAAAATCAAAAAGTCGGGGTGCGGCGTATACGCAACAACAACAAAATTCAGCGGTCAAAACATCACGTCCATTTGCACGTATGGGACTATAGGAACGGTAGCATGACTAGACAACGGTACAGGACAATTCTAGAATAACTCCACACAACTTACCGACAATCTTATGTTGCATAGTTGACATGAAGACGAAAAAACTTATTTTTCTAATAAAATCTGCCAATAGATCTAGATCTAAGTCCGTACCATTGCATCGCCAAAAAGTAAACAAAGGAACAGGCCGTTACTTACGGAGCTAGCTGCCGCGCAACGCAACTGCGCAGGTCGAAAAATGCTATTTCGGATTACACCGCACATCGAGGAAGGGGTATTGTAGGATACCAAATCTGCGTACGATACAGTACTAGCTTAAAAGTCGATGAAGATCTGCTAAAATTATGATCATTTTTGAGGTTAACTTCTTGTTGATTTATAAGAATATTGATGAATTTGGTATAGTTTGTAAAAAAAAAAGAGTGTTCTACAAGAAAATTACGATCATTTTTTTTTTTTTTTCCTCTCTTTTTTTTTTTTTTTTTTTTTTTTTTTTTTTAGTTTTTTTTTTTTCCTCTACGAAATGTCAAAGTTGGGGTGCGGCCTATACGGCGGTGCGGCCTTTACGCCGGCAAATACGGTACATGACACAGATACTGCTTGATATATATATACATTCCATCATTCAAAACAACATAAATCTTAGGCCAAACACCCATACTTGCTGAATTTTTCCCCTCTTTCATTTACGTCATCCATCCATCTTTGCGTGATGGTAAACCTATTTTAAGCACTACCGGTACATGTAAAAAGCACAGAATAATTTTAACGTTGTAACATCTAAAAATATAACTGCAGATATAGACTGCCCTAAATAGTATCTATTCCCATAACGCTCGGATTTGTGCATACATGTGTAAGCATCTGATATGTTGCACTTTATCACTTATAAGTTATTTGCTGATTGAGAAAAGAGAAAACAAGAAATATCAGTCTCTGGTTGTTTCACTACTTCGCTGAAGCTTTTAGGTGTTTCTCACTACACAGCATTACAGCAATACTGTGCAATCTGTCATATATACAAACCTGTCTTTTACCAATTTATTGCATCTAATTGATCATACAAATTTCTTGATATAAAAAAGAAGAAGAAACTAATAGCTCTTTCTGGTATTATTGCCATTAGTCCATGGTCAAATGACACCTTTTTTTAAAAGATGTAAATGGTTAATTTTGTGTAGAAACCAGGTTAAAATAAAACAAAGCTACTAATTTCCCGAAGAGGGGACTCCTCTCACAAACTATTTTTAAAAAAATATTTGAAAGCCAAGATAATTTACCTTTTTTATCATATTGGTTAAATTCATAAACAATTCCAATATTTATAATATCTTTTTTAAATGTTAAATAGTAACTTCACATCAAAACTCAGGTTAAATAGTGTGAAAAGAACCACTTATTACCCAAGGAAAGAGCTTCCCAACACAAAATCTAAAACATTGATTTCAAAACCAGGACAACTCCTATCTTTTCCTTGCATTCAATATTAAAATTACTTAGTAATTTTGTAATGTTGACAAGTACCTTAAGGTAAG
The DNA here is from genome assembly GCA_035222895.1 of Strongylocentrotus droebachiensis. Lineage (NCBI taxonomy): Eukaryota > Metazoa > Echinodermata > Echinoidea > Camarodonta > Strongylocentrotidae > Strongylocentrotus > Strongylocentrotus droebachiensis. The sequence goes on from JAVYIG010003039.1 coordinate 210,092, forward strand.
AAGTGAAAAAATGTGAACAAAGCCATTTGGTACCCAAGGAGGGACTTCCTGTCACAACTTTATTCTTCAAACCCTTGATTTACAAACTATTTTTGTTCACATTTCTTAAATTAATAAACGATTCCAATAGCGACATAAACATTTTGAAATATTGATTAGACCATTGAGTAAGAATTGAGAGTAAAAATATGAACAAAGCCACTTAGTACTCAAGGAGGGGCTTCCTCTCTCAAAAAACAACCCCTCGATTCGAAAACATAGCACATCCTCTGAAACCCAGGACCATTGCTGGCAGTGCACGCTTATTAGCAGATGGCGCCGAAAATTGAGCGTTGTCATGGCGATGGGAGTGATGCGATCATTGGAGGCTCAGAGACAGCACATTAAGAAGGGATCAGGTTGAGAGAGCGAGAGCATGAGAGCAATAGCCGGGGGAGAGGGTCGCATCATTAGAATGTGGATGGAGTTGGAATCAAGAAGGAATTGTTTATATGAGATTCCATTATAAAGCCTCAGATTCTGTGATTAACATATAATCAAGTTTTTTCTCTCAAAAGTAGATGTAGTATACACCAGATGCAAGATTAGACAGTTTTTAAAAGATGCTATTTTTCACAGCCCTTGTCGTCTGCTGAATGTCTGATGAGTGTTAACCTCTGAGTTAAATGATACGAATCGATGCCATTTCTATTAAAAGCATAAATAAATATTAATAATAATGTAATAACAAACTGTTCTTGTATAGTGTATATCATATAATATAGACATATCGAATGCTCAGGCGCGCCTCAGGATCATGGGAGGATGCAACCTCCCCTGGAGCCTATAAAACAGCTAGGCCTTGAATATTAAAGCAGTCGATATGTCTTTCATATACCAAATCGACACAAAAATCTATGAAGGATTATTACCTTATCCTTTTCTTGAGTAAAGATTGGTTAAAACATCACAGAAAATCAGACACTGTCTGTTAATCTTCACTGGAAAAATGATTGAATGTTACAATCATTTGGGGATCGCAGACAAAAAGCACTGTATGGTATCCATGCTCGCACAAACCAACTTTAGCAGGTTAACCAATGGGGATCGCAGCAACAACAAAAAAAAATTCCGGTACCTGGAATCTTGCAGGAATCTCACTCATGAACTATTAACCGGTACTGGCATTATTGTTCCTTACAGGAATGGCAAAAATCACGACTCCAATTTCGATCAATCAGATGGCTAGATTTCTAAAGAGAGGTATATAATATGATATTGCGTCCCTATGCACTTCAAAAGAAGTTTGGATATTATTACAAGGGGAAAAAAGGAATGAGAAAGCTCACATAGCCAATTTTGTCCACAATTCAACCATCTATTTAACAACTACCTATGTGGGTAGTCCTGAGTGTCCTTTTAAAAGATGTTTAAAACAAATTTGTTAGTATGAATTATTGACCGTGCTCCAAATCTCCCTCGGGATATTATTCCAAGAGGAACGTTTGTCTTGAGTAAACAGGATGGATGCTATTGAATTTTACAACATTTGACATTTAAGCCATTTTACAGTATCCTTCTCCAACTATCTCTCTCTCTCTCTCTCTCTCTTTATTTCTCTCTCTCTCTCTCATCTCTATGAATCTTATTTCAATTCTTTTCTCTTCCTTCTTTTCTTCTTCTATCTCTCGTCATCCCAATATTCTTCCCTTCTTCCCTCTCTTCCTTTTCCCTCTCTTCCTTTTCCTTCTCTTCCTTTTCCCTCTCCTCCACCAACCTTTTTTTTTCGCTCTCTCTCTTTCTCCTTCTTCCTTCGTCTTCCTCCCCTTCCTCCCTCTTACTCCCCTTCTTCCCCCTCTCCCCCTCTCCCTCCCTCTCTCTCCCTCTCTCTCCTCCTTCCCTCTTTCCCTCCCCCTTTATTCCCGATCCCCCATCTGTATTCGTATAACGAGTATCCCTTGCTAATACTGCTACTAAAAAATGTCAAAACGTCTCTGTCACATTAAATACAATTATGTTTTATATCATCCAATATCTACCAAACCTATCATTTGCATCTGAGTGTTTTTTTATTTTAAATAGTGGATTTTTTTTTTTAAAAACAAAGTCCAACCATCCAATCACAGTGACTTATTATATCTGCTGTTTGAAGCCAGAAGGGGCGTTAACTATGTGTTAAAGCGCTACTGTAAATGCTGTTAGTTTGCGTGTGATTAATTTTTCATGCTGAGCGACCCAAAACATATTCGCTGGTTCTTAAATTCGCATTGCACGCAATTCAACCCGTTCAAAACACGCATAAGAAGTTTCGCGAGTTCTAAAACTTGCGCCTGCAAATCTTAGCGCGCAATCTGCGAAAATTAATATACCGCAAATATTTTTACTTTTTACAGTATACAAAATAAAAACCCTTTTGGCTTCAGGCAGGCAATATCTTAATTCTGACACTGTTCAATCTCTAGGGATTAAAATATGATTGTGAAGGGGGGTCTGGATTGACATCCCTCCTTCCAAGGATGTTCCCTTTGATTAAAAATTCCATTAATCATTGATTCCCCTGGCCGAAAAAATCTGTGTAAGTCGATATGATAAGCGCTGCATCTCTCGCCCTGTGAAGTTGTACAGGGCCCGCCGCACAAACAATATATTCAGGACGGATATCGCTGACAATTTTTTCTCTCTGGGGAGAATAAATACGTGACCCACATGTACAGGGAGAGTGGTGTATATTTTTTATGTGATTCTGTATGTTGCAGACGATGGTAATGTGCTAGAATATCCAGGGTTATCAATTGATGCAAAAGACCATCTTTTTAAATCCTACACTTATAATGTACACATAGATCAACTATTTGTACACACTATAACTTGATTCAAGGTTGTGAATCCATAAAATAATTCTTTCTCGTATAATTCTCTTCTTCTCCCAGGCCATCAAATTCTATACAAGGATCAGCCCTGTTTACACATAAATACTTAATCCAAGGTTGAGAATCCATGCGAGCAAACTATCTTTTTACTAACTGCCCATCTTGTAATGACTGTGGCAAATACATGCATACCCTTTAATTCCTCATCAGTCTTCTACTCCCACTCGATCATCCCAATAACCCTTTTCACACAAGATTACATAATCCAGGGTTGTGAATCCACACAAGCATGTTATCTTTTCCATAATTCTTCTACACCCACGCTATCATCCCAATACAAAAATAAACCCTTTTCACACAAGATTACTTAATTCAGGGTTGTGAATCCATGCAAGCATGTTATCTTTTCTCATAATTCTTCTACTCCCAAGCTATCACTCCAATACAAAAATAAACCCTTTTCACACAAGATTACTTAATCCAGGGTTCTGAATCCATACAAGCATGTTATCTTTTTCAAAATTCTTTGACTCCCCCGCTATCATCCAAATACATAAATAAAGCCTATTCACACAAGAATACTAATTCCAGCATTATGAATCGATGCAAGCAAGTTAAGTTTTTCATCACTCTCCATCTTTCAGTGAGTGTCTTCATTTCATTAACAAATCTTTAATTTTTACACAAAGCCTTGATCCTACATCATAATTCCTGCAACCATGTAATCCTTCCCTTTCTACAGTCTCACTCAGAACACGATACAAACACCTAGTGTGAACTGCACTTGTTTGTAAACACACATTTGTATTCAACTTGTAACAACAGGTAAGGCTTGTTCAGATATGACGTGTTAATCGTTGCCAAAAAGCAGCCTCAGTTTTTTTACGCGTAAATGAATGCCAACTGCACGCAACCAAGGTCCTACCTGTACTCACCAAGCTCTGTGTAATATGATTCAGAAATGGGAAGTGTATTACACTCATGTCACCATCTTTTAAAAATGCTGCAGTTTTGGTGCGTCATATCTAAACGAGGCACAAGGGTTAATTAATAAATGCATAATTGAATCCTTTTCAAGCAACTGCCTTGGCACACATCCTTTATGGCGTCATTACAGTCTCAGTCTTCTTTGTGTCATTTCAAA